>JARLTB010000196.1:1865000-2465000 GCA_030141615.1 Unio pictorum
TTGTAGGTGTGTACAGCACCACAATAAAACAATATCAAGAGAATAAATTAAAGACACCAGGAGCACAAATATCATGTTCAACAAGAAGAAGAAGAAGAAGAAAAAGAAGAAGAACAAGAAGAAGTTACTTGACATAATAAATCTGATAATGATGCAGAAAGTTCGATTTTCTTAAACTCTACGGTTTCGCTTGTTTCTCTTACTTAGTTTAACACCATAAAGTTGTAACACTTCATATAGACCCAAACTTAAAGTATCAAGAGATGCTAATTGTTGATACACGTCCCATGTTGATTTGTTTGATCTATATGGAGATGTGGACCGTTTGTCTTTCTAAGGGCTCACCATATACAACTTTACAAATATGGAAGTCTTTGTAGTGTTGAAACATATCGAAAGAAAGACAGCAGCAATGGAATCTATTTCTTTTCTTCTTTCTGAATTATCCCAGGATCATGTTTCTATGATTTTTGTGAAATATTTTCTGCTTTCACAATATTTCAAGGAACTTTACAAAACCATATATTATCATGAAGGTTCCATCTTCGTTTTTATTAAAAAGTAGACGTACCAGAAATAATGTGCAGATGGAAATTGGAATGGAATTATGAAACTAACTGACATTAATAATTTATTCAAACTAGATATTCTTATAAAATACAAAGTTATTATTTTGTTACTAGGTTTTATATATATATTGGAAGATAAAAGACTAAAAGTTAGGCTTATGAAAAAAAGATGAAACGTGTACAGAAATAGAAACTAAAAAAGAATAACTTTTTAATTAGTATGCAAATTGATAAACATTGTTGCACGAATGTTGCATGCACAAGGTTCGTGTAAATTTTAATCATCAACTGTTATAAACTTCCATGTTCATATCATTTCAAAAACTTTATTTTTTTATATTTAAAATTATTTATTTCAATTTAATATTTTAATATTTTAATGGTCATAGTTTCTTCAGTGTTACTTCTAATATACATATAGCCATAGATTACCGTTTACTGGTAATACATTTAAATTATAGCCACACAAAAAAAAAACAATGTCATTCCTAAAGTACATCCGCCTTTATAGTGACCAATATATAAGAAATAAAGCATCATATACACAGAGTTTCTTGATATCTGGAAGCCTGTAAAACTTACAGGATTATAAAATTTTGGAGACAACGCTGTTATTAGTTTATCTTAAAATTATTCACTACTGAAAAGTTATAAAGAAAATAAATAAATAAACCTTGGACGAATAACGAGTATGCACGTAGGGACGGTAATGTAAAATATACCAAAAGTGACGGGAAACACATTTTTGGCTTAGTGTGCAAGGTCATTAAACATGTTAATTAATAATGATCAAATAAAATCAAGATTTAATCTCTTTAGTTGATAGATCTCGCTTTGTTGAAGCAGAAGAAAATCGCGCAGTACAGGGCAGAACTTGAAGAAAGATAAAAATACACGCACATTCATTAATGTGGATAAAATCACTTTATGCCGATTGGAAAACGTGGCTCTTGTTTATAAAATACGAAAAGAAATACTTGCCTTTGCTTTGCTCTGCAACTGTCCTATGCAAAAATCTCAGCCGAATGCTGTAAATACGACCGTCGATTCTGTTTCGGGGTGCTGACATCATACGTCATAGATAACAGCGCCCCCCCCCCCCCCCCCCCTGTGATTGTTTGGATTTACGCTAGTTGATTCGTAGTTTGATCAGATGGTTTACTTTCAATACGTTTCATTTAATACCAAATCATTTGGAATATGAGCTGATCATTCCATTCTGCTCTTCAGACCATTTCAACTAATGCCAGATCATTTGGAATCTGAATACATCATTTCTTTTTTGGGGTTAAATCATTTAATTCAAGACTACATAATTTCATTTAATACTACGTCATTTGGAAGCAGAATTCATCATTTCATTTGTTGAGTTAAATCATTTTATTTCATACTACGTACTTTCATTTAATAATATATCGTGTGGAACCAGATTTCATTAATCCGTTTTGTTCTTTAAATCATTTTATTTAATACCAGATGATTTGGAATTTAAATTCATGATTTCATTTGTTGAGTTAAATCATTTCATGTTAGACTACATCATTTTATCTAATAGCACGTCATTTGGAAGCATATATCATCATTCCGTTTTGTTCTTTAAATCATTTTATTTAATACCAGATCATTTCATTTAACGCCACATCATTTGAAATCTGAATTCATTATTTCATTTTTGGGGTTCAATCATTTCATTGAATGCTACATCATTTCATATCACACAACATCATTTGGAATCTGAATTGATCATTCCGTTTGTTGGGTTAAATCATTTCATCTCACACTTGATGATTTCATTTAATACCACGTCATTTGAAACTTGAAAGCATCATTCGGTTTTGTTCGTTAAATCATTTCATGTGACACCACATCATTTGGAATCTGGGTTGATCATTTCATTTGCTAGTTTAAATCATTTGATTTCATACCAGATCATTTGATTAATGCAATTTGGCGGCGACGGCTGCCCATAGAAACCCTTAAAACCAATACCGTTTAATAAAATATTCCTTATTTACCTTATAGATGCATGAAATAATATTGATTTGGTAATCATTTACAACCATGAATAACCAAACTTTATTATATGGTCTTCCATTTTATTTGGTTACAATAATATTCTCAATTTAGGTATGAAGTTCAGAGTATAATCTGAAAATACAATTCTCCTCTATTTCCTTTATATAGTTATCTAATATTGCTGGTAAGAAAAAGGATATAATATATCCAAAGGGGAAGAAGTTTCAGAGTGTCTATCAATTGAGAGTCAATTATGTTTAGCTTCAAAGAAATCTCAACTATTTCTGCAAATGACATATCATATGATCTATGATGATTAGATTTTCAGTTTTTAATTCTTATTTCAGTTGGTAAATGTGTAATGTTTGCTTTTCAGAACTGTTTGTAATGAAAAAAGTATCTCCACTGTTGTCAAAACTGATTGCCCTTGGATTCTTTGGGACTCCTGTAGTTATGACCTGTATTATGCACCCTTTTGGTGATAACTGATGAATGTTATGAGAATTATATCCAAGAACATAGATGTTGTCATCCCTGTCCACAGTTACTCCTGAAGGACCTTTGAGGTTGTCATGACTGTAGGTATACTGCTTCTTGCCTTCCATATTGAAAACCAGAAGGGAATTTTTAGCACTAGCATAGACTAGTGTTTTAGAATTATTCAGTGCTATGTAGCTCAAGTATCTAGATGTTGAGTCATACTGATCAGAATAATTGACCTCTCTCCCATCTCTGATCAGACTCCAGCAATATTTATTACCACAGTCTCCAACCACAACCATCTCTCCCTTCCCAGCTGTTGCAATTCCATAGCACTCATATTTTGTTGTTATTGTTTTGACTGGACTGATGACATCATCCCCGACTGATAGAATCTGAATATTATTTTGATTATACACAGATACAGCCACTTCCTCATCATCCACCACACAAATGTCTAAAGGATTTCCTGTTAGTTTGTATGTAGTAACTATTTGATGTGAATTGTTAAGAAGAATGCACCGACTATTGTTACAATCAACAAGCATCACCCTGTCTCTAGGGAGAATAGTAACACTAGTATAAAGTGGTGTACATCCACTGATATTTACATTAAATGTTTCAACTTCCTCAACCTGGCATTCCTTTGTTGGTTTCCTCAGACCAGGTAAGGTATAGGGTGAGACAGTCTTGGTCACAAGTTTTCCAATATCAGATGATGAAAGTGATAGAATAGATTCTAATAGTGGGGTGAATTTCACATGTACTGTCAGTGTGTCTGTCTTCTCATACTTTTCTCTTACCTGAGAGTAATATAAGGGTAGTTGTGACTTTACTTTTTCTGCAGTCAGAAATTTTTGTATATCAATTCCATATTTCTGGACTGTTTCACACAGAAGTTGAGAATTTCGCATGGCATGAATCAGTGACCAACATTGCTGGTTCTCTTCTTGTGTCCTAATAGCAACTTCTTTATGGATTCTCCTACCCTCCGTGTTCACTTTTATCTCTAATTCATCAAAAGCTGTGTTGATTTTCTTTCTCATTTCTCTGATTTGATCAGCAAGTCCATTAACTTGGGACTCTAGATCCTTCATATTAGACTCCTTTACATGGATAAACCTTTCTAAGTAAATTTCCAGTTTTTTCAACTCTTCAATGATTTCACTTGATTTGGTTTCACATAACAGAACAGGGAGTTCCTCATTCAACTTTCTCACATCAGAACAAGTTTTATGGTTTTCAAAATAACAAATTCCACAACAGGCAATCTTGTGATTATTGCAGTACAATTTTAGATCTTCGTCGTGATCAAAACATGTAAAACCTTCAGCAAATTTCATTACATTTTGTGGATTGTTCAATAACTCTTCCATTGTAAGAACTGAGTGAGCTCTGGATATTTTCAGTTTCCTATGAACACTTAGGCAGCTATCACACATTGCTTCCTCGCATACTGCACAGAACCCCGTAGCTGTGACAGAGAGGCCGTCATAGGAACAAGCATCACATACACGATCTACTTTCGATTTCGTCGGCAACATGGATTGTATCACCGTGTCGACTGGAAAGAGCGACGCCCATTCACTTGTTGGTTTATTCTCTTTAAAATGACCTGCTGTTTTTCTACATACCGGACACTCGATGCATCTCTTGTTCTCATGTTCTATAGCCTTGCTTGTGATGTAGGATTGTAGACAACTTTGACAGAATGTGTGGGCACACGGTAGCTGTCTTGGTACGTTGAATAATCCTATACAAATAGGACAAGTTGGTTCGTCTTCAGTACGTGTTATAGCAGTCGCCATTATGAAGTATCTCCCTTTTTCTAATTCATATTGGGGAATAACTTTTGGTGTACTCTCATAAGCCGTAAACTGATCACGCTGGTATTTCTTTCTGGTCACGTGTGGGCATGTTTAAATCTTGACTGGTACACAAAATTGTTTGACAATACTAGATCTCAGTCTAAGGCCAACACAAACAGCTGTTAAATTATATAGGTCAGGCCGAGATAATCATAGGTAAATGAAATGTGTTGCACCGGATAGCAAGGTGGGTTTAGAAATAGAGAGAATATATGCTAAACAGGATATATTTTTGGAACTACAAAGAAATGTGCAATAATAAATATGCAATAACTCATTAGGATGTTCGACATTACGAACGCACGATCTCTGGAGACTGGGCTTCGTTCCCCGTTTTAGGAGTTTTCAATTTTTAATAGAAATTACTAACTTTTCTATTCTATTCACATGTGAACTAATAATAATAATGAAGACTTTGTATAGCACCTAATCTCTAGAAGATCTAAGTGCTTTACGACATTAGATATTACCCGTAACATTTTTATTTGAAAAAAAAAATGCTGAAAATATTCAAGATAGGAATCCTTTGGTATTTATTGTTATTAGTTTTATTTTTAATTTGTTCTTGTATTCGAAAAGGCGAGTTTTAAGCGCACTCTTGAGAGGGATCTATGCGTCTTTGCATCTTAATTTCAATGGGCAATTTGTTCCACTTTGCTGGGTCCTGTATGCAAAAGAAAGTGGTCCAGATCACTTAGTTTTCATAGTGGGAATAATAAGTCAACGATTGTCAGAAGAGGAGCACAAGTAAATTGCTTGTGTATACACATGGGTGAGGACGGATAGTTATATTGGGCTCTAGTCTTGTCAGTGAACATCAGAACAGACGGATTTTAACATTTATGAAGTTTGTGGAGTAGATATTGAGACAAACCAGACCGAATTGAGTTACAATAATCCACTAATGAACACGCAAGTGGCATCAACTGAAATATATTTGCGAATGGAACTGATGCTTGTCAGCTCAAGATATCAAGCCTTGGATATGTTCATGCCATGTTGGTGCAATGTGAGCGTACTGTTAAGAGAAATACCTAGGTTTCGTATTGACTGAATTTAATGTTGGTGCTGCTGTTATTTATATTGAGATAAACGATGTGAATGAGAGTCGGCCTCAGTGTTATTATCATTCATCTGCAGCTTAATACTAATTGTAACACTGACTGGATGCTTGAATCAAATCACAATACAATATGAACGATTGAATTGTGTGGATTGGATTATTACAAAAAATATTCTACGAATACAATTTTTCACGCTCTAAAACATACATCTCATTCAATTACTCTATCCAAACATTCACACATATGAAACCAAAAAATGGTTCATATACAATGTATTACGGTAACATTTATATAATCTCACGTAATGGGATTAAGATTGAATTAATCTCACAATTTATTACAATGAAACCGAGATTCGGATAACTTCTTGGAATCAAACTAAGATTTTAAAACATCTTCAGTAATCGATTTAAGATTCAAATAAATCCAATGTAATCAAAGTAAGATTCAAATTGTACTCTATTGAAATAATCAATTGGAAGAAACAAATCATTTGCACAGCCGTACATTTCATAAATGTCTGTAAAAACTTGCAAATGTGTCGACTGACAAACAACAATTATCCTTAATTTTTGGGTATGGCCCACTTGTGCCACTAACACTTGTATCAGGAATCCACCATGCCCACAAGTTTACAAATTATCGGTTTCGACTTTGTTTGGTATTAATGGGTCAGTCATCTTTCACATCAATATAGACGACCAGACAGACAGCCTGTTATACTCACAGACACATACGTACAGGCAGCACTATTGTCCTGAATTGGCTTAGAACACTTTATTGGTCACGCGCACCTATTATGGATCCACGATATTAACTGGCCATAATAAAAGGTACGGACTTAAAATCTATAGATACATGATGCTAAATTGAACACTTAAAAACAGCTTGTAACTAAAAGTTCACAACGTATCAAGTAAAGACATCATTTCACAATACGACAGAAAAAAACCCAACTGAATATGCTTCACATATCAAATAAATTACAAATGTAACACTTACCCTCATGGCTAGAGAACAAGAATGGAGAACGTTCACTTGTTGACAAGATCCAAAGACGAGTGTATCAGTTAAGCAAAAGACTTTCCTTAAATCCACAGGAGAGTGAGTATTAGTCAGGGTGAAATACCCGTGCATACCGTGCTTTTAGTGTCTCTCGCCGCAAGCGATCTACGACGAGATAGATACACGCTAGTTTAGCTGCTTAACTAGAAAAAAAATTATTCACCATAGGTAACGTTGTACGCATATACAACGAGAACCGTTCTACGGAGTAACCGAAATATTTCTCGTCTTTTCCTGTCATAATACCACTTCCACCCCCAAAGAGAAAAATGTACTCGTGCTTTTAGCTTACACAGAATAAAAGCAAATAACTACTGGTTCTGCTTTATAATATCTACACTGGTTATACAGTAATTTGGATTTTCTAATTACATCCTTCTCAAATAATCCGCACCTGCGTTTTCGACCCCACTGATTTACTCAGCTCAAAAAAGATAGGGTTGAAGGGTTAGCAACCAACGCAGCAGTGTTAGCGACCTTAGCTTTGTTTAATTACAGCAATAGTCGATGGCTCTTTTGAGAACAAAATCTCTCCCAAAAAGATATTCCCGAAACTTACCAAACCCCCATCCTACAGCTAAGCATTGTTTTTCAATCACTGAGTATGTTTGTTCCGTAGAGAGTTACTTCCTACTGGCATAGGCTTCAGTCCTTGAAACCTCTTATTATTGCAACAAAACGGCTCTCATCCCAATAACGGATGTATCAGTCGTGGTACTATACATCACTATAAAATGACTACAATCGCTAAAAATACGTTAAAAATCTAAATCTCACACACACATACACACACACGTCCCTTTGTTTATGGCCGTTTTCACTAGCTTGTTTGCCATTCTTTAATCTCTTGATTATTCCTCTCCACGTCCTAATCAGCCATACCTATCTCTTGATTATTCCTCTCCACGTCCTAATCAGCCATACCTGTCTCTTGATTATTCCTCTCCACGTCCTAATCAGCCATACCTGTCTCTTGATTATTCCTCTCCAAGTCTTAATCAGCCATACCTATCTCTTGATTATTCCTCTCCAGGTCCTAATCAGCCATTCCTATCGCTTGATTATTCCTCTCCAAGTCCTAATTAGCCATGCCTATCGCCTGATTATTCCTCTCCACGTCCTAATCAGCGATACCTATCTCTTGATTATTCCTCTCCACGTCCTAATCAGCCATACCTGTCTCTTGATTATTCCTCTCCAAGTCTTAATTAGCCATACTTATCTCTTGATTATGCTTCTTCTTGTCTTAATTAGTTATATGTACCTCGTTAGTTTTCATATCCCATCATCTGTTTATTATTCATTGTCTTGGTTATTTATTTACTTTATTCTTCCCATATATTGGTCTTTCATTTCCATATCTTGATTATTCATCTCCTTACATATATTATTCTTTTCCATCCCTTGATTATTCATCTCCATTTCTTGACTGTTCGTTTCCATACCTTGACTGTTCGTTTCCATACCTTGACTGTTCGTTTCCATAGCTTGATTATTCGTTTCTATACCTTTATTATTCGTTTCCTTTCCTAGATTTTTAATCTCCATACCTCGATTATTGGTCTCCACACCTTGATTACTTGTCTCAGCATCAGTGATACACATCATCATTGGTATACCGGATTACTGCGGCTTTTCCCGGAAATTTACGAGGATTTTTGCTACGACTTGCATGATATCAACAGCATGTTTTAAGTATTCATGACAAAATAGTTTTCAAATTGTTCTTTAAAAAAAGTTAAGTGTAAGTTTTACAAAATACAATTGTATTTATGAGCCTTTAAGTACACGTTTGAAACGTGTCCCATGTGTGAATGGAGTGACTAAAATGGAAACGTGTCCCATATGTCAATGGAGTGGCTAAAATGGAAATGTGTCTCATATGTCAATGGAGTGACTAAAATGGTAACGTGTCCAATATGTCAATGGAGTGGCTAAAATGAAAACGTGTCCCATATGTCAATGGAGTGACTAAAATGGAAACGTGTCCCATATGTCAATGGAGTGGCTAAAATGGAAACGTGTCCCATATGTCAATGGAGTGGCTAAAATGGTAACGTGTCCAATATGTCAATGGAGTGGCTAAAATGGAAACGTGTCCCATATGTCAATGGAGTGGCTAAAATGGAAAATTGTGAAACATACTCTGGTCAAATTCAACTTTCGGAAAAACATTTAGAGTAAATAAAGTTTAAAATGTATCATGGTTTAGTCATTTATTAGCAAATATGAATGTGATAACATATGTGTTCTAAGGTTCGATTGTGAACCATCCTAATATTTTCAGAAGCGCGCATGTTTTCTGTCAGAAATTTACTGTAATGTCTCATGCGCACTTAATATTTTTCTCGTTTGTTGAGTGTTTTATTTTTACAGACCCTATCTGATAACTATATTGACGGGTGTTGGCATCCCACTCAAAGTTTCACTCCCTGCAATGTAGTTAGTAAATCGTATGCTTAAGTTTCATCACTTCCACTTTTTCTTCAATAGACTCTGTAATGTCAGCACGACATCTTTCACAGCAACATCAGTGGTGTAAGCTTAAACGCCCCATTTCAATTACAGCTTTAAGATTGCAGCTTACACAATAAGTATCATACACTTAACAAATTCATCTACTTTAAGATATTCGCCATATAATTTTCGCGTTTTCGTGTGAGCTTCTTTCGATCTGAAATATTTTATTTTATTCTATCTCCAGATAGTTACTAATTTTATTTTCTTCCCAATAATATCCTGGATAGTATATAATATAAAATGGATAAAATGCATAATTTATGATGGATATAAAAATGATATAAGTTTTATTTCGCTATTAATCAGAGCAAGATAGTTCCAACACTTCCAGTTTCCATAAATTGGGTCTTTAATGTCATTTGCTGTAAAGTGCTGTGTCAGATACACATCAAGAATCAAACAACCATCTTTGCCAGGCACACTTCAAGAATCAAACAATCCCCTTTGTCAGGCACACATTGAGGATCGAGCAACCATCCTTCCGGTCCTGATTCTATATCACTAAACACTTTAACACATCGTTTTCTTTTTTTTAAAACACGTAAATTCTTTTATTAGGATGCATTTGCGCTTGCGCTCTAACGAAACCCTTAAAACCATTACCGTCTATATCGCTTATCTAATCATTCCGTTAAACCATGACACATGGGACAAAACGATTTATGACAAAAATATTTAGGACTATTTTTTGCTTTAAATAAACTTGAAACAAAAATTAAGAAATTAAACAATTTTAATAAATAAATAAATAATAAAACAATAAATAAATAAATTGTGATGTGAAGTGTAAAACAAAAGGAGTATCGAAAGAGTAAAATTTAATTGTAAATTTGAATGTAATGATAATATTATATCTCAGATGGTATCAAAAAATATTGTTCTTCTTATGCTTCAGATACCGTGTTTACATACGTTTGTTCAGAGCAAAAGTTCGATGCATGTATTAAGTCATACAATGATTGAATGTTACCGAAGCAGACCGCATGACACGAAAAGTCAGGATGTTCGTGGACCGAAAATGCAGCACATTTAGGTAAATAAATCGATTTAGACAAAATGACATACCAAATTAACATCGGGTGATATATAAGGACATTGCCTAACAATGGAATTCGACATGGTTAAGCAAAGATAGGTGTATATTAAATTGCCAAGCAAGACAACAGGAAAGTTTGGGTCCTACTAAACACCGCAAAGTCAGACAAAGGCAGACAAAGTCAGGCAAAGGCAGACAAAGTCAGACAAAGGCTGTTTAATTTTGTTTTATTTGTACATATTCGTATATATTATAATAGATTAACTTTGTTTTGAGATTAAAATATTTACAAAGCTTGATTTAATGTTTTTTGTATGTTTAATTGGTACCTACGTACATTTAATAGAACAAAGTCAGACAAAGGCAGGCAAAGTCTTTTTAATTTTGTTTTATCTGTACATATTTGTTTATATTATACTATATTAATTTTGTTTTGAGATTTAAATATTTAAAAAGCGTGATTTAATGTTGTTTGTAAGTAAAATTGGTACCTACGTACATTTAATTGAACAAAGGCAGATAGAGTATGACGAAGTCATATAACACAGATATCGTATGACAAAAGCTATTTCAATGTGACAAAACCAGATTTATTAATTTTATATAAATAATTCTCTTATTGAGAGACACGTAATACAATTATGAAAGTGATATTAAATATTCTATTAGCATTCATAATCATAAATTTATGATGTACTTTCATCGAAAAAGTCAGACAAAGGCAGGCAAAGTCTATTTAATTTTGTTTTATCTGTACATATTTGTTTATATTTATACTATTATAACTTTGTTTTGAGATTTAAATATTGAAAAAGCGTGATTTAATGTTGTTTGTAAGTAAAATTTGTACCTAAGTATATTTAATAGAACAAAGTCCGATAAAGGCATACAAAGTCACACAATGGCAGGCAAAGTCAGAAAAAGGCAAACAAAGTCTGTTTAATTTTGTTTTAGTTATACATATTCATATATAAAATAATATATTAACTTTGTTTTGATATTTAAATATTTAAAAAGCGTGCTTTAATATTGTTTGAAATTAAAATTGGCACATACGTACATTTAATAGAACAAAGTCGGACAAAGGCAGGCAAAGTCTGCTTAATTTTGTTTTATGTGCACATAATCGTATACATTATATTATTATATTAACATTAATAATCACATATTCATGATGTAACTTTTGTCTGAACACGCGCTTTCCGAAATTTACGATTACCACACCTCGCATTATGTTACTGTTCACTTGCTTCGTGTCTTTGTAGACCTGCATCGTGTCCTTTGATTTGGCTTTTTGGCTACTTTCGGGTCCTTATGGACAGTATATTTCCCATCCGAAGATGTCAGTCCTGAAACACTTGCAGTGCTGGCACTTAGGAATTTGCTGAAGAGTTGTTATTTCTCCTCTTCTGTCTTCGCTGTCCATGAAAGTTTGGTAATCTTAAATTTCGAAAATCGCGTATTCAGGTAAAAGTTACCCGTCCCGTATAATGACCTTCTTAGATCCACCATCTCCACTTTAACTAATTCGAATATCTTTTCAACCAGTTCGTCGGTTTTTCTGGGCTCCCAGTTAAGTTTCACTTGTAATCTGTGGTTCATGCTTTCTGTGTTGTTGTTTGTCCAGAGTTGATCTTCGTCACTGGAAATAATGTGGTTCGCCAATTTGTTCTCAACATGCCGAACGTAATACTGCAGGAAGTCACTATGACGTTGTTCTTCAAGATTGTTTTTAAGTTTGATGTTTCGCTCCTCAAAGGTCGCAGAGTCGTTTGCCGTTGCAACACCGTTTGCTCCGAAAATCATGTCAACGATTTCCTTTCGATCAATTACACTCTTTGGTATCTTGTCAGTCATTTGTCGAAGTATATTATCTTTCAGGTGTTTTGAACATAGTTTTCTTGTGCAACCCGGAAATGCCATGTCTATGGCGTTGATCATTGCACGTTCGTCGTCAGTTCCCAGGATCATTTCAATGTTTTTGATTTCTATGCCAAGCACCCCTCTCAAATGCGAAAAAAATCTGAAGTAATTCTGCTGGCGACCATCCCAATGAAGCATGAGTGGTCCCAGAAGTATTGGCGCGTCTCCAGTTCCCTTGCGCAGTACCTTATTTGATTTGTACACCGTGGTTGTGACAAAACACTTTCCTAGTGAAAATGTTCTATCGATGCCCACAACACCATCTTTCGACGATAAAAACGACTTCAAGTCCAGTATTTGTTCATTAGTGTAGCATATTACTGAGGGTAAGGGATTGTCTCTAGAATGAATTATCTCAGCTACATACGGATGTTTGTCGCTTAACATACGTATAACATTCAAGAGTTCGTCGGCAACGTTCTTCGAACCTACGCCACCTCTTTTTTCAGCCTTCACGCGAGCCTTAGCATTCTGACACTGTCGGATATCGCGTGGATAATTTAATGATTCATTATTTGCCGAGTCCGTCAGTTTTCCATACACTTCACTGGGTTTTTTATGCTTAACCTCTTTCCGAATCATTTGAAGAGTTTGTGGATTTGTTCGTTCGTATGTTTCCGTGCATATTTTTGCATTTCCGTGTGATTCTTCCGATGTAGCATACTGTCCAGTATATTCGACAATGGCAACATCTCTGTTGAAAGAACCGTCAACATGTGTAACCCGCTTTCTATAAGATGGTTGGCGTTTTAATGCTGCGTAGTACCTGTTAAATATGACTATATCCGTCTTCTCTGGTTGTGGAACGACCTGTTTCAAAGCTTTTGAACCTTTTTCGTGAGTCTCAGTGTATATTACATCGTCCTTAACTATAACATGCACGAGTTTTTTTTTCTTCAGTCCGTCACCTTTCATCATAAATTTTGTTTTTACACAACGGCCTTTTCTATAATCCCATGCACCGCAATCGTCCCAATAGTACTTTGGTTGTTTTGCAGATTTTCTTACTGTGTTTTCTGAATTGTCAAGCACGACATACACATTGTCTTTAACACCTAAAGGAATTTTGTTCATAGCCGGAATTTCACTTACAATAATGTCCATTATTTGCTCTGTACTTAGCGGTCGACCGGCTGGTAACGAATATGTTCCTGCAATATGTGTGTCTCTAAATGTGTGATCACAATCAGCATAAATATCATCACTTAAATCATTGATGTTGCTACTGACCTTGGTGGGAGAAAGATTGACAACATTTTCTTCATCGTGAAATACTGAATGATTATTTATGCGCGATTCATCGCACGTCATGCTTGCGTCATTGATCGATTTTGCTGGCCTACTGACCTTCTCTGGTTTGAGTAACGACATCAGTGGTACAAAATGATTTGGAAGCCATATCCTGGCACTGCAACCTAGTCTCGACCACATTACACAAAGCGCTTCACACGAATTTTCATTATGCCGTGGCTCGTGTGTTCTTGTCAGCAATTTAGCTTGGAAGTCCGCTTCGCCATTCACAAATGGATACACGGCGTTTATTGTGCACCGCAAAACATCGGCTGCGGATTGAATAGTCCATGCACTAGAGTACCCACCAAGTTTTGCACAGTTCGCAGTTGCTTCATCAAACGATGGCGAGCATAATGAAAAATCCTTGGCGTATGGTTGCTTGGTATAATAGTCACAATTCACAGACATTTCAATGCACGTGCTTGCTCTAATTTCTGCACTTAACGTTTCATTGCCACAAAGTCCAATAGACAATGCATTAAACAAACAGTTCCCATCACCCGTGGTCATAAACGGTTGCAAAGTATCGGTTTCGTTGCGTGAATTACATTCCAAGAATCCTAGAGCAGTGAAATCTAAACGAAGACTTGAAGTGTCCTTCACATAGCTATTTTTTAGAGGCGGTAAAAGACATTTTTCTCGACGGGCAATAACACGGAGAAGATGAACACTCAATGAAGCAGCCTACAATCATAAATAATATATATATATATATATATATATATATATATATATATATATATATATATATATAACTTTTATGAAAAATAATATTTTTTTGTGATACAAACGGTAGTGTTTAATTTTAAATATTAAAATGACAAATAACGGGGTTGCTATATTATTTTATTATTGTCGGTCTTATTTATTTTTGCAATTTTTATAGCGAAAATCTCTTTGCTTTTCACAATTACTGTAAAGTGAAAAATATTTTGCGGAAACAGGTAAATAATATATCAGTTATAAGTTTTAGTTCTGGTCAATTTTAAAAAAATTGAATTTAACGTTTGTTTGATATTAAAAATACAAAATTAAGACAAAAAACTATCGGGAAATGATTTGACTCAGATGAAGCAGTCGTAAGATGAATATTACGACGAACAAAATATTATTGTATATGAATAATGACAATTGTTATTGGGTTCACAAAGTACAAGTATTACCATACGTATAAATAACTACTCTAACAACGATGCATAGAATTCTACAACCTCGAGTATCATTTAAAATCAGATATATTACGAACTAAATGATTATCACTTACCTCGTTCAGCCGGAAGAGAGCGTTCATGTAGCTATATTCTTCACCATCATTGTTCTTAATGCAAACTCGGCACATAAATTTATAATTCCCGGAAAGTACATTCAGTTCACTAACTGCGATGCCATCACACAATGCATGTACCCAACTTTTGCAATAATCACAATGGACCGAATCATTGGAACAATTCTTTTTGCAAACAGCGCACGTGTACTGATGGAGTTTAGCACGCTTACGAGCACGGGCAGAAGACATTCTGACAAATATACAATACGTTATCCAATAAAGAATATTATATGTAGAGAATGTTTAACACTTTAAACAGTTGAAACACTATAACACTACAACACCAATGTTTAAACAATAAAACACAATATTTTAAATATAACTCCTATCAACTTTTTGTATCCTGCTCTTAGTATTAATGAGTTGAAGCTTAATACCGTAACTGAATCATAACAAAATGCTTTTGATGAAGATTTGTATTATTGGCTATTTTATAATAATCCACAAACTTAAAATGCCAGATGTTTCAATCAGTCCGCTAATTGATGCAAACAATACTCACCTTTGATATAGTCAGAAACCGTGGAAAGCGCGACATTTCAATAGCAGTATCTATGATTGAGATTGCCGACGCCAGCATATAATTAAACGCTGAAAAAATAACTGCTGTTTAAACTATACTGTATGAAGAAATTTGTATAGTAAATTAGCCAGTAACCGCGTTTGATTTTGCCGACAACGGCAGAGTAATGTGTTACCGTTTGTAGCGAAATCTCTTCTTCTCATCGGATACCGCAAACATTATTATCAACAGAAAAGATTTGTATTACCGCTTAATACACTGTAATGATTATGCTGAAAGAAATTATGATAATAACATATGAAATAATGTATTCTTTTTGTATTATCAGACTTGTCATGGTCGATCTTTTTCGATGAAAGTACATCATAAATTTATGATTATGAATGCTAATAGAATATTTAATATCACTTTCATAATTGTATTACGTGTCTCTCAATAAGAGAAATATTTATATAAAAATAATAAATCTGGTTTTGTCACATTGAAATAGCTTTTGTCATACGATATCTGTGTTATATGACTTCGTCATACTCTATCTGCCTTTGTTCAATTAAATGTACGAAGGTACCAATTTTACTTACAAACAACATTAAATCACGCTTTTTAAATATTTAAATCTCAAAACAAAATTAATATAGTATAATATAAACAAATATGTACAGATAAAACAAAATTAAAAAGACTTTGCCTGCCTTTGTCTGACATTGTTCTATTAAATGTACGTAGGTACCAATTAAACATACAAAAAACATTAAATCAAGCTTTTTAAATATTTTAATCTCAAAACAAAGGTAATCTATTATAATATATACGAATATGTACAAATAAAACGAAATTAAACAGACTTTGCCTGCCTTTGTCTGCCTTTGTCTGACTTTGTCTGCCTTTGCCTGACTTTGTCTGCCTTTGTCTGACTTTGCGGTGTTTAGTAGGACCGGGAAAGTTTGGTACTCCCATATTTCGAGGAATCATGCACACGACACAAACACCTAGACGAATAAATTGTTTT
Source organism: Unio pictorum (assembly GCA_030141615.1). Classification (NCBI taxonomy): domain Eukaryota; kingdom Metazoa; phylum Mollusca; class Bivalvia; order Unionida; family Unionidae; genus Unio; species Unio pictorum. Next base: position 1,881,694 of record JARLTB010000196.1, read on the forward strand.
CCGCCTTTTTATTATTTTGACTAGCGGCAGTTAAAATAGAAAAGGCGGATAACAAGTTCTTGGTCTACACAAACATCATGTTGTCAGTAAAAGTGACATTTTGTATATTTTTCAAAATGATTTCATAAGAAACCTTTATGCATTTCGCGCTGATCTGACACAGTATGACTAAATTGCTAAAAGTTACGAAAAGTGCGAAAAGTTAATTTCAAATTATAGTCAAATAATAAAAAAGAGACAAACAGCCATACGCACAATTACATTTTATTCAGATGGATTTATGTCGCGTAATGATAATATATTATGTATAATATCTTACGAATCCAATAACTTTCTTGGATTAACGTGTTCATGTCTCCAAGGACCATGCACAATAGCGATTGTCCAAGATGATGCATGTTAAATGTTGTAGGTTATCAAATAAGTCACATCAGTTGATACGCAGCAAATGTTGTAATGAAGAGAAAAGACTTCATTTGTATTGGCGCTGCTAAAAAAAAGTATTTTCTCATATTTGCACATTGAGAGCACAGATGTCTGTTATATTTAAAAAACGAAAAATATGTTTTACTTTCTGCCTGTTTATTTTTAATTCGAAAATCTTGCGAATTCTTGGCTCTTCTATAAGCAAGAACTGGTATATTTTTAAAAATGTGTTACACTGTTTTTATTTGATAAATTTTTGAGACTGCAATATTTATTGACTATAAGGCCTATATTAGGTGATGAAGGATTATATTATATTCTGAAAGAAATTATATTTTTCTCTATTATACATTTTGCTGTGTTTAAAGCCTCATGCTGAGTAAGATTGCTAGCTTTGTCCAGCTCATAATCAATTATATGTGTAGAATAATTTCAATTTTGGAATTATGTTCAGTTGATATTAGTTTCCTTGACATGAATATTATAGAGATAGTGTTATCAATATTTTTATTACATTTACATCTAAAACTAAAACAAGTGAAATAGATGATTCTATGCCATCTGTATGAATAATGTTGGTATATATTGATGTTACATCTTATGATACCAGGATTGAGTTATCAGATAGCTGTGGAATAGACTTCAAGTTTTTAATGAAATCAGTAGTACCTTTAATGCATGAAGTATGCAATTTCATCAAAAGTTGTAAAACACTAAAGAATTATGAAACATACAATTAATGCAAAACTAGTTGCACATAATTATCGGCGTTTGTGGTTTTTGTTTATCACAATTCTAAAATTCAAAATTATATATAAATTAAATTATATTGTGCAACAACTCATTCTACATACTTTTCTCACTTTTTGCACTTTTCGTAACTTTCATAACTTTACGTAACTTTTCGCACTGTAGTCATACCCAGTCTGAGATAAGAAAAATGCTAATGTATCACAAAATGACCAATTTATTGTTTGCCAAGTATATTTAGTATAATCCAATATGAGAAATATAAATAGCTGTTTCCTCAATGAAACACTAACCGGAATTTTATGTTCTCTTCGCGTAAATGTATATCTGAAGCATTTAATAATGAATAAGAAAAACACTAAATAAGTATTCACCAATGATTAGCGTGTAGAACACCCTTTGCTCACTTTGCTCAGAAAGGTCAAATGTTTTGTTAACTAAGAATCTATTCACATTCAGGGAATCCGAGTGGTCTAAAGTGCTTTCCGTTACAGGTCACTGCCATCTCATATCTGTCTGCATAGGGTCGAGTCTCAGATTCAGCCGATGTGGGTATGTGAGAAAGCTTGCCAGTAGCTTCTTGTGGGTCGGTGGTTCTTTCCGGAGGTTTTCTGGGTTCTTCCTCCACCATTAATACTGGCTGCCATGTATAGCCTATATCTTGCTTAAAAATGGCGCTTAACCATAAAAAAAAAACAAACATATAATTAGCACTTAATGAATGTGGTGTTATAACAATGTATATAAAGGCAGATCATGGTCAGAGGAGTTTGCATTTGGCCTCAATTATAAGCAGCATTTATGGCAATGGAATGGGATTGACAACCATGGTCTCAGTTATAAGCAGTATTTATGGCAATGGAATGGGATGGATAACCATACCTGCCATGTAATATGAACTGTGTTCACTTTCCAGTAAGATTGCCCTGTCCTCTGTTTGGGACAATTTGTTTAATTGATAAGGAAATGCAGCAAACTATTCTGTAGTGTTACTCTACACTGACTGGTTCAGTGTATATAATAAATGGCATAACAGTGCTGGTACACCATACAAATACAATCAATCAATCAAAGTTTATTATGCTGTAAAAGTGCATTCAGAAATGAATAAATACATGACCTTGGGATCTTCCATCATTATCAACCCCTTTTTTCATGGGCTTTCTTTACATTGGAATCAATTTCTCGTGTTCAGGTAACCATTTGCTTGTAGAAGTCAACCACAGTGATCTTTATATTTTTATTTTCCTGGCTCTTTTCTGTGGGTGCCAAGGAAAGAAATTTTTGTAAATGGATGAAACAAGGGCAGTTGGCACAGGAGTGCAGCATATAATATAGCTAGGTAGTGACTAAGAGAACATCATTTTTTCTACTTTTGCAGGCCAAGCTTCATGCCTCCCTTGCTTGGGTTCTGGGTAAAGCCTACAAGGACAAAGTACCCTCAGAGGTTCATGATCTCTTATACAGCAATAATGCGATAAGAACAAGTAAAAAGAGTGATTTTCATGAGTCAGGATTCTTAAGCAGATTAGTAATTGTTAATAGTGATTTCATGACTAAAGAAGTGTGAACTGTGATTCTCTTGGTGTCAGATTGAGTAAAAGACTAACCTTGGTGACATAAATTAAGGGTCATATTAACAGTTGTGTGGGGTCTTTTACTCAAAATGTAGGGTAAAGTGAAATAGATATAACCTTGAATGACAGGTACTTTTTTTGATGGTGCAATTATTAAGGGCGCTTAATGATTGTTATGTCTGTAATGTTCAAACAAGAATGGAGTCAATAGGAGAGAGTGCAGTATTGTTGTTGCGTGAGCACGTTGCAAGTCTTTGTCATAATTTGTAAGAAATGAGACGTTTGCCTGGGACAGTTCTTGTCAAAAACATAATGAACCAGTATTGTAACTGAAAGATATTGATTTTGCAGCAGATGCTTTAGAACATGTAGTTGATGTACTAGAATGTACCTCAGTTGAGTTAATAAAATGTATGTGTCAGGAATTTCATTGCATTAGATATATAGTTAATACATTAGGAATTTTAGTGTTGTTAATACATTAGGAATTTTAGTGTTGTTAATGCATTAGGAATTGAATTACATTAGAAATACATGTATAGTTAATACATTAGGAATTTTAGTGCAATAGATATGCATGTATAGTTAATGTATTAGGAATTTTATTGCATTAGAAATACATGTATAGTTAATACATTAGGAATTTTAGTGCAATAGATATGTATAAATAGTTAATGCATTAGGAATTGTATTGCATTAGAAATACATGTATAGTTAATGCATTAGGAATTTTAGTGCATTAGAAATACATGTATAGTTAATACATTAGGAATTTTAGTGCAATAGATATGCATGTATAGTTAATGTATTAGGAATTTTAGTGCATTAGAAATACATGTATAGTTAATACATTAGGAATTTTAGTGTTGTTAATGCATTAGGAATTTAAGTGTTGTTAATACATTAGGAATTTCAGTGTTGTTAATACATTAGGAATTTTAGTGCAATAGATATGCATGTGTAGTTATTGCATTCAAAATTTCAATATTGTTAAACATTAGGAATTTCAGTGCATTAGAAATACATGTACATATAATGTTTTAGGAATTTTAGTGCATTAGAAATACATGTATAGTTAATACATTAGGAATTTTAGTGCAATAGATATGCATGTATAGTTAATGTATTAGGAATTTTATTGCATTAGAAATACATGTATAGTTAATACATTAGGAATTTTAGTGCAATAGATATGTATAAATAGTTAATGCATTAGGAATTGTATTGCATTAGAAATACATGTATAGTTAATGCATTAGGAATTTTAGTGCATTAGAAATACATGTATAGTTAATACATTAGGAATTTTAGTGCAATAGATATGCATGTATAGTTAATGTATTAGGAATTTTAGTGCATTAGAAATACATGTATAGTTAATACATTAGGAATTTTAGTGTTGTTAATGCATTAGGAATTTAAGTGTTGTTAATACATTAGGAATTTCAGTGTTGTTAATACATTAGGAATTTTAGTGCAATAGATATGCATGTGTAGTTATTGCATTCAAAATTTCAATATTGTTAAACATTAGGAATTTCAGTGCATTAGAAATACATGTACATATAATGTTTTAGGAATTTTAGTGCATTAGAAATACATGTATAGTTAATGCATTAGGAATTTCAGTTCATTAGAAATACATATATAGTTAATGCATTAGGAATTGTATTGCATTAGAAATACATCTATAGTTAATGCATTAGGAATTGTATTGCATTAGAAATACATGTATAGTTAATGCATTAGGAATTGTATTGCATTAGATGTGCATGTATAGTTAATGCATTAGGAATTGTATTGCATTAGATGTGCATGTATAGTTAATGTATTAGGAATTTCAGTGCATTAGAAAAACATGTATAGGTAATGCATTGTGAATTTAGGTGCCACAGAAAGACATATATAGTTAAAGCATTTGAAATTCAGTGCATTAGAAAAACATGTATAGTTAATACAGCTGGTTTTTAGCTGAAAATATTGATGTATCTGGCAAGCAGACTTTTGTAATGTGATTTACACTAGCGAATGCTGCTTCCTTTAAACGATCAGTGTAAATTATTTGTTAGTTTTTAAATTTGGAGAGAAATTCCTTATATGAGTTTTAAAAAAGATGCTTTAATTTGTTTAAGGATACATAGAGGTATTAAAAAAACAAAGGAGGTTGGGAGTTTTGAAAGGTCAAGTTTTGTATCATAAAGATAGACTAGGTGACAAATGTAGTTGTTAAAGAATGTAATTAATTTGTTTGGTTCTAACAAGTGTGTGTGTGTGTGTGATTTGGAATTTTAACATAGCTTTAACAACTTTAAAGTCATATTGCTGCAGTGTGACAGTTTATAATGATGTCTAGCACTAGCGTATCATGTCACAGAGATGTATCATTACTGTTTCCATTTGATCACATTTGTGTATCATAGATGCATGCTGAAGAAAATTGATGCACACATTTTGTTGCTGTGCAGTTTTTTATGCACAGGAATTTACATAATGTGATAAGGATTTATTTAGTATCCAATACTTTGGATGAGAGATGGCATCATATATACTTTGAATATAGGTATAATCTGATTCCCAGTTTTGTATGTTCCTTGCATTGCGCTCCGTTATTTGAAGCATACAAAATAGGGAACCAGACTAGTATAGGCAGTGTTATGACGGGGTAGCTTCCCCATATCTCGCAAGCTCTCAACTGATTTCCATTGAGCTCAGCAATGTGTCATCCAGATGTTTAACCTCAATGCTTGTTGCACTCAAATGTGATCTCCAAATTAAAATGATGTGCATTAAGAATCATTAACTAAGAAAGTGAAAGATGCAGAACACAAAAGAGTAAATGTAGATTGAACTTTAATGAAAAATGCAGAAAATAATTCTATTGATTGGAATACAGCCCATCCATTGGGACTGCTGGTGTTATTTCTGATCATGTGACTGCAAAGACTGCAAACTGAATAATCCTTTCATGATAGGGTTTAAGAATTGTTAAAAATCTGCTCTTGTTCATCACAAGATATCTGCAGAACACATTATCACCCAAGACGTTCTTTCACATCAATGAAATCAGTAAATCTGCAGAGACAAATGATTATTTGGATAACAAAGTAAGGAGGTTTTGTTGGTTTTTAACTTGGCTGCAATAAAAGAAAGATCTAAGTGGAACTTGAAAAAAGAAGATGAATCATTTTGATTTTTGGATCCATATGTTTTGGGAAAAAGTACAATGAAACTGATAATAGTACACATTTTATGACGGGCAGTAAATTAACTTTCTTTTACCAAGTACTCGTTTCGCTTGGTTGCCTTGCTATTTTTAATCACAATTATGATTGAGTAGGTATTATTTAACATGGTTTAATTAGATTACATGCACAATAACATTTATAACTGTGTGATTGATTACCTGAAATGAGTTACCTGACATTCGATGAGGGCCGCTTGTTCTTAAGCATGCCGGACTTGTATGCCTTTTAACTATTTTTTAAAAATTATTCCACCTCCTTTTATATGACACAAAAGAAATAATTGTGATGATAGAAAAAGAGGCCCATTTTTATTTGGTGCAACTATACATCAAATTATTCGGGGCCCTGAGTGGTCCTAAATGCTCACTGTTACGGATCACTGCCATCTCACATCTGTCTGCATGGGTTTGAGTCTCGGGCTTAGCTAATGTGGGTATGTAAGAAAGCTTGCCGGTAGCTTCTTATGGGTCGGTGGTTCTTTCCTGGTTTCTTCCTCCACCATTAATAATGGCCGCCATGTATAGCCTATCTTGTTCTGAAGTATGGCGTTAAACCTTACAACAACAACAGCATCAAATAATTCCATTTATCCATTTAAAAGATGTTGGGCACTTAATTAGGTTCTCAGACAAATGCTTGCAGATGTAGCTGTTACAGTAGATCGACACACATTTTATGTTTAAATTCAATAGGATACATTGGATTTATAATGATAAGACTTTTTTGTTTGTTTGTTTGATTAGGATTTTTAACATAGCTTTAAAAAAAACCTCAGTCATATCGCTATGATGTCTGCTGTGAGGCAGTTTATAGTGATGTCTATCACGGGGGCATCATGCTGCAGACATGTAGCATGATGTCCCACCCAGTCACATTATCCTGACACCAGGCCGACCAGTCCTAACACTAACGTTTTAATGCTGAGTGTCAAGCGAGGCAGCTGTGAGTACCATTTTTGTAAGTCTTTGGTATGACTTGGCTGAGGATCGAACCCACAACCTCCCGATTCCGTGACGGATGCTCTACCATTGGAGCAGTCGGAGAAATCTGAAAATATGCACATGCAAAATAATAACCAAAACAATCATAGTAGTTTCTAGCAGTTTATTGTTGTGATTATTGACAGAGGTGGTGACTGCTGTGTGATGTGTTGATCTTGTCAATTTTGTCTTTACATTTTCTGTGTCTGTTAATGTTCAAAAAAAGGAAAATGACGTTTCTTTCATTCATGCAAGTCATGTGGCACATTAAAAAGGTTTGTCTCATGATTTACATTCATCAGGGTAAACTCAGTATGTGATATAATAATATACATATATAATAGAACAACAACTTTTCAAGAGTTTTGCCATATTATATGGATGACAATGGCACTTCCTGCCACTGTTTGACTACTAAATATTGCTTTGAAATAATTTTTCTATCAAAAGTACGAGTTGTGATTTTCCTTTTCTATATACGTTTTTCTTGAGTGTATTTTATATAAATAATTGGTATTTTGTCTGTAATGCTCAACATGTGGTTGAAACAAATAATGTAGCCTTGAATTCTCCACTGGTCTTTTAGTCTCAGGCATATATTGCCACCACACATCGTACATACTGTCGATATAGTTGTGTACTACAAGTCAGGACCGACTGCATTGACCAAGATTTGCCGTCTTAACATGATAGCTTCTTGCTTTGTACATCTTACACATTCCAGATATGACCATTTCATTTTTTTAAATAAAGTAAATGAGATGGGTGTATTTAATTTATAACACTGAATGAAAGATAGTTGTTGATTCAGATGTAAGTGTTACAAATATGTTTCTAATATGTTGCTTCACTGCGATAATGATACAAAGAGCTTTTGAGTTTTACAGGGAAAAAAGTTTGAGACTCATCACTGCACAGGTTTTGATCTGAAATGAATACTAAAGTGTCTTGCTTGATGTAGTCTTTGATAAAGCAGTGGAGTCTTGTTGTGTAATCTATGATAACAATTTGAAGAGGTATACAGCAAAGATCATATCAATGTTTAATGGGTTGTAAATGAAAGCCCAATTGCATCCAATCTGGTTATCTTCATTTGCCATGATAATAGCCCAGTTGCATCCAATCTGGTTATCTTCATTTACCATGATGATGGCCCAGTTACATCCAATCTGGTTATCTTCATTCGCCATGAAGATAGTCCAGATTCCGTACTAAGGTAGCACCTTGTCTGTTTGAACATGATGTATACAGTTGTCATTAAGAACTGGAAGCTATGAATTTTCCCTTCTAGTTTGGCTTCTCTACCTGGATTCTTTAATTCCCTCGATTGTGGTAATTATTGTACCCTCAAATTCTTCATTGCCTTTCTTGAGACCCTTCTCTTTATTAACAACAAATTATTTTAATCTTTTAAATCATTGGTTTGTCTAGGAGTACTTAAGTTATAAATATAGGTCCTGATTCATGAGCCCGATGTCAGAAATGGTACATTTTCAGAGTCACAACAAATTACCAAAATTTGCAATTTACCCCAGCAAAAATGTGTTCCCTTTTGTTGTTGATTTCTGACTTTTCATTTATATGCCACCTGACAATAAAGTACTTGATTCATCTTTATGTTTTGCATTTTCTGTTTGCAATTTAAAATTTAGAAGACATAGAACATGAATCATTCTAAAATTTGTGATTATATATGGTGATCTACTATAAAATAGGGCTGTTGTTAAAAAAAGTAAAAAAAAAAGTTTAAACAACTATCTCTCAAAACTGGTGAACAGAATTTGATCAAATCTTGCATGAACATATTTCAGGTTTTGTTGAAATAATGCAGATCTGCTACTGAATATGGTTGTTGTTTTACGGTTAAACGTCATTATTCAGCACACAATAGGCTATACTTGGTGGTCAGTATTAATGGTAGAGGAAGAACCCGGGAAACCCCTCATAAAGAATCACCGATCTAAATTATTCAGTTTTGATCCACTCTCAAATGTAAGTTTCATTACTAAACATTGAAAACATTTTAGTAATGACTGCTCGACAGAATCTGATTAAAATGCAGGAAAAGAATCCGGGCATGAATGTCTATCAGATTTGTTCTTCAGTAATAGTCATTGTTATTAAAATTGGAACAACTTTTAAACAATTTCCTCTTTGAAACTACAGATCAAAATTTGACCAAGCTTGACATAACAGATATTCTTGATATGAAGACCTTTCATGTTTGTACACATTATTCTTATCTGCCATATGCTATGGACATTGTTTCTAAAATGACATTGACCTTTCAATGATTTTACCAAAATCATTGGGTAGAATTTGATCTAATTTAACAGAAGTTTTTTTGATACTAAACACTTTCAAGTATGCAACATCTTATATGGCTGCTAATAGAGCAATTTTTTTTTCTCCAAAATAACCAATTTGAATTTGACTGAAAACATCATGGCAGTAAGACCGATAACTTAAAAATAACTATTTACAGAATTTGACAGAAAGTATTCTAGATGCCATTCTGTCACAAAATATGGTGAACATTATTGATGTAGATAAACATTTTTGTGATTTTATTGAAAAATAAAGATGAAAACTACCTTACCAATTTTGACTTGAAGCAACCAGACATTGAGGCCTTTCAATATAGGATATATTATGCTGATGTACACTCAGTTATGGAGAATATACATAAAGGCAGAGAAACATTAAAGCATTAGTTTTGTAACATATTTAAAGTAAAAGTCCATTTAATGGCTACTTGGTGGTCAGATGAAAATATTGATGTTAGGATGATTGGTTAAATCATAGTCGCATATTTAAAATGGAGCCTTAGTCTTGTTTCTTCATTCATCAGTGATTATCTTATATCAGTTTTGGAGACTTAATACGGACCACATAAAATGTTTGTCCCAGACTTTGACCAGATAGGACCATTTGTTTTGACCCATGAATGAGAGGAAGAAAAACAAGGCTCATTGTATAAAGTTGCAGAAAATTTAATAAATTGTCCACAAAAAACTCAACAGAATGTTGTATTATATTAAAATTAAAGTTAAGGACTTTATTGAAACCTTCGTGTTTGTTTTATTGGGAAAATTACTCCAGTTTTACTAATTTGCAGCACAGCAAACAACTTCTGGAGACCTAGGAAAATTCCTGATTATAAAGCTGTGCTACAGTTTACACTGTTTTGTGTATTGACTACAGATGTTGTTTCAGGATTTTAGACCACAACTGCTGCTTGCATTTTCTTAGCTCATTTTGGAATTTAAAGAAGGCTTGATAAATATACCATCTTGCCTTGTTTCTTTTTTATAATTACTTCCATACGGCCAAGTAAGTTATCTCCATGCAGAAATTTGAGACTTTACACAATGGGTTTTATGTATCTCTTTTGATGCCCTACCTAAACTATTTAAGGTGTTGTTGGCTGGTATGACCCTTATTCATTCATCCATCATCTGTCCATCCTTCCATGTTTTAATCTGTCACATGTTTGTTACATTTTGTAGTCATTTTTTTTTATGAGTCCCTATGTGGTCAGATGATCACTGACATCAAATATAGGCTCAACTAAAAGAGTGAACTTTTGATGTACATATATATGCCTCTTGGAATGTGAAATACTTCTACTGATAGTATGTAAGTTTAATTTTGTATTTTAACACTGTGTGCAATTAATTTTTTTAAACAAAAATCTGACTAGGATATATGCTCTTGCAAATAATTATGCATATATCTCTTAATGTATTAGTGACCACAAACCGCCCTATTGGCCTAGTGGTTAGAGCATCAGCCTAGGATCATCTGGGATGCAGCAGGTCGTGGGTTCGATCCCTCGCCGCATGATACCAAAGACTTATCAAAATGGTACTAACAGCTGCCATTCTTGGTGCTCAGCACTAAAAGAGTAGTGTTAGGACTGGCCATCCTGGTGTCAGGATAATGTTACTGGGTGGGACATAATGCAACATGTCTGCAGCAGGATGCCCCAGTACTAGATATCACTATGAACTGCCACACTGCAGACATCGTAGCGATATGATTAAAACTTTTTAAAAGCTACATTAAAACCCAAATCTCTCTCTCTCACACACACACACATATTTAGTGAGCACAGCACTCCCAAGTGAAAAGGTGTTCACTGAGCTGCATTTTGTGATTTAGAGAATTTAAGGTTGACATTAAGATAGGATTGGCAGTAGCTAAGGCATTTTGGGACTGAGATATTTTTATATTAAGTCTTTCTATCCATGTCTGTCTGTCTGTCTGTCTAACTAGTTCGATTTTGCAAATAGGCCCATTTGCAGTCAGTGCAGTGAGCAGTTCCTTGAACACATTTCTGGTTTTACATTCTTTCCCATAAAAAAAATATGTGGCACATCTCTTTTAGACAGGTACATTTAATGTACACACAAGGTGTATTGACCATTTTCCACTCATGTCTGTGTATTGTCAACTAAGTGCACTTACTCGGCATAGTAAAATCACCAGGATTTAAAGTACAAATAAAGTGTATTGACCATTTTTCACTCATGTCTGTGTAGTATCTAATAAACACCACTCAACACAGTAAAATCTCCAGGATTTAAAGGTGGAATCCGGTCTTAAAACTCTTGCCCTGGAGGGCGTTGCATCTGCCTGTGTTATTAAATCAGCATGTACTGTGTTTGCCTTGTACATGTACTTGGTTAAATAGATGGAATGAAAATTCCATAAAGATGCCTCAGAATATTGAACCCTCATCCAATGGATGAGATGGTATTGTGCCAATCGTACATCTGACATGCATACTTGACCAATGCATAAATGCATACCTGAAAATTGCATGCACCTGACCGGTACATGTACCTGACCATTTGGTGAACCTTAAACAGACTGCATACATGCCCAGTGTCCACTGAAATTAGAACACATTCTTCTACCATTGAAACAGAAGAGTATTTTCATGCTAACTTAAATAAGAAGCATTGATGATCGCGATGATATATTACCTGAGGAAACCTCTTAGTGATTAATAGAATGCAGTTTATATAATAGAATTGTGACCCAATATATTAAAGCTATAGGGGGTTTCATGGTTGCAACAGAGTTATCTGATCGTAGCGCCTAAAATTACCTTCCTTAGCTCCAATGTGCATGCCCACAAAAAAATCCAGTTCTGGATAGTTTACTTTTCTACACTTGATTAGCGAAACATAAAGTCAACAAATGAAAACCAATAAATCAATTATATATGTCAAACTTGTCTTGTTCATGTACTAGGAGACTAATTATAGACATCAGTTAATGGTTCTTACTGGGTTTTCCAAGGTAACTCCTCCACTAATTATACTAAGGGAGATGTGTACTCCCTCTTGCACAGACAATGGTGTTAAATCCAAACCAACAACAACAAATCAGCTTGATTTTAGTTTATCCAAAGACATACTACTGTACAAATTTGGAAGAATTTTTTAAGGTGTTCTTAAACATTTGTGAACATACTACTGTACAAATTTGGAAGAATTTTTTAAGGTGTTCTTAAACATTTGTGAAAGAATTATCACACAAGTGATACTGATTAGTTTAAAAGCACAAGCACAAGCTGTGATTGACTCTGACCAAATATTTAACTGCCCGACATGCATGGGACTGTACTGGATCCAGCCATTGTTCCAATTGAGTTCATCCACAGAAGGCAATGGTTATTATTGTTAGTTTGGGTTGTCACTGTTATTGGCTGCTTCGTACGGTATGATGGTTAGACAATAAAAAGAAATATGATAACAAAGAACAACTTTTTAAAATTTAGATAGAAAACTTATTAAACTCAATATATTAAAGTTTGTACTTTCATTTAAAGCAGCTTGAACATTTTAAGATTTACCTGTACTATTAACTATTTTTAATTAGCTTTGAAATGTATTTTGATTACCAAGAGTTTAATTGAAACCTCTATGGCAAAATAAAACCATCTAGCATGTAATTCAAAAATTCTTACATTAAAGTGAATGGAGTGGGAGAAATCCTGTTGTTTTATACAGAAGTATATGTGTCATTAACAGCATGTTATCAGCCTGCAAACGTGCACCATCTTTAAGGTAATATGAATAGAATAATTAACAGCATGGTATTTTATATATTACTGTGCATCATGTTTGATAATGTTATGCTGAGAAATTTTGAAATGTTTACGAATGTGGTCAATGCTTATCCATTTCCTGTTTGTCGAAAACAAATTTAATACTAAACAGGAAGAATGTCTTGTGACCATTTTCTAAACATTCAAATTGATTGTCTTGTATACTTGTGTACTATTTTATTTCAGGATAGTTTTTAGTGGGTTGTACAAGGGACTGTATTTTGTTGTTATCTTAATTTGTGTATGTCCTTAAGGGATTTTTTTTTCTTTGTTAAAACAATATCAATTTTCATTTTGTGTTCGAAGGTTTACAGTTGAAATGTATGTTGAGAGGTCTAAGTTGCTTGCCTTTTACAGGCTGCCAAAATTTTACCTCTGCCCCAAATTCAGAAAGTTTGCCAGTAGCTATCAATGGATTAGTAGTTCTTCTTTGAGTTTTATGTACTGGCATATCATGTGCTGAAAAAGGCACTAAACTCTCAAAACCAAACCAGACATCCTTCATACTGTAAATTACCGTATATACTTAAATATTAAGTTAGGGCCAGCTGAAAAGAGCATAGACCTAGAGATTTCAATAATAATGCACCAGTAGATCTGGGTCTGTGCTGATTGTTATGACTCGTCATTGGAAAACACAATGCCGTTTCTAATGGTGCACCATACAATTACGGATCCCCAAGTTCATGAACAAAACACAGCCAGCATTTGAGTTCTCACTAAAGTCCTCACAAGTATCATTGTAATGTTTCCATGTTTTAATAGAAAAGAACTTACCATAAATATTACTTTGATGAAATGAAGTAAAAGATTAAAATATGAATTTCACCTGACATAACGTCTTTATTTGTCATTTACTTCTTTCAATGTTGCCCCAGTTAACGTTTATCGTGACTTTTCTTTGATCACTGTTTTGCCATATATTGATATAAAGAGCTCATTAAGAAAATATTTTTCCTAAGAAAATAGAACAGAATATGCAAGTTCTTATTAAAGGGTGCAAATTTCATGATTTTGAATTTTAATTTCTACACTAACCACTGTTTTTAATGATCAGTGTAAAATGAAAAAATACATCAAAGTTTCATTTCAATGAATATGAACCAATCCTATTGGTCTTTTCAAGAAGAAGTAAAAGGGATCCATGCCAGATTCTATGTTATAAGAGGGTTGACGAGTTATCTGGGCATGAGTTAATCTAGGGTGATGTAGATGTTAAATCATTTCACTGGTGGAACAGTTTCAGTTGTCAGTAGACTGTTTGTGGCTGGTTTCTAGATATTTTGATACAACTCATTTAATACCTCTTTTTTTAAATTTAAATTCCCGTTACTTTTGAAAATCAATAGAGTTCAACTGTAAAATGGTATGTGTGATAGGTGGCTTTTAAATTGTGTTTTAATTCTACCACTGGGAGAATCACATATGCATTAGTATATTGTTAACATTGTCCATTATAGATTTGAGATATCAATGGTTATAACTCAGTAGTTGGAACAATCATTACCAGAGAACTGTGGATTTGATACTTTAGAAAAACTAATTGACATGGAAACCTTTTATTTGTTTTAATTTCTAGTTTCATGTAATGTACTGAGTACTCCCCCTGGGCCAGAGGATTTGAAACAAGGGTTGGCTTTTGGTGGACTCACACATAGACGACCACCATCTCCAGGTAATCCTATAATCCAGAAATTGTTTGCTAGTTATTCGTTATATAATTATACCCTGGCTTCAAGAAAAATGTGATATGAATAATATAGTAATAACTTTCTCATCGTTTGCCATTCTGTGCAATTCATACATCCATCGTTCCTCTTTAAATTGATAGGGGAATCATATTCATAAGGATATGTAATTAATGGGTAGGAACAAGAGTGGATTTTCTAATTTTACACGAACACAGTTGGTTGAAAAAATGTGGGTTTCCTTTTTGTTTTTTTATGTAAAATGGTTCTCAATTGGTACAATGAAAGCATTAAAAAAATTATTGTCTATTCAAAATATATATATATATATATATATATATATATATATATATATATATATATATATATATACCACAGAAACATTGGTGTACATGGATTATCTTATAGCATAGTAGGATTAGAAGGGTTACATCTAGACATCAGCAGTATGCCATAAAACATTCCAAGAAAGTAGCTTTCTATGTACTTGGCAAGGTATTGCTCACATTGCCAAATGTTAGGGTAATCCTCTAAGTCATCAAAAGACTTTATTATAAAAAATACCATGCAGCAAGGTTTTCATTCATTAAGATTACCTTGTTTTGATAAAACTTTTGGTGAAAAGAATTGTAAGGAATTAAAGAATAACAGACTTTGACATGCTGAATAGGTAAATAAAATATTGACTGATGTAAATGCAGTATTGGTATTGTTTTATTGGCAGTAATCACCGAACTAAAATTAATAATGATGCCTATTGGCATTGCTTCAGCATCAGATACCGGTATTGAGGGTTACAACTTGTCCATTTACATGCAAAAATTGCATATATAAATACTAATACAAATCTTAAATACGAGAATGGCATGAAATTGACAAAAAAGATTTTATTTCCTTTAAACTGGGCAACAATTTGAAGAAAAAACCCAACCATGAATGATCTATGTGTAGGTTTTAAGTTTGTTTTCTTCTTCAAATTTAGCATGAAAGAGAATAGTTTAAAATTAATGGAGTATTTGAAAATAATATTAACTTACATAATTGTGGTGATGTAAGAAGGTAGTAACAGATAAAAAATCATAGGCAGAACCCCTGGAAAGTAAGAAGAACCCTATTCATTAAACTATGCGGGTTTAAGGGCCCCATTTTTTGAAATCGAGAGAAAATACTAGGAAACAAGTATTCTAAAATTAAATCAATAGACAAAATAACAGACTGTATGGGATGACAATAAAAACAAGAGGAGCTCAAGTCAAAACACTATTGTGCTATAAGGCAGGACAAGAATTAGAGGATTGTCTGTATGGAGATTCTGCCTGGATAGTTTATATTTATCCAGATAGGGGTCACTGTGATCTTCTTTCCACGCTTACAAAATTCATGGATTTTCTTCCAGTACAGTTGTCATTGCTTTGCTATCTCGATGATTCTTGTCATGACTGGTCGATGCACACTAAATCATGGACACTGAACCTATCTTACAGCATAATTTATAAATTGGGGCAGGTGCCCTTTTGTTTTTATTTTTAAATTCATGTATTGTAGCAAACAAAAAATCCATGAAAATTGGTACCAAGAAGAAAAAGACTTAGTTTTATTTTCAAGCATAAAACTACATAATGCAGCTCAGATTAGAATAATATTGTTCAAGCTTTTGTTAAATTAGATATTAGACATTGTAGATATTATTTATTTTTTTGAGCTGGAGTATGGTAGGGCTAACATTTGTTTGCAAGCTACAAAAAAATGTCGGTCTGCCAGTGCTGTTATCCAGTTAAATATTTTATATGCAAGTTAAAAATATATTATGTGTGGAACATACTTGTGGTTTATCATAATTTCTCATGTTCTGCTGTTGATATAGAAACTTTCACAGGTAATTAATTTAGAACCCTGATTCATTGATAAATATAACTTCATTGAATGAATGAATGAATGAATGAATGAATGAATGAATGAATGAATGAATGAATGAATGAAAAAAGAGATAATTGCAGTCTTGAAAAATAATAGTTTTGTATCATTTGTTCATCTTTATGTATCAGACTTTTAATTTAAATTGTAACAAGTCAAGAAGATCTACAAAACATAAAAATATACTTCATTATTCAAGAGTTGGAAATTGAATATATGCAGCATTTCGTAAGGGTAATATCTACATGTGTGTGTATGTGTACATACATACACACACACATACACACACACACTCTGTGTAGTCTATAATATCCAGATTTATAAAAAATAATCTTAATATATTTTAGACCTGGATGGACTGCGTCTTGGTAACAAGGGAAGTAATGACAGCAGTGAAGCTGGTTCTACAACGGGTTCAGACTACACACGCCCAAGCTGTTTGTCAAACCAAGTTCCATGTCAAATCGCCACATCATTATAAATGCCCTTAGCCACTGTTGTCTCGCTGGAAGTGTAAATACAGAGCTAAAATATAAACTATTAGAGGTAAATATGGAACAATTCAAAATGCACAAGAACCTGGTTTATTTCCAATCCTGAAAATTGAAATGTACTTATTTTTTTTAAATCTACAAAGTATTTGGAAGCATAAAGTTTTTGCCAGATTGGTGAGGAAACAAAAAATGTCAAAACTGTCTTGTCATTAATCATACAGTATTGGTACAAATTAGCAATGTCAGTTTGTGATTCAGGAAAATTTGTTATTGACTATACTGAGTGTAATTAAGATATTTTAACAGCATACACTTTTAACTGCGTACACTATTTTGGATGGCATGGATGATAAGTGAAAATATAGGAGCAACAAGTATTGTGTGGATAAATTTATTATCTACATTAATGAATGTACAGATATTCTTGGAGCCACTGTGAACATTTGTGGATATTGTGCAGTACTTGTAACTGGAAGAGAGCAAGTTTGAATTGTTGCCTAGACCAGGCCAGTCTGCTGCCATGGACCATCCCAGGGAAAGGCACTTTATTTGAATTGCCCCAAATGTTATCTTTCATATGTTTAAATGTCTTGAACCCATCTAACCAAACAACCAACCATAAAACAAGATGCCAACCAACTTAACAACCAGCCTACTGGAGAAACAATTTTCCAATGAACTGTAAGAACACCCAATGACTGGTGATTGTAAAATTCTGAGTTTGCACTAGTAGCTCAGACAAGAGCTTCCAGAAGGAACATCATATGCATTTGGTCAAAGCAAAATCTCAGGGTCGAACTCAAGCACAAGAATTTCAGTTCATATTTCATACATTTGAAATATACATCTTTAGTATTCATCTATGAATCACATTTTTAATGTTTAGATTTGCATGAATTCATTACTAAACTTGATGGAGAAAACAAATTACATGTTGTAGCCATGCAAGAAAATGTTACACAAATCATTTTATATATGTGATCTATGTACATTTTTTTAATCGTAGTTTCAGAACAAATACAGTACATTAAACAGTATTATCATTTTATCATTTTATTATAATTATTATTATTATTATTATTATTATTATTATTATTATTATTATATGAACATACTTAGACCATTTTGAACTCCATATACACCTTGAATCTAAATTTTGAATTTTAGAATAACCTCGTCTGGTAATGGTTTTTGTCTCGCCTGCATATCAGAATATAAGAGGTGGCCAATACATCATTTTATTATGTTTAAGCTTTCAGTATAATCTGTTATTTATTAGTGTTTGAAATAGGATAAGTTTCATGATTGATCACAAGTTTTTGTTAACCAAGGCATGATCATTTAATAATTTCTTTCACTTGCTCACATAATGTCTTATGGAATCTTGACACAATTATAGAGTTGTTGTTGTTGTTGTTGTAGTGTTTAACACCATTTTTCAGCACATGATAGGCTATGCATGGTGGCCTTGACTTTAGTGGTAATTTCCCTGGAAGGGTCTGATTCTGAAACCAACTGATCAATCAGAACAACAGTAATATCCTTTCACTTATGATGAGAGGAGCAAGCAAGATTAAATTTGATTGATTGATTGATTACTGATTGATTGATCAGTTACTGTTAAACAGTACATCAGTGCATCAAAGTATATGGAACAAAGTGTCCTAAGATATTACTATGGTTATAACATGAAATTTGCCAAGGTGTCAGATAACAAACCTGGCCACTTTATAGTTATGCAAGATTAGAATCACAGACCTTCTTATATAATAAATCAAACCAAGTCAAGCGTTAGATTGGGCATTTTCCTGTTTGAATGTTTAATAAGCAGTTTTGTTTAAAAGTTGTGGTAGATGGGTGCAACTTAAAAAGATCTCATTTGGTCAGAGGTCTAATGTAAAGACAGGTAAATATTGATTGATTGACTTTACTCCTTAAATCTGGCTATACACAAGTAAATATTGATTGATTAACTTTACTCCTTAAATCTGGCTTTACACAGGTAAATATTGATTAATTGACTTTACTCTTAAATCTGGCTGTACACAGGTGAAATGATATAAGTGACAGTTGTTGTACTTAACACTTTTCATTCCAGGAACTGGCCAAATCCGATGCTAAACATTTTATCATCTTGTTTCGGGATGCGGGGTGCCAGTATAGAGGCTTGTATGCATATAACCCAGAAGTGGATGAAATTAGCAAAATACATAGTGTGAGACCAAAACACTTCAACAATAAGATGATAGAAAAATATTTCAAGTAAGTATTTTTAATGAGATAATTTTTTGACATATAAAAAATATATGTTTATAAAAGTATATAATAGAAAGTTAAAAAACAATGAGAGTAGTTTTCTTTAAGTCTTGCTAATCATTTGGTTAAAGTTATTTAAACCTGCCTTGAGGAACTTCACCTATCTGTGACCACTTGCCACTTGTGACTCAAATTGTCATGCAAGGATACATTTTATTATATAACAAATTGTTATGATCTTTCATCTGAAAAATGCACTCCAGATCTTTAATTATAGCGTTGTAATCATGACTGCTTAGGAGGGTGTGCATACAAAGTGTAGACTGTACTAAGCAGCAAAAGAAAGTTGACTCTGGTTGCTAGTGTATATAAATTGACTGGTCATGCAGGTATTCTTATATGTTACAGACTATAAACCAGACGAAGGTACATGTTACAAAACCAACTTATGTAACCATTCCTTTTAACTGTAAAAAATCACAGTAATGACATTGTAAGATATTTTCCTAATGGTCGTCAAAGTAGCATTTTAAAAATTTGTTTCCCTTTGGAGTCATTATGTAAAGTATGGGGTAATGTAATCTTTATTTTTTCCACATTTGATTATCATCATAATAGGTTTATGTTACAGTTATTAAAACCCACACACAAAGCTGTGATCACCATAATGCAGCCAATTAACCCTTTGTCGACTTAGCAGCAGAGGGGGTGAACAGACCAACTTTTTGTTTTTTTAGAAGCAGGCAAACTAAGACTTCCTCGTAAATGCTTTATAGAGGCTTATTTGGCAAACAGAATAAAATAAAAAGACATCATGGTCGTTGTAGCACCCCCTCTGCTGCTATGGGGTTAACAATCATTGACATCGTAAACGGTTTCAACCGAATATTTCATAAAGTCCGACATGATATCTTGATCTAGGATCATGCAAATTTATCATTACAAATCCATGTGGGATTGACTGAGCGTGACTAAAGAAATTTCTAAAGAGATTATAATCCATATCTCCATATTGCCAAACAGGCGCTTCTAAAAAAAAAAGTTGGTCTGTTCCCTCCTCTCTGCTGCTCCTTTGTTTGTCGACTTGATTCCTTTTTGTCATTGAGGAAACAAGTTTTGCCTTTTGTCTCGAAATACATTTATTCTGTTTTTGGACAAGTTCATATCTTTTAATTTCATTCTTGGATTCATATATTCTTATTTTTACCCATAGTCTGTCTAAAATTGCTTAAATTGTTATTAAAGTTGATCATTATTAATGTTGAGGTCATAATAATAGTACAACCTCTATCATTAAAATAGAACATTTCCAACACTGGAAGAAAGAATTTTACATACCATATATACTTGTGTATAAAGACAAGTCAAGCTGCCATCACATAATACACCAGCAGATCTGGGTCTGTGCAGTTTGTTAAGAGTAATCAGTAGACTAAACAACATAGACCATGATTTACAGGTACATTATGCCTTGCCAGATCAGGATGTTTATTTTAGACTCTTATTTATAAGCAAGTATTGATAGTAAGTGAAAGAAGGAGGCAAATATGGAAGACTGCTTTCCGAATAATAGCTAAGTTTAAATATAGGTAAATATTCAGGGTGTTATCAGCATGTGTATTCATTGGAGAATTGGGAGACATTATACAACACCAAAGGATATGAGCTGTGTGTGACAGTTTGAGTGTGGAGGAAACAGGACCCATGTATTGAGGAATATCTGACAGATCATTAATGCAAAAAGATGATGTTTACAGATATTTGGGTCATTGTGTGTTAGCTCTGCTGGTCATGTAATATGTAGGGGCATCTATATCTTATGAACACTTTCATGATTTTATTTTCATGTTCTTTTTCAGATACAACTCTGGATCCAAGAGCTTCAGCTGTGTAACCTCAACAAAGCATTTATCAGTTTCTATTGATGCCATTGTTCTGCATAATGCAGTGTGGAAGCAATTTTCGAAACAGCCAGTCAAGAAATAGTGCCATCTACCACTGACTGAAATTGTACACACTAAGATGCCATAGCTCGAAGCTTTTAATTTAGTGAATCATAGCTTCAGTATCAATCACTTACCTCTAGAATAGGGTCTCAAAGTTTAGCTGACCCTGCTATAACAACCACCTGCCTATAACAGCTATATATAATGACCACCTGACTAAAACACATATAACTAAATAATATTTGTCTTAATATTATCACCACCATGACCGTAATAAACACTTGTGGGTAGTCGCTAAGTTGTTTCTCATCACAACCATGTCTGGCCAGTTTCCCAGTTGGTTGCTATACAAAAGTTTGACTACTATCAACTTGGTCATCGATGCTGATAAGGATATTGATACTGGTAATTTGGGGATGGGGGAATAAAACTTAGACGGAATTTGTATATTGCTTTAATCTATTCTGAATAATGGTCTTTTTTTAAAACATGGATACCATTTTTCAGATTATCGTAAGTGTAGAGTAATTGACAGATTTAATGAATATAAATGCACATTTACAAAAATGTCCAGCATTGTAAATTGTTATTTTGCTACTTAAGCAGTTCTGGAAGTTTTGGTAATGATGCGGTGTTTATTACATTTATGTATAAAAACAGTACTCACCTACATTGTGGAAAATAGTACCGGGTTTAGAGTTAGAAACGGACTGAAATTGTTGTAAAATAAAACGTATTGAAATGTTGCATCAAACTCGGAAAATTAATTCAAGGATAAATCAATATGTATAATTATTTATTATCGATATAATTATTTATTAATTTAATATCGATATAATTATTTATTATTAATAATTACATTGATTTTGCATCAGTATTGGTGATATTGATTACTTTGGCTCAGGTGTTCTTATGTTAAGGTTGTATTTTTGCTAGCAGCAGACTGCAGTGTTCAATGTATTTGTATATTGTTATCATTTATTTGTTTACTATCTGTAAACTTGTATTAACAAGTCCATTTGTAATTTTTCCATCCAATTTTATGGAACACGAGTGATTTATTTTCTATTTTTGTTTGTGTTACTACTATTTTGGTTGTGCATAAGAATAGATTTCTGACATTCTGAAAAATAACTTGTGTATTTATACGCGATATTCGTCAACTGGTTTGTGTGGAGTGTATGCAAAAATCCAAGATAACAGAGTATTGATATTATTGTTTCTGGTTGAAAATGGTTTAGAACATTTTTTAAAAGTTAGAACATGTCCCAGTTATACAAACGCGAGTCTTTAAGTCAAAATTGATAAATGTAATTGCTAGACTGCAGTATTTCTAGTTTTTAAATTATGATTTCTATTTGAATATTGGTGATAGTTTACTTTTTTCACACTCTTGCCCTAAATTTGTAAAACATACATCTGTATACAAGAATATTATCAGCTATTGTTGTGCTATGTAAAAGCATTTCCAGGGATGCACATGTTTGATTTTTGTTAAAAAAATGTACACTTGGCAAATATTCTATTATTCTCTCTCATAGGCAAGGATATTGTTTGTACATGGGTATGTCTTTTGTATGAGGTAGATAAAATCAAACGAATTGACTATTCTAAATGATTTACACTCACTGTTACTCCATTAACTATCTACACAAATACAATTTTGAACAGTAATAGAAGCAATAAAAAAAAGAAAATCACCAGCTAAATCCGTCGTCGAGGGAAGCATTTTTCCTCATAATCACTGGATATTTGATACTTTTGCACTTTTTGAAAATAAACATTGATTTTTTTTCTCCTTTTTTGGGGGAAGTTTAATGTTGAAATAGAAACCGGAGTGGCCAGAAATAATGCTGGAAATTCACAATAATTTATCAAGAATTTTTTTTCCAGACAGTAGGTGAACAACAAGATAAATGTTTGTAAATCATTCTATTGTTCTGCTATTTTAATGTCTATAAAGTGCTGCAAGTTTGGTTTAAAAAAACAACCTATGATAGTGTAATGAACTAATATCAGATACTCAGTATTTGTTTTATTTGTTTTATCTAGATCATATTGGTATCTTATGTTATTTTTTTTAATGCCCCAAATAATGATCTGCATGACTGGCACACACTAGTTATAATGTTGCAGATGTACATTTTGCATGGATTAAAATACATTTGTGTCATGGTCTATTCGCATGCACACATTTACATTGGTTTTGGTAGTAAACATTTCAAGTTATTAACAAGTCGGATTAAGGTTGTTTTGCTTGACTGCATTAAAATTCATATGCTTTATACAGGTTTATACCTTGAAGAGCTTTATCCCTCTAATGCCCCTGGCATGCTGTCTCCTGTCTGTTACTAAGAATAATTTTTGGTTCTAATAATAGGCTTTGTAATATATTCAGCTCTGTTGGCCTTTTGGCCTTACAATGTTAATGTCTGTTTGTTAAGGGACATAATTCCAATTTCTTTCCAGATAGGAAATGATTACCGTATTTTCGCGCAATTAAGATGCACCTAATTATAAGACGCACCAATATATAAGATACAGGTTTTGACGATTTGTGTAAAAAATATTTTAAATAAGACGCACACAAATATAAGACGCACGCGGCCTAGCCATCTGCCGAACTGAGCAATTTATCTCCAGTGGTTACCTTTCCTTTATCATAAATGAAAATTTGTCCAATGTTCCGTCACCTGTCGGATGTAAACAAGGTTTCATTACCATTTTTAGTCGAGATCAAAGGCCAATAGCGGATGGGTTTAGTACCTGGTATCTAGATTCTAGAACAATAAACGCCAGATGTAAAGGCAGCTTCATTGATCCGCTAGGCCAAGTCTTCAGCGGGTGGGATTAGTACATAGACCAATAAACGCCAGATGTATGCGGTTAGCATATATAAACGTGGGAACAGTCTCTTGTTATATATAAATGAGTGATAAATTTGCTTAGCATTTTTAAAATTTATAAAATTGTCACGATGCGGAAGCGAAAATCATATACGGCATGGGAGAAAGTGAAAATCATGACAATCATCAATGGCTTCAGAAAGTGTGGGATAATTCCCGAACCAGCTAGCTATATCAGTTCTTCAGACGATGACTCAGCTGCATCCGATACCACTGACGCCAATGAGGATCAATTAGCATCAGTTATGGAGTTATTTCGCGATGACGACAGTGAATTTGATTCAAGTTTCGATAGATTTGAAGCCAAAACTGATGACGATGAAAATGAAGATGAACAGAACAATATGGTACATTGATTTTTGATCAAAACACTATTTAGTAACAGTTGATTATATTGTGAACACTTACCTAATTGTTTTTACAACTAGGAATGAAAATCGTGAAACGTCAATATCGGCCACAATAATCGTCCTTCAATATCACACACTGTACCGTTCGTTCGTGTTTAAAAATACTTAGATAAGACGCCCATTAATGTAAGACGCACCCTGGGTGGGGGCTACATAACATTTTGTATAAGACGCATCTTATATTAGCGAAAATATGGTAGATCTGTAGTGATTACCTTTAATATAGCTTGTCACATGTAGTACTTCAGGTAGAATCATTTCTGTGAAAAGTGCTTTTAAAAAAGGGTATTTGATAAAACAAATTTTTATCAAAAATGTTTTTTTTTAAAATAATTTTTCAATTTGTCACATTAGGATATAAAGGATATCAGTTTTTGCATGTCGAGAAAATGAGATCAGTATGCCATATTGGGACATAAATATTAGCTTCAACATCTTAGGTTATCAAGTGTTTTTTAATTCTTTTAAAAATTTTAGTATCACAACTACAATACACTTAAGGTCATATTCATATATCAGATGTTTCGAGCATTCCTGAACTGTTTGACCATTTCACATATTCCTGTATCATTTAGAGCTCCAGGGGTGACATTAACCATTCCATCCTTGTATCTCATCTTTTGGTCCTTGCACTGTTTTGAGAAGCCATGGTGGCTCAGTTGCACGAGTGCTCATTTTGTCTGCTTTGGAGTGTTTTGGGGGAAATGCATGCAGCTGCCATATTATTGCATCTTACTTCCCACGTTTGTCTCAGGTGAATGCAGATTGATGTATTTTGCAAGATTTTGAAGTTTGTGTTTGTAATGAGGAAAGTAGCTTCAAACACTGCAGTGAAAGAGTATTTATTATTCATCTCCATCGCAGTAAGCTAACTTTGCAAAAGAGATATATATACAGCGCATGACAAGCGAAATAAAGATCAGTTTATGAAAACTGTACACTTTGTTTACTTTTCTGGAAAGGAGTAGCTCACAAATGACGATGATTCTTAGCTTTTAGTTAAGGAAGGCTGATACTTTTATCTCTGCCATACTTTCTGCTTCTGAATGATTCATTATTGTAAACCCGAAAATGTTAGAGTTTCATGTCCAGTGTACCCATGAAACAGAGAAATGGAGGCAATTTATTTTGGCACAAGTTAGTTGGAAGTAGCATTGACATGTCTGGCGGTGGCTTTGTCAAGAGCTTTGTCAGGGTTTTGGTTAAGTTTTCAGTTTATATATATTCCGTAGACCCCCCGAGATAGATTTTTATAAAACATCGTATGAATCATTATGATGTTAACAAAACTCATTATGTAACACTCTTGCTTGCCTAATTGACTTTTGGGTAAAGATTACATCCTAAATAGGGGTCCAGAGTGGCTGAGTGGTCTAAAGCACTCATCGTTACAGATCACTGCCATCTCACCTCTGACTGTGTGGGTTCAAGTCTTGGATTCGTCCAATGTGGATATGTGAGAAAGCTTGCAAGTAGCTTCTCATGGGTCAGTGGTTCTTTCTCCACCATTAATGCTGGCCACCATGTATAGCCTATCTTATGCTGAAAAATGGTGTTAAACCCTACAACAACAACAACATCCTAAATAGGGGCACAGAGTGGTCTGAAACTCTTTCCGTTATGGATCACTGCCATCTCACCTCTGTCTGCATGGGTTCGAGTCTAAGATCTGGCTAATGTAGTTATCTGATAAAGCTTGCCAGTAGCTTCTCGTGGGTCGGTGGTTCTTTCCTGGGTTTTTCCTCCACCATTAATACTGACCACCATGTATAGACTATCTTATGCTGAAAAATGTCGTTAAACCCTACTACAATAACAACAACATCCTAAATAATTTGCAGTACGATTTTGATTAAATTGGACATTTTTGAACCTCTTTATGGATTGAATCATTTTGATACCAGGTTGTTGCCACTCTTGACTTCGTTTTCTCTCATGACCTTAAGACACACTGATGAAATTTGTGTAATTTTGTTTGGTTTTAGTTTTTACAATTGCTTCCATTTAAAAATTCCCTTGATTGATTTTGTTCATAATTGGATGAATCATTATGAATCTTCATTAACAAGACTTTTTGCCCATCCTTCTGATCCAGGGTTCAGTCTTATATGTTTCAGTAATGTTTAGTCATCGGCATGACATGCAGATTCTGGATTTCTCACTCCTGGAATAAAGGAGCAATAGGTCCAAAGTTTGGATGGACCTGTGCTAAAAATTCTGTAATGCCACGTGATTTGCTTTCCCTGTTTGTAGTACACTGTCTGTACTCACATACAAAACAGGTCCTATTTCAAGTAACATGCATCCTAATCTGCTGTTTAATAATGTGCCAGCAGATCAGGGTCT
The DNA here is from genome assembly GCA_030141615.1 of Unio pictorum. Lineage (NCBI taxonomy): Eukaryota > Metazoa > Mollusca > Bivalvia > Unionida > Unionidae > Unio > Unio pictorum. Next base: position 1,908,753 of record JARLTB010000196.1, read on the forward strand.
GTTTTTGTTCGACTTGCTTACACCTAACAAACTGCTTAGACCCTTACCATTATGCAATGGCAGATCTGGCTGTGCAGTTGTGGTTAGGTTCAACTTATTAGCTGGTATAGATGTTAAGAAGATAATAAACATGGATCTTACTGGAAGCCTTACAGATGTCTTTCTATGAGTAGGATGGTATAGTCTGTTGTATTCGATTTAGGTCATGATGTTACTGATATAACATTTCATAAATCCATTTCATATTTTTGGTATAACACAAGATGGAGTAAGCTTTATTGCCTATATGCAATTTATGTCACACAATTCAGCACTTTTATAGTTATTTACATCAGTGAAATCTTTCTTTTATTTTCCTGTTTATAATGGCTCATAAATAAAAATAAATCTGCTTTCATAGCTCCTCTTGTATTACACAGTGTTGGCGAGATGACTGTCTCATAGTAAAATGATGTCTTGTTTATTGGTGGGAATTAGTGTTGGTTCCTTATTCGTTAAAATGTTCATTGAACTCTATGCACATTTATGATAATAAATGGTGTTTTGAATACGTACCGGTTTGCAATGTCTGCAAATACTGGCAGAATGATCCCCTGCTTCTGACCATTGCATGAATAAGAGCTAGATCTAGAATGTATTACAAAACCTGCAATTGTACATAACTAAAGGAGTTTGGACCAATATTCATACATGTCTGCATGCTGTGCAAAACATTGTGTTACGAGTGTGTTAGCTAAGGTTGTGTGAATTCTAGAGTGCAGAAAAAATGTTATGTTCAATATTACGCCACTAATCATTGGAAATTTTAGCTTTGTATGTCAATTATAGTGTTGATATATAAATTGTATTCAAGTAATTATTCACAGATAATTTTCATATACTGTAAAATGTGTTCCTGATCATTAGTAAAACACCTTTTTTAATATTGCTTTTTGCTATGTATTAAATGTCAGGTGCCATACAGAATGTATTATTTTGTGTATGTTTTCAGAGTTTAGGGTCAGAATGAATTCAGATGGCATTTCCATATATAACAAAATATATATTCTAGTATTTTATATTATTTAATAGGCTTTGCCATTATGTCTTTTACAGCCATGTGTTGTTTATATTGTCTGTTTGTCTTTGACTGCACACTGTATATAAAAACAAGAACATTGACACTATTTTCATTTTAATTAAGTGCATCAGATAATCCAATAAAGGGTTATTTTAAAGAGAAGGTATCCACATGTGTACAAAAACATTGTTGAAGAAGACCATACAAATAGTACATTTTATTTATTCAGCTAATAAGCACTTCTACATGGACTATTTGCTTTCATTCATAAACCATGTGCTGTGGTTAATTCTTGGATATAAAGAAAAGTAATGTGTTATTTTGTAAATTGTCAAGGAATAGATCTGAAAGAAATTTTCATAATGTCCCTAATTTTTTTTTCTGTCTGTAATTTTCTGGAGTTTTTATTCTTTAAATTTGTCACCATGTCTCTCTGATTATTTTTTCAATATTATGTTATAGTTACAGTTTTGTTCATTTTGAATTTGCTTGCTAGAAACTTAAGACCTTGCTACAGCTTGTATAACTTAAGTTCTGCTGCGGATCTCTGACCCTGTGCACATTTTTCTGTGATAAAGATAATAAAGGATGACAAATTTGAAAAAGTGACTGTTTATTAGTACAAAGATATTTGTGTCCTCATTTTTTATCTCTGTGGAACATAGCTGCAGTGGCTCATTGGTTAACTTGCTAGATTCACTACCAAATGGTTGTGGGTTTGAATCCTACCACCAGATGGGCTTGGATCGGGTAGTGGTGTGTGAAAGCTATTTACACATTATCGAGCACAAATTAGCTAACTTTTATTGTTGTGCCATAAGGCACCAAAGAAAACCAAATATGGAACAATCAGGCAATTATGTACCACAGTCTGATTAAAATCAGATCTCTGCTCTTCTAAATGAAGATATGACAATGACCGCTTAAGGTCCATGATCTTATTATCTTTAAATTAAACCAATGGAAATACGACTTTTCAAATCTGAAAGTGAATCAGATGTTTGGCACACATTCATGCTCTTCATCAACACTACTCAGCCTATAAACTCAAAGATAAAAGACTTCATCTGATTGGTTGATAAAGTTAGCAATTATGGCGATAACAACAGCTACCAGAACATGACCTGTAAGCAGTCACTGTCAGATCTTTATGTAGGATAGTGGAGCTCTAATTTTAATCAGTGGGTTATGTACCAGTGCTTGTGTTCGGTTTATTTAGAGGTTGAATATGTTCATGAAGTGAAGAAAGTGAATATTATTTAAGTCTCTTTCAACCAGATTTCTGGTGTCACTGAGATTGGACATAGCCACATGCGAGTCTGGTTGAGGTTTGTTGTTTTGTTTGATGCCATGTTTCAGCACATTATAGAAAATATATGGCAGCAAATATATTTGGTGAAGATAGTACCCAGTCTGATGGAGACGAGCATCATTGTTTTATTTTATGTCCTTTATTATCTAGTTCCCATTAAAAGTGAGTTATAACAAAAACCACTTTTACAGCAATCATAGATTTTTTGTACAAATTTTTGTTTTTTGTTGCAATAATAATTTAAAAAATTCCCTCACTAAGGCCCTTCATTATAACATTGTTTCTGTTATAAAGTGGTAATGGTTATGGGTCCTTTTTCATTATGATGATGTAAAAGTATATATACAATGGACTTTCTTACCAGGCAGTGTTACTGTATAGACTTTATAATTTCTGGTAAAATTGCTAAAATCCACCAACTTAAGAAAAGTTTTAATATCACAAAGTTTTTCTAATATGTGTATGTAATTGCTTAAGAAACTTTAAATTTTTCATGTATCAACTGATTTTTTATAATTTCCTGTCACCTTTAACTACATTTTCAAAAAAGTGATCCGGCTCCATAAACATGGAATGGGTGTTGTGAAGTGTTGAAATTTGAATAAGCATTGAACGTTAAAGTTTAATGCTTTGATTATTAACATTTTCTCATATTAAAACCTTGGAAGTCTTAGACTCTGTGAAATTGACTAGATATTTTAACAGTTTTGAGAAACAGAGAGCTGAACTTCTGATCTGTGTCAAATAGTGTATTCTTCAAAAGGAAAAGTTTTATAATGCAATTCAGAGATTCTGACTTTTGAAACAAAAGATAGTCTTAGGAATTATTTGTAGAAATAACTGCTTATGATTGACCAGTGAAATTAAACTGTACACCTTGGAAGTAATGTGAATTTAAACTGACAGCCTTGATCAAAATTCTTTAGTCCGAAGTTCTGGAGAGAGAAGTTTGACTCCGAGGTAGCCTAGAAAAAAAAAATAGTGCTCTCCTGGTTAAACAAGTAGGTACCAGATGTCTGTCTTCTGAGAAAGACTGGGTTTAGTGCTGGGAGGCAAAATTGTCAATATCTAAGATAAGAGCATTAAGGAACAGCTTTTCAAGAGAGTGAGACTCAACTGTCCGAAGATGGAAATCCGGAAAAAAAGAGAAGTGATGAGTTCATAGTAAAGGAATAAGCAGAACAAAAAGGATTAGGCAGTCGATATAGAAGGCTAAAGGAAATAGGAAACATTGGAACACCGTTGAGAGGTATTTTATGCAATTAGCGGAGAACATGGCACTCTTTCATTGCTCATTATGATGACAAAATATATACACATTAGACGCTGCTATTAAATCCTGTTGATATAACTTAAGTTGAAATTACCACTATTAATTTGTAATTTTTCTTGTCTAAGGTGGCTCGTATTGCATTAATTCTTCCCAATAATTTTGCCCAGTTCTGTTTATGTTTTATCTATTCATACATGGTCATAATATCAAGGGAGGTCATTCCCTAGAAAACAGCTAAATCCAATTAACTGCCCCTCTTACTAAGTGGGTGAAGTTACAGATGTTGTTTATTCAGGTGTATACACATGCTACTGATTGCTAACCTTCATCAGAAAATGAACTGCATCAATGAGTCAAAAACTTTGTGCATTTGATGCTATTTAATCGCCATTTCCCCCGCACAAAAATTGGATATTTTTATGTTTTCTCCTTTAGACACCACACGTCTTCAAAATAGTGACTATAAGCTCTTGTTATTTGCAGCAGGTGAAAGCAGACTTTGTGTTTATTAACCTTCTCATAGCTGTGCGAACTGTAGACCAAACATCTTTCCTCTTTCTTCTTCCCATCTTTCCTTTGTCCTCTTCCCATCTTTCCTGTCTTCAGTTTTCAATGCTACTATATTAGGAACCAAACATGTTACTACTGTGTTATTATATTTTGGTTGTATAGCTGGAAAAGTTTACTTGCAAGTATCAAAACAGACCTACTGAATAATTATCTGGCATTTTTTTCAAAATATTTATTATTTAGTATCTAAGCCCCAAACAATTTCATCCTATCTACATCCCATACAATGGTGAAAAGTGAACCTGTCTTAATTGTTCCTGAGATGTCACTGATAAATTCTTCACTTTGTAGTGGGATGGAACAGATCAAAATCACAGGGTTCAAAGGGTAAAGTTTGGGACGTTTTCTCTTGGATTTGAAGCTGCTTTTCACGATTTATTTGTACATTTTAGACTTTCTACTTTATGGTCTTTATCCAGTGTAGTTCTTATCTTTGTTTTTGACATCTTTTTGTAGACATCATTATTTATCCTTTGTCTTGTGGTGCATATTTACATTTCATTTAGAGGTTTTGGTTATCCTGCTGTGTTAATAAAGTTTTATCATTTTTTTTTTTGTGTGTTTGAGGGGTGTACTATGGGCTATAAATTATACATGACCTTATTACAGACGTGCATTTATAAAAATAAATAACCGCCTGCACCTCTTGGTCATATTTATTTACTAAACAAAAACAGGACTTTTAAGTGAGTTAAACATTATCATCGTCCTACATGTCTGCGGCATGATGCCACAGTGATAGACATCAATATAAACATCATAGCAATATGACTGAAAAATTGTTAAAGCTACATTAAAAGTCCTAATCAAACAAACATTAATTTAATTAAGTTCATTATAGTTGTTGTTGTTATAGGGTTTAACACCATTTTTCAGCACGGGATAGGCTATAGATGGCAGCCAGTATAAATGGTTGAGGAAGAATCAAGGAAAATCCTGGAAAGAATCACTGACACACAAGAAGCTACCGGCAATTTTTTTGGTAATATGTTTATCATTTTAAAATAGAGTAAGTGTAAGTTGATTGGATGCAAGTTTCAATTTTAAATTTTTTGGGTAATATTATGTTCAACTTATTTTGTGTTTGACTGTTGTCCGTGATTGAGGGTTTTCTCCTTTTTAATTCTTTGTATTCAGAGGTTGTACTTAGTTCTGGGAGTGTCAAATCTTTATGCTGTTGCCAAATTTTGTTTTCTTAGGATGTATTTGTAATTTTCAAAAGTGACCAGATTGCGCAAGTAAATCAGGTATTTTCTGCAAAGTATCTACTAATTAATCTGCAAAGGGGAGAAAGGTATTTTCTGCAAAGTATCTTGTATATTTCAGCAGTCATATATATTAATCTACTAATTAATCTGCAAAAGGGAGGAAGGTATGCTTTTCTTAGCAGGGAATCTTAAGAGCTAGTAAAGTTGGTGAATGCCAGTTTTTCCTTATATGTAAAATACCAATTTTATATTGGTTAAGGTTTGCTTCGGAAATACCAAGCATGGGTGCAATAGTTGAAATTTGACCTAATAAAGACTTTGTAGATTAGTATAGCTTAGTATTGATGGATACAACAAGACGTTTTAATATCTTCCTACTTTTTCTCAGTCCTCACATGTTATTTCATGGTTTTCTGTCATGATAGTGGTTTCTGTTTGCCAAGAAGACATGCTTTGAATGTCTATGGGTTTGCTATAATAAAATTTGCTGCGAACTAGTTATATTAAGATATTAAATTATTTTGATCTTTACTGATGTCAGATATGACATTTTTGTCAGCATTATTATACAATGTTGCTTGTTTTGTGAATTAGAAAATGTCATTTATAAAGATATTAAAAATTAGACGTATGTGTATTGAGCCTTGCCGTACGCCTCTGGAGGTCATATCCCAGTTATTATACGTGGATCCAGTTTAACTTGTTGTATTTGGTTATGCAAATAGTTTTTAATTAGTTTATGAAGTTTAGTGGCATTAGTTTTGAGGAGGCTGTTCAGAAGACTGACCAAGGTCTTGAGTAAGTGCATTACTTTTGTCCGAACATTCAATCCAGTGGCCTCTCCAGGCCTCCACCTGTTTCAATAGAATTAATTGACATCCATATCCTTTTCAGATAGAAAGCTGTGAAAAATGTTATTGACATCCAATTATATCCAATTACATTGAAGCCTTTTAGAAAGTTTCATCACAAGATATATGTGGCATACAGTATAAATGGTAGAGGAAGAATTGGGGAAAACCCCAGAAAGAACACTTACGCACTGGCAAGCTTTCTCACGTACCCACATTGGCTGAGCCCAAAACTCGAACCCATGCAGACTGAGGTGAGACAGCAGTGATCCATAACGGTGAGTGCCTTGTACCACTTGGGACTCTATAAAACACTAGATCATTCAAATATGTATAAATTTATATTTAAAAAAAACAAACATTCCATTTATACAGATATTTCATGATCTTTTTTCTGGAAATATTACATAGCTTTTTGACAAATCATTGTTCACTTCTTTCTAGATTTTTGTGATAAATTTATACATGGATAATATATACATTAGAAAAGTATAAACATATTTGAAGTCCTTTCTTTGCATACAATTTATACAATCAAACTAACCTTAAATATTATCCAAAAACGAACATGTGCTACCTATCAGAAAACCATTTGTTTGTAAAAACCCATTTGCCTCCCTCTGCAGACAGATTTAGAGGAATGCTGAGCAGTCAGCTCCCTTGTATAGAATGCTACCAGTTTTACCCATGATGACTTGCAGAAAATTATTCCAAATAACTTGTAAAAGTGACAGATTTGTATAGGAATTTCTGCATCAACCCTCGTTTGTAATACATTACATTTCAAAATAAAACTGTTTCATACAGTTATTGCAAATGCATGAGCATTTGTGTTGTTGAGGTTAGTAGTTATTTTAAATTTGTTGTGTACTTTTAAAAAACTGGACGGGTACACCTAATAAACAGTGCTAAAATTTACCCTGACTGTTTGCTAATATATACATTTTCATTTGTCAATGCAATTCCAGTAAAAAAAGTAGTTATTCTACTGGCTATATATCATATTCAGACTAGATTTTCAAGATACCAACATGCAATGAGAGGATGAGTACTGTACTGGATTTGAAGATTTTGTAATTAATCACAGATGAATAAGTAATGGATAAGTTCATTAAAAAAAAAAATTAAATGTTACAATTTCTATGTGCAGTTTAGGTTCAAATCGTAGTAGTGAGTGGGGTTGCCTCGTCTCCCTATATAGATCTGCCTCACTGGGAGACAAATAATGCAACAGATGTCAAAAACAAATTTCTGTATTAAAACAATGGGATTTTATGACTGTACAGTCATCCTTGATGCCTGATAACTGTGAAACAAGGTTACCAAAATTGAAGGGATAAAAATATTTGGTGAACAAATGGCTACAAATTGTACTCTTTGTTTGACATGTACCATGGAGATTTTCAGCTCAACTGAAATTATGAGATCATGAATGTATAAATCTGAAACAAAGATCTACTTTTCAGTAAATATTTACATTCCTTGTGATCATTGATAAACCTAATCTAAGTTATAAGATGCATATATCTGTAAACAAATTATATTTTCAAACTATTCTACATTACATAAAATCTACTTGTTACAAGCAGTTGATGTCTTCCAACTGAAACACAAAATTATATAGTTTGATTTAATTATTTAGAAATAAGAATATGATGCAGCTATAAATTAATTAACAAATCTACATCTCTAGTGCCTCAAAAACAAAACAAATGTCTATTAAGATCCGAGCCAAAATTTACATATAAAAAGCAAACAGTTTTGAGACAAAACTATGGTATGTATGTATGTAAGGCACACAAGCACTTTTAGAAAATCAATCATATATATATATATATATATATATATATATATATATATATATATATATATATATATATATATATATATATATACATATACATACATATGCATATACACATATATATATACATATAAATACACACATATATATACACATACATATATATATACATATACATATACATATATATACATATATATACATATACATATATATACATATACATATACATATATATATATATATATATATACACACTCATAAACCCCTGCACTTGTTACTGTTGTAATGTTACAAAAAATGTCAAATATTTATGCAATACATAAACCATCTAAAAACATTTTATTTTCTTTATTATTTCCTCCACGAAATTATAAAAGAAAGCATGAAGACAAATATTATTGATATTACTTGAAACACAACAAGGAAAACAGGATGTCCTATGAGGCAAAGGGAATAGATTGTGACCCAAATTGATTCTGGAATTTGATGTTTAAAAATATTTTAATTGTGGTGCTTTTATTATTTTTTGCACAGTTCAGTAAGTAATAGTAGGAATGGTAATCCTAGTTGTACCATTAGGAGGGGAAAAAAAACAGTAGAAATGGATTGGTAATAGAAGATATAGATCGTCCATTTTGACAACTAGTTATCAGTGTTTGGGACTCAGAATGGCTTCAGCTATTAAGACAAGCAGTGGGCATTGAGTCATCCATTTTGACAACTAGTTATCAATGGATAAGATTTAGTCAGGCAGTGGGCATAGTCATCAATTTTGACAGTTAATTATCAGTGGAAGACATTTAGACAGGCACTGGGCATGGGGCCATCCAATCTTTACAAGTAATTCTCAGAATAATGAGGGACACATATAAAACTTAGCTAGGTCTCAGATATTTTATTCTGGGAGAGAGACCCATATAAGTTGCTGACATGCCTCAGACACAGAGCCATCCAGATTTAACTTGTACGTTTCATTAGACGAAAGTCCATGCAAGATTTAAACAGGATTCAGGCATAAGGTTAGACAGGCCTCAGACATTAGCCATCCAGCATTGTCACAGAACTCAGCACAATAGTGTATTATGAAAGATTTAGAAGGGGTCATATTTTTCGAGGACATCTAGAAAGAGGTTTCTTGACAGGTCTATTTTAGTACACAAACTGTTGTAGCAATCAAAATATAAAATAAATTTACCAAAGGAAGAAAATTTAAAAAAAAGAATCATTACTAATCTACTTGAAACAAGAGAGAAAATTAAAAAAATATGAAAAGAATTTGATAACTTTATGAAGGAGATGGTCTTTAAAAATATTTTAATTGTTTTGCTTTTATTAGTTCCTGTAAAGTTCAGATGGTAATAGTAGGAGTGGTAATCCATGTAGTACCGTTAGCAGGGACGAAATAGTAAAAATGGAATGGTAATCCAAGTTGTACCATTATAAGGGACTAAAAAGCAGTAATAGTAGGAGCAGGAACATTAGAGGGGAAGATATTATATCAATAGGTTGAGAAGAAAAGGAGGAGTCCTACCAGTATACAGGCTGTCAGACACATAGACCCAACAAATGATGTGTATTGAATATGCATGTTCATCAAGGAATTTGATATTTAACAAGTGTTGATATTACAAATCAAAATAATTAGCGCTATTAAGATCTACATTTCCTTTTTCAATAGTAATACAAATAATGATAATGTAAAAACATGAAAGTCAGAAAAATATGAGGCAGTTCACTGTTGTAATACCATCATAGCTAACTAAGGTCATGTGACGTGACTAGGAGTCTATAAATATGACTGCAGACAGTGCACTGGAAGATATGTCAGACTGGCAAAGTAAGAACATCTAAGTAGAAAAGAATTTCGGCCATGTATTCTAAAACTATCACTTACATAATTTTCATGACCCATATTAACTTTGGTACTTTAAAATCCAAAACTTGAATTGTTATAAGAAATAGTAAGTAGATTTATTACATGATTGGTATCGAATGTAAATACCTTATAATTATATAGTGTAATACTCTATAAAGCCACTGCTATCTCCCACCACACTGCTCAAGTACACTAGTACTAGAATTAGTATTTTTTATTGAGATCACGCTACTATGTCAGAACTATCACAGCCAATCTAATAAATTAGGAATATACACATGAATTAAAGGATACAATTAATTTAACCTAAATATTGCATATTATAATGTTGTCTTTTGACATTTAGATAACAAAGTCTGCTATATATAGTCTCGAAAGTTGATAGTGTTGTGAGGGATACTGTGTTTATGTAAAGTCAGCTTGTGATATTGAAAAGCATGTTATATCTCACCTTTATTGTTTATAAAAAGTATTTTTATTCTTGAACACTTGGGTCTTTTTGAAATAACATAAGGGGTGTTACAATATGTAGATGATACAATAGAAAAACGTAGATTAAAAGAGAATATTTATTTTCTCATGGAATTAATTAAGCATTAATAATCTGAAAATAGATGTCATGCAGTAAGAATAAGACAACACAAAAACTTCATTTGAAAATTCAATGTTATATGCCAAAAAAGGTTTGTAAATTGTACTTACAGATTAGGTAGATTTCAAATTATAAGGTAAATGCAAGTAACAAACTATGAAGACAAATTGTAATTATTTCATGTATTATAATGCACCTTTTGTGCAATTCATTCCTTTTTTGATTTTCCACGAATCTTGTAAATAATAGAAACCTTTTTTATTATTATTTTTTTTAGTAAGAAAATTTTCCTTATTTACCTTATAGATGCATGAAATAATATTGATTTGGTAATCGTTTACAACCATGAATAACCAAAGTTTATTATATGGTGTTTCATTTTATTTGCTTACAGTAATATTCTCAATTTAGGTATGAAGTTCAGAGTATAATCTGAAAATACAATTCTCCTCCATTTTCTTTATATAGTTATCTAATATTGCTGGTAAAAAAAGGATATAATATATCCAAAGTGGAAAAAGTTTCAGAGTGTCTATCAATTGAGAGTCAAGTATGTGTAGCTTCAAAGCAATCTCAACTATTTCCGCAAATGACATATCATGATCTATGATGATTAGATTTTCAGTTTTCAAGTCTTATTTCAGTTGGTAAATGTGTAATGTTTGCTTTTCAGAAAAGTTTGTAATGATAAAAGTATCTCTATTGTTGTCAAAACTGATTGCCCTTGGATTCTGTGGGACTCCTGTAGTTATGACCTGTATTATGCACCCTTTTGGTGATAACTAATGAATGTTATGAGAATGCAATCCAAGAACATAGATGTTGTCATCCCTGTCCACAGCTACTCCTGTAGGACTTTTGAGGTTGTCATGACTGTAGGTATACTGCTTCTTGCCTTCCATATTGAAACACAGAAGGGAATTGTTAGCATACACACTAACATAGACTAGTGTTTTAGAATTATTCAGTGCTATGTAGCTTAAGTATCTAGATGATGAGTCATACTGATCAGAATAATTGACCTCTCTCCCATCTCTGATCAGACTCCAGAAATATTTGTTATTACCACAGTCTCCAACCACAACAATCTCTCCCTTACCAGCTGCTGTAATTCCCCAGCACTCATATTTTGTTGTTATTGTTCCGACTGGACTAATGACATCATCCCTGACTGATAGAATCTGAATTTCATTTTGATTATACACAGATACAGCCACTTCCTCATCATCCACCACACAAATGTCACAAGGATTTCCTACGAGTTTGTATGTCATAACTATTTGATGTGAACTGTTAAGAAGAATGCACAGACTATTATAGGAATTATCAACAAGCATCACCCTGTCTCTAGGGAGAAGAGTAACACCAGTATAATATGGTTTACATCCACTGATATTTACATTAATTGTTTCAACTTTCTTAACCTGGCATTCCTTTGTTGGTTTCCTCAGACCAGGTATAGTATAGGGTGAGACAGTCTTGGTCACAAGTTTTCCAATATCAGATGATGAAAGTGGTAGAGTAGATTCTAATAGTGGGGTGAATGTCACATGTACTGTCAGTGTGTCTGTCGTTTCATACATTTCTCTTACCCGAGAGTAATATAAGGGTAGATGTGACTTTACTTTTTCTGCAGTCAGAAATTTTTGTATATCAATTCCATATTTCTGGACTGTTTCACACAGAAGTTTAGAATTTCGTATGGCATGAATAAGTGACAAACATTGCTGGTTCTCTTTTTGTGTCCTAATAGCAACTTCTTTATGGATTCTCCTACCCTCAGTGTTCACTTTTATCTCTAATTCGTCAAAAGCTGTGTTGATTTTCTTTCTCATTTCTCTGATTTGATCAGTAAGTCCATTAACTTGGGACTCTAGATCCTTCATATTAGACTCCTTTACATCGATAAACCTTTCTAAGTGAGTTTCCAGTTTTTTCAACTCTTCAATGATTTCACTTGATTTGGTTTCACATAACAGAACAGGGAGTTCCTCCTTCAACTTTCTCACATCAGAACAAGTTTTATGGTTTTCAAAATAACAAATTCCACAACAGGCAATCTTGTGATTATTGCAGTAAAATTTTAGATCTTCATCGTCGTGATCAAAACATGTAAAACCTTCAGCAAATTTCATCACATTTTGTGGATTGTTCAGTAACTCCTCCATTGTAAGAACTGAGTGAGCTTTGGCGATTTTCAGTTTCCTGTGAAAACTTAGGCAGCTATCACACATTGCTTCCTCGCATACTGCACAGAACCCCGTAGCTGTGACAGAGAGGCCGTCAGAGGAACAAACATCACATACACGATCTACTTTCGATTTCGTCGGTAACATGGATTGTATCACATTGTCGACTGGAAAGAGCGACGCCCATTCACTTGTTGGTTTATTCTCTTTAAAATGACCCGATGTTTTTCTACATACCGGACATTCGATGCATCTCTTTTTCTCATGTTCTATAGCCTTGCTTGTGATGTAGGACTGTAGACAACTCTGACAGAATGTGTGGGCACACGGTAGCTGTCTTGGTACGTTGAATAATCCCAGACAAATAGGACAAGTAGGTTCGTCTTCAGTACGTGTTATAGCAGTCGCCATTATGAAGTATCTCCCTGTTTCTAATTCATATTGAGGAATAACTTTTTATGTACTCTCATAAACCTTAAACTGCTCACGCTATTATTTCTTCCTGGTCACGTATGGGCATGTTTAAATCTCGACTGGTACACAACATTGTTTGACAATTAATACTAGATCCCAGTCTAAGGTCAACATAAACAGCTCTTAAATTATATAGGTCAGGCCGAGATAATCATAGGTAAAAGAAATGTGTTGCACCCGATATCAAAGATGGTTTAGAAATAGAGAGAATATATGCTAAACAGGATATAATATTTTTGGAACTACAAAGAAATATGCAATAATAAATATGCAATAACTCATTAGGATGTTCGACATTACGAACGCACGATCTCTCGAGACTGGGCTTCGTTCCCCGTTTTAGGAGTTTTCAATTTTTATTAGAAATTACTAACTTTTCTATTCTATTCATATGTAGACTAATAATAATAATAATGAAAACTTTCTATAGCACCATAGCACCTCTAGAAGATCTAAGTGCTTTACAACATTAGATTTACCCGTAAAAAAAAATTTTGAAAAAAAATGCTGAAAATATTTAAGATAGGAATCCTTTGGTATTTATTGATTTTAGTTTATTTTTAATTTGTTCTTGAATTCGTAAAAGGTGAGTTTAAGCTCACTCTTGTTTGTTTGTTTGATTAGGATTTTTAACGTAGCTTTAACAATTTTTCAGTCATATCGCTACGATGTCTGCAGTGAGGCAGTTTATAGTGATGTCTAGCACTGAGACATCATGCCGCAGACATGTAGCATGATGTCTCACCCAGTCACATTATCCTGACACCAGGCCGACCAGTCCTAACACTAACCTCTTAATGCTGAGCGTCAAGCGAGGCAGCTGTTAGTACCATTTTTGTAAGTCTTTGGTATGACTCGGCCGGGGATCGAACCGACGACCTCCCGCTTCCGGAGCGGACGCTCTAACCACTAGGCCACCGGAGCGGTAGCTCACTCTTGAGAGGGATCAATGCGTCTTTGCGTCTTAATTTCAATGGGCAATTTGTTCCACTTTGCTGGGTCCTGAATGCAAACGAAAGTGGTCGAGATCACTTAGTTTTCATAGTGGGAATAATAAGTCTACCATTGTCAGAAGAGGAGCACAAGTATCTTGTTTGTGTATACATATGGGTGACGACGGATAAGGATATTGGGCTTTAGTCTTGTCAGTGAACATCAGAGTACATGCATTTTAACATTTTTGAAGTTTGTGGAGTAGATATCGAGACAAACCAGACCGAATTGAGTTACAATAATCCACTAATGAACACGCAAGTGGCATCAACTGAAATATGTTTGCGAATGGAACTGATGCTACTCAGCTCAAGATGTCAAGCCTTGGATATGTTAATGCCATGTTGGTGCAATGTGAGACTACTGTAAAAAGAAATACCTAGGTTTCGTATCGACTGAATTTAATGTTGGTGTTGCTGTTATTTATCGAGGAAAATGATGTGAATGAGAGTCAGCCTCAGTTTTAGTATCATTCATCTGCAACTTATACTGATTGTAACACTGAATGGAAACTTGTAATCAATTGAACAATACAATGCGAACGATTGAATGGTGAGGATTGGATTATTACAAAAAATATTCTACGAATACAATTTTTCACGCTATTAAACATACATCTCATTCACTTACTCTATCCAAAGATTCACACATATGAAACCAAAAAATGGTTCATATACAATGTATTACGGTAACATTTATATAATCTCCCGTAATGGGAGTAAGATTGAAATAATCTCACAATTTATTACAATGAAACAGAGATTCAGATAACTTCTTGGAATCGAAATAAGATTTAAACAAATCTTCAGTAATCGATTTAAGATTCAAATAAATCTAATGTAATCAAAGTAAGATTCAAATAATCGCATGTAACCAGAATGATCAAAATTGTACTGAAATGATCAATTGGAAGAAACAAATCATTTGCATAGCCGTACGATTCATAAATGTCCGTACAAACTTGCAAATGTGTCGACTGACAAACCACACTTATTCGGAATTTTTGGGTATGGCCCTCCTTGTGCCATTAACACTTGTATCAGGAATCCACCATGCCTACAAGTTTACAAATTAGCGGTTTCGACTTTGGTTGGTATTAAAGGTTCAGTCATCCTTCATTTCAATATAGACAGAGCCTGTTATACTCACAGACACATACGTACAGGCAGCACTGTTGTCCTGAATTGGCTTAGAACACTTTATTGGTCACGCGCACCTATTATGGATCCACCATATCAACTGGCCATAATAAAAGGTACGGACTTAAAATCTATAGATACATGATGCTAAATTGAACACTTAAAAACAGCTTGTAACTAAAAGTTCACAACGTATCAAGTAAAGGCATCATTTCACAATACGATAGAAAAAACCCCAACTGAATATGCATCACATATCAAATTACAAATGTAACACTTACCCCCATGGCTAGAGAACAAAAATGGAGAACGTTCTCTGCTTGTCAAGATACAAAGACGAGTGTATCAGTTAATCAAAAGACTTGCCTTAAATCCACTGGAGAGTGAGTATTAGTCAGGGTGAAATACCCGTGCATACCGTGCTTTTAGTGTCTCTCGCCGCAAGCGATCTACGACGAAATAGATACAGGCTCGTTCAGCTGCTTAATTAGAAAAAAATTATTCACCATAGGTAACGTTGTACGCATATACAACGATAACCGTTCTACGAAGTAACCGAAATATTTATCGTTTTTTTCTGTGATAATACCACTCCCACCCCCAAAGATAAATTGTACTCTTGTTTCAAGCTTACACAGAATAAAAGCAAATAACTACTGGTACTGCTTTACAATATCTACACTGGTTATACAGTAATCTGGATTTTCTAATTACATCCTACTCAAATACTCCGCACCTACATTTTCGCCCCCACTGATTTATTCGGCTGGAAAAAGATAGGGTTGAATTGTTAGCAACCAACGCAGCAGTGTTAGCGACCTTAGCTTTGTTTAAGTGCAGCAATGGTCGATGGTCTCTTTTGAGAACAAAATCTCTCCCAAAAAGAGAGTCCCGGAACTTACCAATCCCCCATCCTACAGCTAAACTTTGTTTCTCAATAACTGAGTATGCTTGTTCCCTAGACAGTAACTTCCTACTGGCATAGGCTTCAGTCAAAGAAACCTGTCTTGTTATTGCTACAAAACGGCTCTCATCCCAGTATCGGAAGTGTCAATCCTACTACTATACATCACTATAAAATGAAGAAAATCGCTAAAAATACGTTAAAAATCTAAATCACACACACACGCACACTCAAACGTCCCTATGTTTTCAGCCGTTTTCACCAACTTATTTGCCATACCCATCGCTTGATTTTTCCTCTCCACGTCCTATTCAGCCATACCCATCGCTTGATTATTCCTCTCCACGTCCTATTCAGCCATACCCATCGCTTGATTATTCCTCTCCACGTCCTAATCAGCCATACCCATCGCTTGATTATTCCTCTCCACGTCCTAATCAGCCTTACCCATCGCTTGATTATTCCTCTCCACGTCCTAATCAGCCACACCCATCGCTTGATTATTCCTCTCCACGTCCTAGTCAGCCACACCCATCGCTTGATTATTCCTCTCCACGTCCTAGTCAGCCACACCCATCGCTTGATTATTCCTCTCCACGTCCTAGTCAGCCACACCCATCGCTTGATTATTCCTCTCCACGTCCTAATCAGCCACACCCATCGCTTGATTATTCCTCTCCACGTCCTAGTCAGCCATACCCATCGCTTGATTATTCCTCTCCACGTCCTAGTCAGCCATACCCATCGCTTGATTATTCCTCTCCACGTCCTAATCAGCCATACCCATCGCTTGATTATTCCTCTCCACGTCCTAATCAGCCATACCCATCGCTTGATTATTCCTCTCCACGTCCTAATCAGCCATACCTATCTCTTGATTATTCCTCTCCACGTCCTAATCAGCCATACCTATCTAATGATTATTCCTCTCGTAGTCCTAATTAGCCATACCTGTCTCTTGATTATGCTTCTTCCTGTCTTAATTAGTCATATAAACTCGTTAATTAGTTTTCGTATCCCATCATCTGTTTATTATTCATTGTCTTGGTTATTTCGTTTGTTTATTTATCCCATATATTGATCTTTCATTTCCATATCTTTATTATTCATTTCCATATCTTGATTATTCCTCTCCACGTCGTAATCCGCCATACCAATCTCTTGATTAGTCCTCTCCAAGTCTTAATTAGCAATACTTATCTCTTGATTATGTTTCTTCTTGTCTTAATTAGTTATATGTACCTGGTTAGTTTTCATATCCCATCATATGTTTATTATTCATTGTCTTGGTTATTTATTTTCTTTATTCTTCCCATATATTGATATTTCATTTCCATACCTTGATTATTCATCTCCATACCTTGACTGTTCGTTTTCATAGCTTGACTGTTCGTTTCCATAGCTTGATTATTCGTTTCTATACCTTGATTATTCGTTTCCTTTCCTAGATTTTTAATCTCCATACCTCGATTATTGGTCTCCACACCATTACTTGTCTCAGAATCAGTGGTACACATCATCATTGGTATACCGGATTACTGCGGTATTTTCCCGGAAATTTAAGAGGATTTTTGCTACGACTTGCATGATATCAACAGCGTGTTTTAAGTATTCATGACAAAATAGTTTTCAAATTGTTCTTTAAAAAGTGTTAAGTGTAAGTTTTACAAAATACAATTATATTTATGAGCCTTTAAATACACGTTTGAAATGTGTCCCATGTGTGAAAGGAGTGGCTAAACTGGAAAGGTGTCCTATATGTAAATGGAGTGGCTAAAATGGAAAGTGTCCCATATGTCAATGGAGTGACTAAAATGGAAACGTGTCCCATATGTCAATGGAGTGACTAAAATGGAAACGTGTCCCATATGTCAATGGAGTGGCTAAAATGGAAATGTGTCCCATATGTCAATGGAGTGGCTAAAATGGTAACGTGTCCAATATGTCAATGGAGTGACTACAATGGAAACGTGTCCCTTTTGTGAATGGAGTGTCTAAAATGGAAAATTGTGAAACATACTCTGGTCAAATTCAACTTTCGGAAAAACATTCGGAGTAAATAAAGTTTAAAATGTATCATGGTTTAGTCATTTATTAGCAAATATGAATGTGATAACATACGTGTTCCTAAGGTTCGATTGTGAACCATCCTATGATTTTCAGAAGCGCGCGTGTTTTCTGTCAGAAATGTACTGTAATATCTCATGTGCACTAAATATTTTTCTCGTTTGTTGAGTGTTTTATTTTTACAGACCATATCTGATAACTATATTGTCGGGTGTTGGTATCCCACTCAAAGTTTCACTCCCTCCAATGTAGTTAGTAAATTCAACAGACTCTGTAATGTCAGCACGACATCTTTCACAGCAACATCAGTGGTGTAAGCTTAAACGCCCCATTTCAATTACAGCTTTAAGATTGCAGCTTACACAATAAGTATCATACACATAGCAAATTCATATACTTTAAGATATTCGCCATATAATTTTCTCGTTTTCGTGTGAGCTTCTTTCGATCTGAAATATTTTATTTTATTCTATCTCCAGATAGTTACTAATTTTATTTTCTTCAAAAATAATATCCTGGATAGTATATAATATAAAATGCATAATTTATGATAGATATAAAAATGATATTACTTTAGTTTCGCTATAAATCAGAGCAAGATAGTTTCAACACTTCCAGTTTCCATCAATAGGGTCTCTAATGTCATTTGCTGTAAAGTGCTGTGTCAGAGACACATAAAGGATCAAACAACCGTCTTTGCCAGGCACACTTCAAGAATCAAACAGCCATCTTTGCCAGGAACACATTGAGGATCGAGCAACCATCCTTCCGGTCCTGATTCTATATCACTAAACACTTTAACAGTACGTTTTCTTTTTTTTAAACACGTAAATTCTTTTATTAGGATGCATCTGCGCTTGCGCTCTAACGAAACCCTTAAAACAATTACGTCTATATCGCTTATCTCATCATTCCGTTAAACCATGACTCATGGGACAAAACTATTTCTGACAAAAATATTTAGGACTATTTTTGGCTTTAAATAAACTTGAAACAAAAATGCAGAACTATTTTGCTGAATGTTCCATAAGAACAATGGAGACAATTAAGAAACTTGACAATTTTAATAAATAAATAATAAAACAATAAATAAATAAATTGTGATGTGAAGTGAAAAACAAAAGGAGTATCGAAAGAGTAAAATTTAATTGTAAATTTAAATGTAATCATAACATTACATCTCAGATGGTATTAAAAAATATTGTTCTTCTTATGATGCAGATACCGTGTTTACATACATTTCTTCAGAGCAAAAGCTCGATGCATGTATTAAGTCATACAATGATTGAATGTCACCGAAGCAGACCGCATGATATGAAAAGTCAGCATGAGTGTGGACCGAAAATGCAGCATATTTAGGTAAATAAATCGAGTTAGACAAAATGACAAATACCAAATTAACATCGGATGATATAAGGACATTGACTAACAATGAAATTCGACATGGTTAAGCAAAGATAGGTGTATGTTAAATTGCCAAGCATGGCAACAGGAAACTGTGGTACTCCCATATTTCGAGGAATGATGCACACGACACAAACGCCTAGACGAAGAAATTGTTCTCCGCCTTTTTATTATTTTGACTAGCGGCAGTCAAAATAGAAAAGGTGGATAACAATTTCTTGGTCCACACAAACACCAATTTGTCAGTAAAAGTGACAGCTTTAATATTTTTCAAAATGATTTCATAAGAAACCTTTATAAGGCATTTCGCACTGGTCTGACACAGTATGACAAAAGTGCGAAAAGTTCATTTAAAATTAATGTCAAATAATAAAATAGAGACAAACAGCCACACACACAATTACATTTTATTCAGATGGATTTATGTCGCGTAATGCCATGTAATTGTATAATATCTTACGAATCAAATAACTTTTTTGGATTAACGTGTTCATGTCTCCAAGGACCATGCACAATATGGATTGTCCAACATGATGCATGTTAAATGTTATAGGTTATCAAATAAGTCACATCAGTTGATATGCAGCAAATGTTATAATGAAGAGAAAAGACTATTTGTATTGGCGCTGCTAAAAAAAAGTATTTTCTCATATATTTGCACATTGAGAGCACAGATGTCTGTTATATTTATATAATGAAAAATATGTTTTACTTTCTGCCTGTTTATTTTTAATTTGAAAATCTTGCGAATTCTTGGGTCTTCTTTAAACAGAAACTGGTATATTTTTTAAAAGTGTTGCGCTGTTTTATTTGATAAATTTTGGAGACTCCAATATTTATTGACTATAAGGTTTATATTAGGTGATGAAGGATTATATTATATTCTAAAAGAAATTATATTTTTCTCTATTGTTCATTTTGCTTTGTTTAAAGCCTCATGCTGAGTAAGATTACTAGCTTTGTCCAGTGCATAATCATGATATGTGTAGGATAATTTGAAATTCGGAAATATGTTCAGTTGATATTAGTTTACTTGACATGAATATTGTAGAGATAGTGTTATCAATATTTTTATTACATTTACATCTAAAAATGAAACAAGTGAAATAGACGATTCAATGCCATCTGTATGAATAATGTTGGTATAGAATGATGTTACATCTTATGATACCAGGATTGAGTTATCAGACAGCTGTGGAATAGACTTCAAGTTTTTAATGAAATTAGTAGTACCTTTAATGCATGTAGGATTGTTTGTTTGATTTATTTTTAACGGCACACCAGCACACTTAGGGTATTTAGCACCATACAATAGGTCTACTTGTATACGTTTAAAATACTAAAATGTTTTATAACAACCAGCAACATAGAAAAACTAAATAGTTCAAAGTTTTGTATTTTGGTTGAAAAACAGCTGAAAAAGCAGGGTTCAATAATGCATGAAGGAAGCAATTTCATCAAAAGTTGTAAAACACTTAAGAATTATGAAACATACAATTAATGCAAAACTAGTTGCACATAATTATCGGCGTTTGTGGTTTTCGTTTATCAAACTTCTAAAATTCAAAATTATATATAAATTAAATTATATCGTGCAACAACTCGTTCTACTTACTTTCCTCACTTTTGTAACTTTTAGCACTTTTTGTAACTTTTCATAACTTTACGTAACTTTTTGCACTTTAGTCATACCTAGTCTGACATCAGAAAAATGCTAATGTATCACAAAATGACCAATTTATTCTTTGCTGAGTATATTTGGTATAATCCAATATGAGAAATATAAATAGTTGTTTCCGCAATGAAACACTAACCCGAATTATAAGTTCTCTTCGCATAAATGTGTATCTGAAGCATTTAATAATGAATAAGAAAAACACTAAACAAGTATTCACCAATGATAAGCCTGTAGAACACCCTTTGCTCACTTAGCTCAGAAAGGTCAGCTGTTTTGTTAACTAAGAATCTATTCACATTCAGGGGCTCTGAGTGGTCTAAAGCGCTCTCTGTTACAGATCACTGCCATCTCACATCTGTCAGCGTAGGTTCGGGTCTCAGATTCAGCCAATGTGGGTATGTGAGAAAGCTTGCCAGTAGCTTCTTGTGGGTCGTCCTTCACCATTAATACTGGCCACCATGTATAGCCTATCTTGTGCTGAAAAATGGAGTTAAACAGTATTATTACTACTATTTACAATCTATCATATTACCCTTCTTGGTCTTTTGCATTAGTGAGAAAATTTAATGTTTGGTGTATTTGTTCTGTTGTTGTCATTACAATATTTAGCACTATTCAATAACAGCCAGACAACCTCTTTAATGAGTGCTCTTATGTCAGTCAGGGTAATAAATAAATGCATGCATTTGAAAATGAGTCTTGAGTACGAGTCCTTAAACAGTCCAGTTCCCACCTCCACTCCAACAAGGAAAACAAAGAATGTCTGATTGAGGCAAAGGTAATATAATGTGACCCAATTTGATTCTGGAATTTAATGTGACTTAATTCGATTGTGGATTCTGGATATCAATGGGACTCTTTTTGATTACATAGAGCCAGGAGTGATCCAATAAGTATATCTTTTATTTCTTTTCATATATCTTTGAAATATTTGAACTTATCATTGCATGTTAGAATTACTAGTTTACGCACATACATTTATTAAAAAACTTAATTTCATTATTGTCAAATAGAGTTTCGTTATAAACATTTATAAACACTATTAAATATTACTGAAATATTTGCTCAAACATGATGGCATCTGCCATACCCACGAACACTGAGATGTTCCTTAGGAACCACTTCCTAATAGAGTTGGAAGACATTGATGAAGGTAGGCTCATCAAAGCCTACAGACACGTGGGCCCAAACTTTGGACCTGTCAAGCATCAATGCCCCAAGACATACAGTACCAGATACGGCTGTTCTACTCGCCACAGCAGCAAGAGGTACAATTTCCTCTGACTTAGACACCTTCACTCACATTGGGAGGGGCATCTATATTCTGTACCCCCAAAAATTCCTACTTCCCAAGGGTAACATTGAGCTACGTGACATAGTATCCAAATTCACACACACACCCCACCCCCAATTACCAAAACTCATTCAGAAAAAAATAGACATTTATGTCTCCAAATTTCCATATGAAATAACCCTCAACACATTCCAAGAAGGATTTGAACAAGACACTGGTATAAAAGCCCTCGATATAAGGAAAGAGACGTAAAAAACAATGCTGGGCATCCACACAGGAAAAATCTTTGTCAAAGTGGACGCGTGTGATGCACAGAAAATCCTAGAATTTTTCAAAATATATGGAATCCCCATTCAAAAACTTAAATCAAAAAAGAAAAGAGATTAAAGAGAAAATTCAAAACACTAAAGGTCACTTTGATAATATGATATTATACACGGATCATACATAGATAAGGAACCTGTACAGAGCTATACAGCTAGCAATTATCCATTCAGAGGAATTCATAATTTTATCACAGATATGATTGCTAACACACAATACAGTGGTCTCCCTAACCCTGGTTGCATTAACAATGTGACTGCCCTTATCAGGATCCAAACTCATTGGTGTAATGGGATTCTGGCTATATAAACAACTGTCTGATGATTAAGGTGTCCACTCAAGAGTGGTTTCATATCCTAAATACAAACACAGATAATTTTTGAATAGCGCATCCTGACTTTGACTTTCCTACATGTTAATTCAATGCCTGCATGTATAATTCTATTGTCAGTTCCATTTGAAATCCTTTCTGGCTAAACAGCATCCAAGGAATTCCCTGGTAAAGATACAACCCTGTCCAAAGCTGCAAAATAAATCAAACTTTTTAAAATTATGCTAGCTAAGGGTTTCCAAGCTTTGTTTTATTCTGGCCTAATTTATCTCCATTTCATCGGAGCTGTTTTCAGCATGAAATATATGCTTGTAATATCAAACAATTCCAATGGTGTTAAAGTCTGATCAGCTCTTTTACATATTAATAGAAACAAATCCAATCAAAATTTAATTGGGTATGGGTGGGGTGTGATGGTGGTAAAAACACTGTCATGCTTATCTATCTCTGCCTCATTTGTATTAGGTACCCCTTTACTCTACCTTGTAGCCCATTACCAAACCCCTTTACCCTACCTCACATGGCTTACACAATGCAAAAGAACCTGTAACACAATAAAAAGACTAAAAACCACACACCTTAAAAACCTGACACACAACAGAATACACAAAGTTTTTTCAACACTACACCATGATCCAGAAAAAATATCAAAATCACGATGCTCGTTAGAAATGTTTTTAATGCAGCGCACTGTTAGAACTCAGATACCAATCCTTTACCATCCTTCTTACAACCCATATTATTGACTGACACGTGAAATAGGAAAATCGAACACGCCCTACTACCACACCACCCAAATATTGACACCCCACGACTAGCATAGTCAAGATACACCTTCATGAAGAAAATAATACAGCTTTATGGGGAAATATGACACCTATACAAAATTTTCCTACAAAGAACTAAAACAAAAGAAAGATAAAAAAATAACCTACATACTCAACTAATTACTTCTTATCTACTGAAATAATATAGGACAATAATGGAATCTTAAATGTAACTTCAGAGAGTTGAACCTGAACTGTTGCAATATAGTGCTAGACACGTGGCTCCCTCAGAAGCAGTTATGTAATCCCTGCACTTATCTGCCACCACTCATACCATGGCCTTTTAAAAAATAACAATACTGTAAATGACATTGATGTAAAGGTAAACAAAACTATAGAATCCATGCATTAAATATGGCTATCTAAATAAAAAATAATGTTTATTATGCTGTGTGGATTACAGAAATGGCAAGTCTTAGTTATAAATTGGGTCTCAAGCCAATGGGTTTGACCTCCAATGATACAAGAATTGTTTTTATTTTCCAATGCCTTCGTTAAATAACAAAGTTTATTAACGCTGCTTTTTAAACAAATCAGTCCTATACCTACGATGTCTGTAGTGTGGCAGTTTATAGTGATGTCTTAGCACTAAGGCTACATGTCACAGACATGTAGCATGAGGTCCCACCCAGTCACATTATCCTGACATCTAACTGACCAGTACTAACACTAACCTATTAATGCTGAGCGCCATGCGAGGCAGCTGTAAGTACCATTTTTGTAAGTCTTTGGGATGACCCAAGCTTCGAACCAACAATCTTCCACTCTAACCACTATGCCACCGGAAGGGTACCTGGTCACAGATAATAAATATATACAAATATACAGCTAGCAATTATCCATTCTAAGGAATTCTTAATTTTATCACAGATATGATTGTCAACATTCAGTCACGTCTTCAACAATTTTGTAAAATCTCTTAATGGATAAAATCCAGCTAACAAAAACATCTTAAGATGACATTCTACTTTCTATTAAAAATCAAAATTTAACAAAGAAAATGTAATCATATCAATATTTCTTTAAAAAACATATAAAAATACATTTGTACAAAGAATTTTGAATATTTTAGTGGAACAACAATAATTTTTGTATTTCACAAAAGTGATGTGCTTCTCAATTCACAGAATATAAATAAAAATAGCATGGCAGCATTCATGGAAATTGCTAGTGATACTGAAGCATTCATAATTATCAAGTAGACTGTAAAAACTCTGCTGCAGTGAGACAGTTTATAGTGATGTCTAGCACTGGAGCATTATGCTGCAGACATGTCATAATAAATGAATATTTCAAAATGAAGCCAAGTACCATATAATTCCTAATACAGTTGTCTCCCAAACACTGGTTGCATTAACAATGTGACTGCCCTTATCAGGATCAAAACTCCTTGGTGTAATTGGATTCTGGCTATATAAACCACTGTCTGATGAATAGGGTGTCCACTCAAGAGGGGTTTCACTCTATCTGTCATATCCTAAATACAAACACAGATAATCCTTACTTTGACTCTCTTACATGTTAATTCACTGCATGCATGTATAATGCTGTTGTCAGTTCTATTTGAAATCCTTTCTGGCTAAAACAGCATCCATGGAATTCCCTGGTAAAGATACATCCCTGTCCAAATCTGCATTCACTGCAAAAAAGAATCTTAAACTTATTAAAATTATGCTATCTAAGGGTTTCCAAGCTTCATTTTCTTTTGGCCTAAATTATCCCCATTTCATTAAAGCTATTTTCAGCATGAAATAAATATATGCTTGTAAAATTAAACAATTCCAATGGTGTAAAAGTCTGATCAGGTCATCTACATATTAATAAAAAGAAATCCAACCAAAATTTTGTTGGGAATGGGGGATTAAAAAACACTGTCATGCTGATCTATCTAATTGGTATTATGTACTGCAGCAATAAATGTGCTGAGATTCAATATCACATTTCCAGTATCATGGCCTTGTCTTTGACAAACATTGACCTTTTGTGACCTTGAATCCATCATTGCAGATTGTCCGGATTAAAAAATAAAAAAGTGCCATGGTGTAGTTATTCATTAGCAGTCATTAATGTGTTAGCACATATGTTCCTTGGTAGGACTGAGAATCATCCAACGATCTTCAGGAGCGCACCCGTTTTCTGTCCGAACTTTACGTAATTCTAATTTGTACTAAACGTTTTCTTGTTTGTTGGGTAAGTGTTTTATGTTTACTGGTATTTTTGAAAACTATCTTGTCCGTTTTCTGGCATCTCACTCAAAGTTTCCCTGCCTATAAAAACTTTAGAAAACTATAGGTTTTGGTTTAATAAGCTTTGTAAAAATGTTGTCTTATTATAAAGTCAGAAGAGATCCATTTGTTTTCTAAATAGTCTGAAAAGGTATTTGAGAGAATGTATCTTGCAGAGTCATTTGTGTTAAAGTGCCGTGCGAGACACAAAGAAGTACCATCCTTCTGCTTTCGGCCCCATCTTGATAATCGATTTTACAATGCGTTATTTTTCCATAAGTTCTTATATTAGGATGTTTTTGCTGCCGCTCTCTTTTAATGACATTAATACTATAACTCAATATATAGCTTATGTTTTCCTGTTTTAAAAAAAAATTGTCGTTGACGTTGCATTAAACAATGGTTCATTGGACAGAACAATTTCTGAAAAATATTAGAAATAATAGTTTGCTGTAGATAAACTTAAAACGAAAATGTATTTTATAAAATATTGCTTGAAGTTGCACAAAACATATCAAGACAATTAATAAACAAAACAATTTAAAATAAAAAAATTATCCAATAATTTATTGTGATGAGAATTGTGAAAAATAAAAAAGCATATACAATTGTACAATTTATTTGCTAATTTAATTGTACCGAATCTTGTGAGTCTAATACTGTTAAGCAACAGACCTCATTGTATTTACCTTTGCAGTAAAGTGGCTTGCCAGATACACAACAAACTTCAATCCTTGCCCAACACACTTAAGGGATTTAACCACCATCATTGTGGTCCCACTTCCATCTCATTAAACACTTTAACACTACTTTGTTTTAATAAGTAAAATTCTTTCACTAGGATTTCTCTGCAGTCGCTCTCTATTGATGCTATTCAAACCATTACCGTCTATTTAGGTTAATTTATTTTGTCTGCATTTTAAAAGTCTAGTCAACGTTCTTTCAATCTATGGCTTGCTGGACGAAATAATTTCAGAAATAAATAGTAGGGATTATATTTTGCTTTAAATCAATTGAAAAGTAAAAAGTAAAACTAAAACTATTGCTAAAAGTTCCATTAAAACCTATATAGCCAATTAATAAACTTAACACTTTTAATAAAAAAATATAAACAAATAAAATTAACAGTGATGTGAAGTCTAACAACAAAATAAGAGTACCCAAAAAGTACAATTTAATTGTGAATTTAAGTGTTTGGAAACTTTTGAGTCGAATCCCGTCAAGCAACCCGCATCATCTTATATACCTCCTGTAATGTTATTTATTATTGAAGAATAACCATAGAAGGCGTTATGTAGAAATTTATTCTATACAATACATCTATACAGCTTGGAAGGGGAGTAAAGTCTGCCCTGAGAATATAATTCCCATGGAACTTAAACCCTAGTGAATCTATAACACAAACCAGCTGTTGGTGTGTATCAGTTCTAGTGCAGTGTGTGATATCTGATTACATTTACAATCAAGTAATATTTAAAGCTAATTGGATTAATGCTTACACTACATCTCCCCATCTGACAAGTTTACCATTAACACGAAACTTGATCTGATGACCGCATTTCTAAACAAGCTCCATTAGCTTCCATCTCATTAAACACTTTAACACTGCGTTGTTTTAATAAGTAAATTATTTCACTAGGATTTATCTGCGGTCGCTCTCTATTGATGATATTCAAACCATTACCGTCTATTTAGGTTAATTTTGTCTGCATTTAAAAGTCTAAACGTTCTTTCAGGACACACGGTACTAATTATACGGAAGAGCTGTGAACCAGTCTAAAAATGGGTGAGAAATAATAGAGTATATATGGCTTTGGTGGTCCATAATTGGTTAATAATGAAAATTAAAATTTTAGTAAAAATATTTTTTGAGAGCTTATCCTATCTGTAATTTTAAAAAAATATAGACAAAATTCTATTGATGCAATTGAAGTAAATTTAGAGGCTTCACCTATTAGTACTCAATAATGAAAGTAGCACCTGATTCATTTGGTGCAGAATCAATAACATGTGCTTCCTGCCAATTTATGTCAACAAAATGTTTTTCTACATTTAAAAACTTACATCAAGGTTAGTTGTGCATGGAAAAATATAGGTCTGATCATCAGCACCCAGAAATGTTAAGTTATTGAATTTTGAATATGACAGTGTTTCCATATGTTTACCATAGGAGTTGAATTAGTACCGTGTGTCCTACAGCCGATATACGATACTCACCAGTTTTCGAGCAATGATGCTCAAGTCACAAACACGCATTTTGTTAGTGAAAATAGCAAAGGCTTCACTTTAGAATTTTGATAGAAAGTATTGAGGCATCATGATTTTTCATTCTTGTTAATTACATAGATGTTCGTATCTTTGAATAACACCATTATACGACTTGTCACACCGGAATAATCCGAGTTAGCTCTGACCACAGAGTCAGAAGTTTTATCAATAAAGTACGACGAAATGTCTGACAACATGAATTACCCTTATCAATAATATAAATAAACACAAGGAATGCAAGCGTGACCATAATCCTTCGCTCGATTCGACTTTTTCTCCCGAGTCTTTTATGGCTTCAGAATCGCAAGAAGACTGAAAAATTACACATATGCATTCAAAAGACAGTTACGTACCAATGCATAACTCTTAAATGACCATGTCCTGAATCCAATCGGCGAATTAACCTTTATTTTCACCATTACGGTCACAATCCCACGCTGTCAAAATTGATCTGAATGAAGTAGCCCATTCTACCAGTTTCTACCCTCAATAAATATACTGAATAACATGATGAAAGTAATTTCTAAAGATAAACATTTTAATCTTGCTTTTAATTTCGGATTGTATCATTTTATAATTTTATTTAAGTTTCCAGAACAGAAATATGTAATCAGAGTTCGGATAGTAGAAATAACGGTTGATGATGTCATCACACTTCAAATATTTACGACTGTTGCTGGACCCGGTAACTTTGAAAACACAGATTCTACAATTATTAAACACTAACAAATATTTACTGCATTTAATTTTCTGTTTAAAACATAAGTACATGCACGAATCCATCCATCCATCCGGAGTTATCAATAATAAAATATTTTGTAATAAGTTGGGATTATCAGTTATTGTCCTGTTTTATGGGGTCCATGGATTTTTTTTTATATTACTTGCTATCTGACTATTGGAAAACCTTCCATTTCATGTACAAGAAAATGGCGTATCCTTGGATGATTGCAGTAACAAGATAACCGGGTGGAATTTCAGATTCACAACGGAACTCTTTTCATGATGATATAAATACAATATTTAATGATGGATGACTTCAATGTGCAAATTAATTATGAATATGTAAGCATGTATTTAATCTGAATATTGGATTATTAACATAATAACTCACAAATGTAATAAAGAGGAAAAATCCATTTATTCTTCAAAAGAAAAAAACAAACAAGGTGTGAATGATCCCAGTGATGAAATAATGGAAAGATGGATGTCGTTTACTCAGCTAGCAAACAATGTAGATTTTTATTCATGTAGTACATGTAAAATGAATTCACTCAGTGACATTGTGCAGATGACACAGGACAGATATCAAACTTATCTTTACAGTCCCTAAAGATAGGATGGGTGTTACGAACTCTAAAATTTAGCCCACACTACATCGTCAGTACACTTTATTTTAGCTCCATTGCTGCTAAAGTTCAGCTTTACAGCTATTACAATTCCTGTGGATGGCTTTAGAGCTTGCACCACACTTTGGTGAACACTGGACACAACAGATACTGGACAGCTCTAAAGCTTTACATGTGTGAATCAGTTTTCTGTAAGGACAAGACTTTTCATAATATAAAGAGCTTTACATGCTGTGAGTTATTTATACACAGGTATTGTCTGTGCATTAAAGCACATTTAGTTTGTCTCATTAAAAGCACTTTGCAACTGCAGTACAGGATTAACTGAATTTGCTGTTTTGAAAAAGGACACAATATACATTAACCACACTTGAGTATCATTGTATGCCAAAAATGAAAGTCTAGTACACGAATTTAATAAATACATAAAAAAGTTTTATACAATTCTGTGACATTTGTTTTATTATTTGGTTTTTAAGTTAGTTATTTCATGATGATTGTCATTTGCATGAAAATTATTATTATTAGCTTTATAAGGATTAATAGCTTCTGCTGAATGTCTTTTGCTTTTGTCTCTTTTTAATCTTTGGGAACTCATCACATTTTGGAAAAAAGTTTTTGGATTAAAAATTTAATCTAAAAATTGACCCATGAGAATCCCATGCAGAAAGTATATATCATCAGATTAATGACTGCAAATTTTGAGGCGTATTTGGCATCAGAATTACTATTTACAGTGTAGACTTTGCTTAGCCAGATCATATATCTGAAACCTTGACAACTAATTTTAAGTTTGGAAAGATTTCATCATTAGAAGCCGTACTTATACAGTCTAATGTCTGTTTGTAATTCTTTTATTATGTACTTTCTCTATTTATATGTTTTGGCCATGAAATAACCTGTCCGGATACCTAGAGGGACATAACTCATTGTAATCCTGAGAGGAAATAATAAGTAAAAATGATCTCTTATCCTGGATATATTTTGACATTCACTTTGTAGATTTTCAAAATTTCAGAATAAAGAGTTCATGAAAGATAATTGTTTACATTTATCTCTCTGAACTATTTTGTACATATTTGAAAGAGTTCCCTTTTAATTAGAGATAAAGGGTTCAGGGTCATAATAAATAATAGTAAGACTGAATTTTAAATTCTTTTCTGTCTATTAGTTGTTTTCTGTATATATTACAATATATAATAAAATAAATTGACTCTCAATTTCTAACATCTTAATTCCACAGCATGAAGTAAAAGTAACCATAATTTGATTTCAGATTCTTGGCTGCTGCCATCCTAGTCAATCAACATGGCTTTGTAAAGATATGCAGTGGCTGAAGACCTGGAATTAACTTTAATATGTGACCTCAAGGACATGGAGGAGTCGGCCCTGATGTGCTTCATCCACCAGAGGTTCAGTATGGAGCATCAACAGTTATCCAAAATTTAGTTTTCATGGGCATATAGCCATTTTAAGAAGGTCATGTGGAAATGACTGGAGAGCTTCACCCTGGATTTTATCATAAGGTGATATTTCCCTCCATCTAACAAAAGCTAGCAGAAAAGGAAAAGGCTACAGTTCAGTAGTTACATAACACATAGGTTAAGTGTCTTTCTTCCTGCTCCACTGTAAAACTTATTAAAATTAAAATATTTAAAAGATAATTTCTTCATGTTCTATAAGCATTAATCTTTGTTTCAGAGTTTAATCTGTTTTTTATGAATATTGTTCTCTACTGACCAATACATTTCACTGTGTCAGTCATGGAGAGAAATGCTCAAGCAAGAAAGCACTCCATGCTAAAAATCTAATTCCCTCTTCTGACTTTTCTATGAGAATTTACAAACAGTTCTTACAAGATGGATCAGTTTCAATGTTTTCCTCTTTCATTGATAAGAACAGGCTTTCATCCAAGGGTAATTAGACCTTGGTACTGAAATCATTACCTGCTTTCAACACTGCTATCCGTATCAGGAAATAACTCCTAACTCAGATAAATCTGTTAACACATTATCTCCATGAGGATTTAGCTGTTTTCGCACGAGATACGAGTAGGAAAACATTTTGGAGGCCATTTCAGAATGCATCATAATACATCAAATTCCAAGCAATTGTCCACTAGCCTAATGCATAGTTGTGTTAAAAACATTGTTTTCCATTAGTTATTTTGCTCGTGCATGAGCAGAAGGAAAGTTGGAGGGTTTTTTTTGCATAAAGGACCCATCATCTTTGTATTGATACCACTCCTTAATCCAAATGCCCACCTGATTCTACTTTTTTGCAGTTTAGACCTGTCTGCTTTCGGTCTGATGCATACAAGTCTCAAATCTGGACCCCAAAATCAATTCCGACCACAGGCAAATTTGGGGTGGAAAAACTGGTCCCAAAAAAATTGCAATTTAACCATTAAAGAGTATGCAAAATGATATCGTCCTGACAATTGCATTGTATGCAAACAATAATGACATTGTTCATGGTACAAACAATTTGACCATTACCAAGTGTGCAAACAGTAACAGTCCATACAGATATAAAATATGTATTGAGCCAATTAAAATCAATGGTTCATTGTTCATGTTACAAGAGTTATCTTTCTTGACACTGCATTTTGTTTCTAACACTACTACTAAGGCAGGTGCCATAGATGCTTCAAAGATTCATGACTCTAAGGGTGTGGGTTTTAATAGCATTGGATAAACCATGAATGCTTTAAAGATTCATGACTCTTAAGAGTGCGAGTTTTAACAGCATTGGGTAAGCCATGGATGCTTTAAAGATTCATGACTCTAAGGGGGTGTGTTTTAATAGCATTGGATAAGTCTGTGGGGTGTGTGCTGAGCAAACTAATTTATTCCAGTTGCCATTACATAAAATTTTTACATGTGATGCTGAACTATAAATTTTAAAAAAAAACAATTGATAGAAAATATATAATTCTTTATTTTTATTCCAGGTGTCCTCTTCCTAGATGTTAGCACCGTCTTGTACCCCAGACCTAATCCAGGCTGGCAGGTTAGGTGGAGCAAAAGAAGTACTTGAAATGTGACTAAACAATGGCGCTGTGGTTAAAGCAACAGGTTGGTATATATATTTCCAATGCAACGCTCTTATGACAAAAGTTTTGGAACAACCAAAATACAATCATGGCCTGAGTAATGAAAGCAAGAGTTGGATTGGCCCATTGATTTACATACCATATGTAAATTGTCCTTAATTGATTCATGACCAAAAGATTTAGATCCTACCATTGGATTCAGTTATCATGATGTTATCCTGTGTACAACTTTTTCATTAATTGCCTTGGGACTAAATAACATAACTTTGTTGCTGTGCTTTATGGCATCAGTCCACACCAAAATAATTTTGGTATCACATGTCCTTATATCCCAATTATTTAGCACTACACAATTTTTTAATAACTTGTCATGTCCTTGAATATACTTGAATTTTGAAAATGAAAGATTCTTTTTACTTGATAAAGTGTTTACTGCATGTAACTGGCAGACAGATGGTTTTGAAATGGAGAGAAAACAAAACACAGTAACTGATCAAACCTTTCACTATGAACTTATTTCTTGCTGCTTTAAAGAAATATGGCTTGAAAGTGATGAATGTGGAATATGGCTTTAAAATGTTGACAAAAAGGCACTAAAAAAATATACAGCGTTTCATGCAAGAAGTTTCTTTTCCCCCACCCGCCTGTTTTCTTTCATCCTTTAATGACTTGATGCAGTTTTTAGTTTTATTCTGTGGTGCCAGTGTTATACATCTTGTCAGTTTGAATTATGGCCCTTGTTATTTTTTATGAAATTGTTGCTATGCTTTCTTTGATGTACATTTTTTTTTGTTTTATTCTTTGACTTTACCTATTTTAGACTCACTTAAGCTTATCTATTGAATCTCTGTTACTTGAAAATCTGGGTTCTGTCCTAGAATTTTCACTTTACATAGACCTGTATGAACCATGTGTTGGTGTCTCAGACCACCAACACCTTATATCCCTGTTACTTATTTTGGAGTCTTGATAACTCCTAATATCCCTATTATTTTAAGTTTTTGTTTTTCCCCCAACTTGTTATATCCCTTGATTACAGTAAACCTGTTCTAACAGTCACCTTTACTCAGTAGCCAGCTGTTCGCATTGGCCATTGTAATTCCATCTCAATGTTCTATATAATTTGTGTGTATGTATTGGCTGCCTGCCTTCAGTGGTCAATAGCTAGGTGTATCCTGACTAGACAATGGTTTCTCCCTGCAGTATGTAGGCACTAGAGTATATCTACATTGACCATTCAGTCTACACAAACAGAATATTTCCTTGGGTAGAAGATATTGATTTGAAAAAGTATTAGGTAAATCAATGTGGAAACATTTCATATTTTGCTTAAAACTCATAATTCCAGTCATGCTGACAATATAACACAAGGGTGGCAAGATGTGATGTTTTAAAGCAAGGCAGTTTGTATCATTAATGTAGAGTGGAGAGTCAAAACAATTTGTTTGGTGGATGGTGGGAAAAGAGTTGTGTTTTTGCAGCAGAAATGGAAGTCATCTATTGTGCCAATGTGACAAATATAATGAGACATCTTTATCTCTAAAGAAACTTCCTCTTTGAGAACATATACAAATTACATCATTGTCCTGGGAGTCAAGGTCGTTCAATTTTCAAATCATGTTTGTGAAGTCATCATTATGTGAATCAATGTGGAAACATTTCTTATATTGCATATACTCCTAATTCCAGTCATGTTGACACTAACTCAAAGGTGCCAATATTTTAACCTCAGAAGCAAAGTAGTTTTTATCATTGGATAGAGGGTTGGTGGTTGGAAAAGTAATTGTGTTATAACAGCAGAAATGGACCTATGTGACATGTATTGTTAAATATCTTCATTTCATTCATGTAAATTAAAGCTATCTCTATAGAGAAGATATTTGTCTTTGGGAAGATGTAAAAGTTAAATCCCGTTCTAATAGGGTCAGCAATTATTTAGTATTTAAAATCTGAAGGTAGATGAAGTTTCAGTTGACTGGTGACATAATTCAGTTTCCTTTGATTTTCTGATCTTCACAGACTTCTCACATAAACTGACTTAATTTTGATCTGCATGAGCTTAGCAACTGACTCTAGCCTGAATTAAAGAGATCAGAATAAATATGGTTAGAACTTAGAAGAGGACCTCGAAATCCTTGAAAAATCTAATATATCATTTTGACTTTAGGATACCTAAAAATCGTAAAAATCTGAATGAATGTAAAGTAATGAAATCCTAATAATGCTTTAAGAACTATTGAATGACTACCATAACACCACCAAAAGTACATTTCTTGTGAAAATGAGTTTTTGTTAGGTTAGCCTAGAAGTCTGGAACATGCATGAACTATACAAATGAAAGATATCTGGTATTTTAGTTATTTTTTTATTTTTGCTTAATCTTTATTTACATTATATTTAGGAACAGACTTAAAGTATACTTTAGATTTGTGATAATTGGTATGCTCACAATGGGGATAATTATTGAACTAATCTGTGTATTAAACCTCAAAAAAAAAAATTAAACCTTCAGAAATCCTAAAAATTACCTAAACTCATAAAATTCAGTTAGAAATTAAAAGATTCTAATGCTATATTGCAGAATTGTCTCCCTTTGGTTAACAAAAGATTGATATAAATTTCAGTCTTCTTAACATGTATTATTTAGGAGGACACTGACAGTTGTTGGAGAAAATTTACCTGGATTCAGTTTTTTTTCCGCCATTATGGATGGCTACAAGTCGACATGATATATATTACAAACAAGAGTAATCTGTTACTGCTAGAAAATATATAGCTTATTTACTGGCAGAAGTTCAAATTTGTCTTATCAGAGACTTATCAACAAATGTCTTAACTTGTACCTAATCAGAAAGTAAAACATGCTTACCTGACTGAAGTGCTGCTTATTGCCTTGCTAAATATCTGTGATATTGGTCCTTCTGACCCATAATCCGGAAACTTCTTTGAAATTCCTATGCATGCAAAGTAATTTACTTTTGAACTCAATTATTTTCCCTAGCGTCCTCACTGGCTATACTGGCAATTTATAAAGGACCTAGTGTGTCATAAGTATTATTCAAATAACCTTTAATAAACTTTATTTTGGTATATGATTGATGGGGGTAATATAGGTTATATAGTATACAGCTTGATCTTACTTCAAATGTGCACCTCTCAAAAAACTGCTAGCTCCGTTTGGTCATTTTCACTTCCTGGACTTAAGAGGAAAACTATTAAATAGAACTAATAACTTTACATTTGATATATCTGGTAATTCATTCATTGCACTGTCTGGCAAAATTCATTATCCTTTTTATAATACCTATTAAAGATTGTGTACTTTACATTAATTCAGACTGATTTTTGTACCACAAGGGAGCAGTCATTTTTGTTAGCTGTTTGCTTAGATCATTTACAATCTCCACAAATACAATATCCAATGCAATTAACAGGTATGCCAACATTCTCTCCATTGTACATGTTTCAAATGTAAACAACTTCAT
This sequence comes from Unio pictorum, assembly GCA_030141615.1. Taxonomy (NCBI): domain Eukaryota; kingdom Metazoa; phylum Mollusca; class Bivalvia; order Unionida; family Unionidae; genus Unio; species Unio pictorum. The sequence goes on from JARLTB010000196.1 coordinate 1,945,308, forward strand.
TTTACACCATCAACTTTCTCAGAAGTTCATAATATCTGTAGAGTGCCCCTTAGGGGACAGTTTATATTAACAATTGGAACTAAGTACTTTTGGGGGTGAAGTTTTTAAATACATGAATTTGGAAGATAATACTTGTTTGAAATTAAGGGTGGTATGTTTGGCAACTTTATAGATATCACTAATTTTCCCTGATTACCTTTAGAGAAAGTTCTTTCTGTGTAGATCAACTTTATTGCCCACTCAAAATGAAATTTTGCGTAAGGAGAGGATTTCTTTGGAGGACTGTATTATAATAATGAATTATTTTGTATAACATTATAGAACATGAATTTTCAATGTGCAGGATATTAATATTATTTAATGTAAACTAATTTTTGGTCATCCACTCGACTTATTCCATTTTTAATTACACCAAAATAAAGCTCAATAGCTTTACACTTTCAGTGTCTAATTTCACATGCTCATTATGTATGCCATTTAATGTAAAAAAAAATTTTTTAGAAATCGAACTAAAACATCAAATAATTATCAAGATCGTTGGATAAAATACCCCCCAGTAGGGAAAATTTAGTGATATTGCCTTGTTAAATTGATGCCATATAAAACCTTTATACTACTTGTCAAATCAGATTAATCGAAGTTTGCTTTTCTGTCTCATTGTTTATTTTTTTAGTTCTTATGTTGGGGTATGGGATCAGAACCAATTGCTCTCATCTGCCACCACTTATTGTTGTGACATGAGGTAGCTGTTGACTAGCAAACCTTTGAATCATTCATGCATTAAATAGATAGAAGTATTATTTATTTTTTCACAAATTGCAAGTATTAGAATCATTCTGTTTTAATCTGCTGATAGATCATTAGATGAGACAGAACTGTAGCATTTATGAAATTTGACAGTAAATGTCATTTGGATTGCTAGTCACATGACACGAATCTTGCATGCTACATGTCCACAACATCCGAGGTTCAATAATCATGTGATATCAACAATAAACCTCAGCTAAATGGATTACTCTATATAATTTGACCAAATTTGAAGGAAGCCTCCTGATCAGGTGTTTCCATTTTAATTAAATTATACCAGTTCCCCATCAAATATTGACATTATTAAAACTAAAATAACCACCATTAAACCGAAACATTGACAGAATTTGAGAATAAAGTATCCTAGCTTAGATCTCTTTAAGTTGATGGGCAAAATAAAATGCCTGAAGAAAGTTAGTTTTATAATAAAATGCCTGTAGAAAGATAGTGCTCTGGCTTAGAGGATATAAACAATGATACTATATCAAATTTATAGCATCTTGTATACAAGTTACATTGATCTGCCATGAAATATGGTATCAATTGCTACAAAATGAAGAAAGAAAATAAAAATACCAACCTGCCAGCGAACATCGCTGAAGCTACAAATAATAGAATTTAAAAAACAAATTAATAAGCCATTTATTAATTTTTACAATATTTGAGAGTGTCCTAGTTTGATAACTTTTCTCAGTTATAAAAATTACTGGTATGCAGATCACAATCAAATGTGATTACTGTTGTTAAACAATAGTGATTTATTTGATATGATTTTTATAATTATAGACAGATATAACTGTATTGGTTTAAGTGTTAATTGGGACCAATGGAGCAAGGTTCTTATGCATGCTGGATCTTATATGCAGGTTTCCACTAAAATGGATTTGACTGTACATGTATTTATTTAAATATACATTTTCTCCTAAACTGTTAATATTCAACGTATCAAGATAGACAAAGGAAATAATGAACTTGACTAATATTGCTGATTTCTGAATAATATTCCAAAAGTTGATTTATCTCAGAAATCTGGCAGATTTGTAAAAAAAAAATTTGAGCAAAATATAGATTTATTGCAACAAAAATAATTTCAGTGAAGAAAGAAAAAAAAAGTCGTGTTTGAAAATGTTTGAATGGAATGTAAATACTGCAATGAATTTTTAAAACTAGCAAAAAATTTGTTTTCTTCCAGGGATTTACACTATGCTGATAAAAGATGTTTAAAGAAAACTTGGCATTTTTGAAATGCCTAATTTTAAGGTTTATAAACATACCCATTCAGTTGTAGGAGATACATGTAACACTATCATGGAAATATTACTAAATACCATATTAGATGTATATATAATATTGAAATAATAATAAAACAAATGCAAGTCCAATTTACATGTCTTCCGTTATTACAGTTGTTTTTGCAATCACCAGCATAAGAAGGACCAAAGTAACAAGTCGGTCCTTGCATATCAGTTATTGCAACACCATAATCTGATTGATCTGCTTGGTCACTCAGACAAAGTCCATGGTGATGGAGTACCGGATATAATTGATATGGCATGTCACTGATAACTGTTAATTATAGCTTTTACATGTATCTGGCAGAAGTCCCCATTGAAATATTGTTCAACATGTAAACAAATCAATCTGAATTTCCCATTGAAAACTTGTCCAACATGTAAACAGATCAAATCTGAATTTCCCATTGAAAACTTGTTCAGTATGTAAACAAATCAATCTGAATTTCCCATTGAGAACTTGTCCAACATGTAAACAGGTCAATCTGAATTTCCCATTGAAAACTTGTTCAGTATGTAAACAAATCAATCAATCTGAATTTCCCATTGAAAACTTGCCCAACATGTAAACACAATCAATCAGAATTTCTCATTGAAAACTTGTCCAACATGTAAACAGATCAATCTGAATTTCCCATTTAAAACTTGTTCAATATGTAAACAAATCAATCAATCTGAATTTCCCATGGAAAACATGTCCAACATGTGAACAGATCAATCTGAATTTCCCATTGAAAACTTGTCCAGCATGTAAACAAATCTATCAATCTGAATTTCCCATTGAAAACTTGTTCAATATGTAAACAAATCAATCTTAATTTCCCATTTAAAACTTGCCCAACATGTAGACAAATCAATCAATCTGAATTTCCTATTGAAAACTTGTTCAATATGTATACAAATCAATCTGAATTTCCCATTGAAAACTTGCCCAACATGTAAACAAGTCAATCAATCTGAATTTCCTATGGAAAACATGTCCAACATGTAAACAAATCAATCTGAATTTCCCATTTAAAACATGCATGTAAACAAATCATTCAATCTGAATTTCCCATTGAAAACTTGTTCAATATGTAAACAAATCAATCTGAATTTCCCATGGAAAACTTGTCCAACATGTAAACAAATCTATCAATCTGAATTCCCCATTGAAAACTTGTCCAGCATGTAAACAAATATATCAACCTGAATTCCCCACTGAAAACTTGTCCAAAGTGAAGGAGTACATGCACCAGGATAGATCTAACATTGCACGAGTCTGTGATAATTGAACTCTGGCCTATATTTGATTTAGCTGATTCACTGACTTAAAAATAGTAGATTTTAATGTTGATTAAAGTAGTGACAACACAAAAAAGATTAATATAATTGTCTTTAAATTACTTTACATGTGTAATTATTGAAAGGATGAACAAAATAGTCAAGACAGGTCAATAAAAGTCAATTGCCATTGGTTAACAGATGATAATTCCATCATTCCGTAGTAAGTAGTAAATTTATATAACTCAAAAGTACATCAGTCTGTAGTCCCACTGAAACACTGGTCCTTAATGTAAAAGAATCAATCAGTATGTAGTCCCCAATAAAAAAGATGGTTATATATATTGGTAACTCAATGTCCATAGTGATGGAGTACAAGAACATAGTTGATATGGCATGTCATTGATAGCTTTTAATGATATCTTTTACATGTATCTTGCAGAAGTCCGAATTGAAATATTGTTCAACATGTAAACAAATCATTCTGAATTTCCTATTGAAATATTGTTCAACATGTAAACAAATCAATCAATCCGAATTTCCCACTGAAAACTTGTCCAAAGTGAATGGACCAGGATAGACCTAACATTGCATGACCCAGTGATAATTGAACTCTGACCTATATTTCAATGAGCTGATTGGCTGATTAATTTTAAAGTTGGTAGAGTAGCTTAGAGCTTAATATGGATTAATGTAGGGACTAAAATTACCTTGGGTGTGCCCTAATTAGCGAAATGATGAATAATTAAAATAGTAAACACAGGTCATAAACGTCAGTTGAGCAATCAGTTCATTATGATTTTCCATGATAAGTTGTACATGATTAAAACTTTCTTTTCATTGTTTGATATTTTAAGACAGACTCTTACAGGAAAAATTGAAATATATTAATAACAGCTTCCATCTCATATGGCATTTCATTGTTAAGTACAACCCAATCACCAACACTGGCAGGTTAACAAATGTGCTGGATAAATATTGGACTTCAGAGAATGCAAACAACTTACCTATTACCAAGTATTTAAAGATGACATTGTCATAAACAATGTGCAAAATATCACATGCTAATTAAAATCAGTGGTTCATTACTTGTGATAAACCAGAGATCCTTTTCAAAATATCATTTCATTCACATAATTTGGCTTGTTTGTGTTGCTGTGCTACAAACACCAAACCAATCACTGAAAAATATATAGATTTTCTTTTCTTATAGGTGTGCACCTAATAGATAAGGCACTGAAACTTCCCAAGCTGATAGGACCATCTTGTGCCATGGATATAATCCTGACCAGCAGGCTATTTGGGGGCAAAATGCACTTAAAATGAGGCAGACAACATGTTTGTGGTACAGGAACAGATTGGCATATATTTGAAATGCAGTAAAACACTTTCATAACAATGTTGTTGTGACAGCAAAATGCCCTCAAATGATTTGGGGCTGTAGACTCATTGATTAGTAGTGTAGCAGTCTCACTATTTGCCCTAATGATTCATGACCGCAAGGGTTTTGTGAGGTATAAGAGGATCTTTGGTTGTTGTACCATACTCAGTTCATTGATTCATGACCATTCCATTAACCCAAGTGAGCTATCATTATGTGCCCTTGGGCACGTCACTTTACACCGATTACCTTGGCATTAAATAAAATATTTGTGTTGCTTTGGTGTTTCCACAACTCGTTATATCCTTACTATTGATGTTTGTGTCAACAATATTCCTATTCCTATTATTTATATTGTTGTCTGCATTAGGCAATTTCATTTTTACATGCTGTAAATTTCTTCTATCTGTGTTTGACACTAATCTTGTTTATGTTATGTCCAACTTGTTAATGAATAGTTTCATCTGAAAAGACTTCATTAACATCTGACATTTAAGTTTTTAAAATATTTTCCAGAAATGTGCCAAACAATAACATTTAAGCTTAAGCAGAAAAAATTTATCTGACTTGTGAACTTATTTTGTACATTAGAAACTAACCTTTTAATTGTATGTTTCAGAGTTGTCTCCCTTGGCCTATCAAATCTGTTCATGCAAATATCAGTTTATTTTATTTACTTGAACATTTATACTGTCTATATACAATATCAGCAAAAAGTTTGTACCTTACAACTGTAATTAGGTAGGAGGTATCTTTACTTCTTTCAGTGATAACAAAAAATAATGGTAGACTATATCTGGTAATTTCTGACTCACCGTATTTTGAACATTCTTTTAATGTATTAGAAGAAATGTAAAAATTATTTTTACTGCAATTGTGCATCACAGATTAAATCTGCCTGTGTCCACCCAGATCTGTGTATCTTAGACCAAATATGCCAGTGTCTACCTAATTATGTACATCATAGACCAAATATGCCACTGACCACCCAGTTATGTGCATTTCTTAACCGAATCTGCCAGTGTCTATCCATATATATATGCATCACAGATAAAATCTCTGTCTATCCAGATAAGAGTATCACATCCAAATCTGCCAGTGACCACCCAGACCTGCCATTGCTTTGTTTTTCATTAGATAAAGTTCACATTGTTTGTTCAGTAGATGATTGCAAGAAAGCAGCTTTGACAAAACTGATATAATGTTGAGAGACACATCAATACTTATATCATGGGGTTTTGAGTGTAATGTTACATATTAATAATTGCTACAGTTGAATCTATTCACAACTAAGGCTCAACAACATCATACATCACAACCAAGAATTCATACACACATCATAGTTATAGATCTGCCATTGCGTATTGACCTACATATCTATTGGCAGATATGACCATATTGTTTCTCAATTATTATTTAATTCAATTTAATTATGAACTTCAATTATGATAAGCTGTTTTTGACTAAGATGTTAATTAAATTCATTTAATTTATATAAAAAAGAAAAGAGCACTTGCCATTACTCTTTGGTTGACATTGTTTTGTGCTTTAGACTGCTAGTGACTGATCTGGTCGTGTGCATTCTTCCATTCTGTCAGTTCTTGTCTGCTGCAAACTATCATGAAACATTCAATGACATTGGTTTGAGCATATAAATGCAACAAATAATAGACCCAGATCTGATGGTTGCATAATCAACTTGGAGATCAAGACTGACAATTAGCTTGAACCAGTAATACTAACAAATAATCCAAATTCAGATCCACTGGTTGATAAAGAACTGAAAGATTCAGATGTACACTGATAGCTTAAACTCCTTGGAACAACATACAACAGACTCAGATCTGCTGGTATCTAATGAGCCATCAGATATAGATCAACATTGACATAGTTTAATCACCTGTGCAACAAGTAAAATGATCCCAGATGTACATGGATGTACAAAGGCAAATATGACATAATTTGGTTTGGAATATTGTACAGTATTCAAACTGCAAATTTACATTACTTGTTTATTAGAGCTGTTCCATTTAAACATACATGGTACACAGGTAAGGCACTTTACAAAAACAATATGTTAGGACACATTGACTGCACAGATTTCATATTAAAATGAAAAGGAAATTCTGAATTGTATCTATGGGCGAAGTACCCCACATTCAAACTACTTTCCCTGGGTATGTTTTACTGAAACATACTTTAGTTGAAGGCCAGAGTTCATAGCAGTAAATTATATAATACACTGATGGAGATTGTAACATTCAAACTACTTTCCCTGGGTCCCAAGTATTTTTTACTGGAACAGACTTTAGTTAAAGGTCAGAGCTTGTAGCAGTAAATGATATAATACACTGTTGGAGATGTGTTACAATCTTTTATCTCTTTTTTTAAGTGCAGCGTCACTTGTGAAAAGCAATGGAAAACAGTTCATTCAACATGAATATAGTATCAAAGTTGATGAATTTTGGTTTTGTTATTTTTGTACTTAAAATTGAATAAAACATTTTATCAAATTGCTGTTCAATTAGTATTCAATTGTTTTGTTATTTTACATCAAAGCTAACAAATGCCTGATGAAAGCAGTAGGGTTGTAGTTTGCATGTGAAATATTTTGTCACACTTCTAAGATGGGCCTTAATCATTGTTTGATCTAATTTGACATGATTCTCACAAGAGGGACTAATTTATGAGTTGGGCTTCAGTGTGTTCAACAGTACATGTACTTGGGTAGCTTTTGTTTACAGCTTCATCCACCTAACTTAATCCACTTAATCCACCTTGTAGAAACCACTCTCATAGGGAATATTTATGTCTCTAACTTTGCATGCTTTTTGTTTGCCTAGAATTACACTGATTACACCATTGTTTGATGTGTGTTTGTGTGTGTGATTTAGATTTTTCTTTTATCTATATTCTATTTATTGACCAGGAACAGGTATGTGTTTTGGTGATTATCAGTATGTTTATTATTTAGAAATTAAATAAATGTTGATTGGGTATAATTAATTAAGAATTTCATTGCATTGGTTTTATCAGTGCATTCTACTTCATCACTGTATATGCAATCACTGGATTCTTTCACATCCAATGACTTAGCCTGCAACCTGGTGCTTTGGCATGGCAATTCAATTTAGCAGGGTGGTCGCAGCTGTCCATAGTTAAACCCAGTGGCATGAATATAGGCATAGACCAGAGGAATAAAGTTTTTAGTATGCCCTCCCAGCTGCTCCAACACCTCTGTTTGGACTCCAGCCCAATTATTACCCTGAACAAGCCTAAGGCTAGTTGTTGAGAAAACTATTCTTCAATTCAAACACCATAAACAGTTAGTAATGCTTCTTAGTCATCATGTAACGTCTGTAAATCTATTTCCCTGCTGTCCATTATAAATGCTGCTTCAGCTGATCATGTTTTCACTAACATAATATTGGCATCTGATTAAAATGAAGAATTTCTAACTTCTATTATTTTAATGTCTTGAAATCTTAGACTGTTCCTGGAACCTTCTAATTGAGATAATTCACTTAGCAATCAAATATTAATAGACTGGTGCAATGTTAAGAAATAATATCCAATTCCAACAGCATCATGTACCAAGCCCCAAACAGCTCTTAGCAACCTCTCACTCACTAAACGCCCCACATTATATATTCGAGAGGTTATTGCTTTTCTGTGGTAGACTGATAAAAGCTGCGACTAGAATATTTCATAATATTCCATTATTATTGAAGTTGTAATGTGGTCTTCCACTCATTTTATAATGCGCTCTTACTTCTTGCATCTAGTTATTGCTAAAACCAACCTTATACTTGATTGAGAAAGCGATAGATTGAATTAGATGTTGAGGACAAACAATTACTTTTCCAAAGGTGTGCGAATGCCTATCAATAGGCTATCCAAGCCATCCAACATCTTAAACATATTGGAAGGAATCACAACAATGTATCTATAAACTTGATGTCTTTTTACCAGAGATATATCTGGAAGTGCTGATACTTTGTTTGGCAGTTATTTACCATAGTAACTGCTGAACTGTACTATTAGAATGGAAGAAATGGTATTAAATGGAGGAGTGGTAATCCTAGCAGTACCATTGGAAAGGAAGAAATGGTATTAATTGGAGGAGCAGTAATCCTAATGGTACAATTATAGGGAAAGAAATATAAATTGGTTGAGGAGAAATGGAGGAGTGCTACTGCTGTCAGATAAATAGATCCATTATGTATGTATAATGTTGTAAAAAAGAATTTGAATGCTCACCAAGTAATATTTCATATTTAGAATGTTGTGATTGTAAATGCAAACAATATAAACATTCAAATGTTTAATTCCTCATTTACATACTTCATCATTATGTGATTAAAAATGACCCAACAACACATGGGACATATTTGTTGATCAGCATGAAGAAAGAAGTTTCATTTGAAAAAGTACACAAACTGTTGTAGAAACCAAAATATAAAATAAATTTACCAAAGGAAGAAAATTTCAAAAATGAATTACTAATCTACTTGAAACAAGGAAGAAAATTAAAAAATATGAAAAGAATTTGATAAGTTTATGAAGGAGATACTCTTTTAAAATATTTTGATTGTTTTGCTTTTTATTATTTTCTGTAAAGTTCAGATAGCAATAGTAGGAGTGGTAATCCATGTAGTACCGTTAGCAGGGACGAAATAGTAGAAATGAAATGGTAATCAAGTTGTACCATTATAAGGGTCGAAAAATCGGTAATAGTAGGAGCAGTACCATTAGAGGGGAAGATATATGAATAGGTTGAGAAGAAATGGAGGAGTGCTACAAGTATACAGGCTGTCAGATACATAGATCCAACAAATGATGTGTATTGAATATGCATGTTCATCAAGGAATTTAATATTGAACAAGTGTTGATATTGTAACACCAAACTCAACAAATCAAAATACTTGGCGCTATTAAGAACTACATTTCTTTTTTTCAATAGTAATACAAATAATGATAATGTAAAAACATGAAACATCAGAAAAATATGAGGCAGTTCACTGTTGTAATAACATAATGGCTAACTAAGGTCATGTGACATGACTAGGAGTCTATAAATATGACTGCACACAATGCACTGGAAGATACGTCAGAATGGCAAAGTAAGAACATCTAAGTAAAAAAGAATTTCGGCCTTGTATTCTAAAACTATCACTTAACGTAATTTTCAAAACCCATATTTACTTCGGTACTTTAAAATCCAAAATCTGAATCAAATTGTTATAAGAAATAGTAAGTAGATTTATTACATGATTGGTATCAAACGTAAATGCCTTATAATTATACAGTGTAATACTCTATAAAGCCACTGCCATCTCCCACCACACTGCTCAAGTACATTAGTACTAGAATTAGTATTGTTTATTGAGATCATGCTACTATGTCAGAACATATCACAGCCAATCTAATAAATTAGGCATATACACATGAATTAAATGATACAATTAACTTAACCTAAATATTGCATATTATAATGTTGTCTTTTGACATTTAGATAACCAAGTCTGCTATATATTCTCAAAAGTTGATAGTGTTGTGACTGATACTGTGTTTATGTCAAGTCAATTTGTGATATTGAAAAGCATGTTATATATCTCACCTTAATTGTTTATAAAAAGCATTTTTATTCCTGAACTCTTGGTCTTTTTGAAATAACATAAGGTGTGTTACAATATGTAGATGATACAATAGAAATATTGTATATTAAAACAGAATATTTATTTTCTCATGGAATTAATTAAGCATTAATAATCTAAAAATAAATGTCATGCAGTAAGAATAAGACAACACAAAAGCTTCATTTCAAAATTAAATGTTATATGCCAAAAAAGGTTTGTAAATTTTACTTACAGATTAGGTAGATTTCAAATTATAAGGTAAATGCAAGTAACAAATTCTGAAGACAAATTGTAATTATTCCATGTATTATAATGCACCTTTTGTGCAATTCATTTTTTGTTTGATTTTCCACCAATTTTCTAAATAATAGAAACCTTTTTTATATATTTATTTTTGAGTAAGAAAATATTCCTTATTTACCTTGTATATGCATGAAATAATATTGATTTGGTAATCGTTTACAACCATGAATAACCAAACTTTATTATATGGCATTTCATTTTATTTGGTTACAATAATATTCTCAATTTAGGTATGAAGTTCAGAGTATAATCTGAAAGTACAATTCTCCTCTATTTCCTTTATATAGTTATCTAATATTTCTGGTAAGAAAAAGGATACAATATATCCAACGGGGAAGAAGTTTCCGAGTGTCTATCAATTGAGAGTCAATTATGTGTAGCTTCAAAGAAATCTCAACTATTTCCACAAATGACATATCATATGATCTATGATGATTAGATTTTCAGTTTTTAAGTCTTATTTCAGTTGGTAAATGTGTAACTTGTGTGCTTGCTTTTCAAAACTGTTTGTAATGATAAAAGTATCTCTACTGTTGTCAAAACTGATTGTCCTTGGATACTGTGAGACTCCTGTAGTTATGACCTGTATTATGCACCCTTTTGGTGACAACTGATGAATGTTCTGAGAACGATATCCAAGAACATAGATGTTGTCATCCCTGTCCACAGCTACTCCTGAAGCACCTTTGAGGTTGTCATGACTGTAGGTATACTGCTTCTTGCCTTCCATATTGAAACACAGAAGGGAATTGTTAGAACTGACATAGACTAGTGTTTTAGAATTATTCAGTGCTATGTAGCTTAAGTATCCAGGGGATGAGTCATACTGATCAGAATAATTGACTGCTCTCCCATCTCTGATCAGACTCCAGCAATATTTGTTATTACCACAGTCTCCAACCACAACCATCTCTCCCTTCCCAGCTGTTGCAATTCCCCAGCACTTACCTTTGGTTGTTATTGTTCTGACTGGACTGATGACATCATCCTTGACTGATAGAATCTGAATATTAGTTTGATTATACACAGATACAGCCACTTCCTCATAATCCACCACACAAATGTCATATGGATCTCCTATGATTTTGTATGTGGTAACTACTTGATGTGAATTGTTAAGAAGAATGCACTGACTATTACAATTATCAACAAGCATCACCCTGTCTCTAGGGAGAATAGTAACACCAGTATAATTTGGTGTACATCCACTGATATTTACATTAAATGTTTCAACTTTCTTAACCTGGCATTCCTTTGTTGGTTTCCTCAGACCAGGTATAGTATAGGGTGAGACAGTCTTGGTCACAAGTTTTCCAATATCCGATGATGAAAGTGATAGAATAGATTCTAACAGTGGGGTTAATTTCACCTGTACTGTCAGTGTGTCTGTCATCTCATACTTTTCTCTTACCTGAGAGTAATATAAGGGTAGTTGTGAGTTTACTTTCTCTGCAGTCAGAAATTTTTGTATATCAATTCCATATTTCTGGACTGTTTCACACAGAAGTTGAGAATTTCTTATGGCATGAATCAGTGACAAACATTGCTGGTTCTCTTCTTGTGTCCTAATAGCAATTTCTTTATGGATTCTGCTACCCTCCGTATTCACTTTTATCTCTAACTCGTCCAAAGCTGCATTGATTTTCTTTCTCATTTCTCTGATTTGATCAGTAAGTCCATTAACTTGGGACTCTAGATCCTTCAAATTAGACTCCTTTACATTGATAAACCTTTCTAAGTGAGTTTCCAATTTTTTCAACTCTTCAATGATTTCACTAGATTTGGTTTCACATAACAAAGCAGAGAGTTCCTCCTTCAACTTTCTCACATCAGAACAAGTTTTATGGTTTTCAAAATAACAAATTCCACAACAGGCAATCTTGTGATTATTGCAGTAAAAGTTTAGATCTTGATCGTCATGATCAAAACATGTAAAACCTTCAGCAAATTTCATCACATTTTGTGGATTGTTCAACAACTCTTCCATTGTAAGAACTGAGTGAGCTTTGGACATTTTCAGTTTCCTGTGAGCACTTAAGCAGCTATCACACATTGCTTCTTCGCATACTGCACAGAACCCCGTAGCTGTGACAGAGAGGCCGTCAGAGGAACAAGCATCACATACACGATCTACTTTCGATTTCGTCGGTAACATGGATTGTATCACAGTGTCGACTGGAAAGAGCGACGCCCATTCACTTGTTGGTTTATTCTCTTTAAAATGACCTGCTGTTTTTCTACATACCGGACACTCGATGCATCTCTTTTTCTCATGTTCTATAGCCTTGCTTGTGATGTAGGACTGTAGACAACTTTGACAGAATGTGTGGGCACACGGTAGCTGTCTTGGTACGTTGAATAATGCAATACAAATAGGACAAGTTGGTTCGTCTTCAGTACGTGTTATAGCAGTCGCCATTATGAAGTATCTCCCTTTTTCCGATTCATATTGAGGTACAACTTTTTATGTACTCTCATAAACTGATCACGCTGGTTTTTCTTCCTGGTCACGTGTGGGCATGTTTAAATCTTGACTGGTACACAAAATTGTTTCACAAATTGTTTGACAATTAATACTAGATCTCAGTCTAAGGCCAACATAAACAGCTGTTAAATTATATAGGTCAGGCCGAGAGAATCATAGGTAAAAGAAATGTGTTGCACCTGATAGCAAGGTGGGTTTAGAAATAGAGAGCATATATGCAAAACAGGATATAATATTTTTTAAACTACAAAGAAATTTTCAATAACTCATTAGGATGTTAGACATTACGAAAGCGCGCTCTGGAGGCTAAGCTTCGTTCCCCGTTTTACGAGTTTTAATTTTTTAATAGAAATTACTAACTTTTCTATTCTATTCATATGTAGACTAAAAATAATATTGAATACTTTGTATAGCACCTAATTTCTAGAAGATCTAAGTGCTTTACAACATTAGATTTACCCGTAACATTTTCTTGGGAAAAAAATTCTGAAAATATTCAGGAAAGGAATCCTTTGGTATTTATCGTTATTAATTTATTTTTAATTTGTTCTTGCATTCGAAAAAGACGAGTTTTAAGCGTACTCTTGAGAGGGATCAATGTGTCTTTGCGTCTTAATTTCAATGGGCAATTTGTTCCACTTTGCTGGGTCCTGTATGCAAACGAAAGTGGTCCAGATCACTTAGTTTTCATAGTGGGAATAATAAGTCTACGATTGTCAGAAGAGGAGCACAAGTATCTTGCTTGTGTATACACATGGGTGAGGACGGATAGGGATATTTGGCTTTAGTCTTGTCAGTGAACATCAGAGCAGATGTATTTTAACATTTTTGAAGTTTGTGGAGTAGATATTGAGACAAACCAGACCGAACGGAGTTAACAATAATCCACTAATGAACACGCAAGTGGCATCAACTGAAATATATTTGCGAATGAAGCAGATTCTTCTCAGCTCAAGATATCAAGCCTTGGATATGTTCATGCCATGTTGGTACAATGCGAGTATTGTAAAGAGAAATACCTAGGTTTCGTATCGACTGAATTTAATGTTGGTGTTGCTGTTATTTATTGAGGTAAACGATGTGAATGAGAGTCGGTCTCGGTTTTGTTATCATTCATCTGCAGCTTCTACTAATTGTAACATTGAATGGATGCTTGAATCAATTGACAATACAATGTGAACGATTGAATTGTGTGGATTGGAATATTACAATAAATATTCTACGAATACAATTTTTCACGCTTTAAAACATACATCTCATTCAATTACTCTATCCAAACATTCACACGTATGAAACCAAAAAATGGTTCATATACAATGTATTACGGTAACATTTATATAATCTCACGTAATGGGAGTAAGATTGAAATAATCTCACAATTTATTACAATGAAACCGAGATTCGGATAACTTCTTGGAATCAAAATAAGATTTGAAAAAAAAAATGTACAATAATCGATTTAAGATTCAGATAATTTTAATGTAATCAAAATAAGATTCAAATAATTGCATGTAACCAGAATGATCAAAAATTGTACTCTATTGAAATAATCAGTTGGAAGAAACAAATCATTTGCATAGCCGTACGATTCATAAATGTCCGTAAAATGTTGCATATGTGTCGACTGACAAACCACTCTTATCCGTTTTTTTTGGGTATGGCCCCACTTGTCCCATCAACACTTATATCAGGAATCCACCATGAGTACAAGTTTACAAATTAGCGGTTTCGACTTTGTTTGGTATTAATAGTTCAGTCATCTTTCATGTCAATATAGACGACCAGACATACAGCCTGTTATACTCGCAGACACATACGTACAGACAGCACTGTTGTCCTGAATTGGCTTAGAACACTTTATTGGTCACGCGCACCTATTATGGATCCACGATATCAATTGACCATAATAAAATGTACGGACTTAAAATCTATAGATACATGAAAAACTAAATTGAACACTTAAAAACAGCTTGTAACTAAAAGTTCACAACGTATCAAATAAAGGCATCATTTCACAATACGACAGAAAAAAAAACCCAGCTGAATATGCTTCACATATCAAATTACAAATGTAACACTTACCCCCATGGCTAGAGAACAAAAATGGAGAACGTTCACTGCTTGACAAGATCCAAAGACTAGTATCAGTTAAGCAAAGGACTTGCCTTAAATCCACAGGAGAGTGAGTATTAATCAGGGTGAAATACCCGTGCATGCCGTGCTTTTAGTGTCTCTCGCCGCAAGCGATCTACGACGAGATAGATACTCGCTAGTTCAGCTGGTTAACTAGAAGAAAAAAAAATTATTCATCGTAGGTAACGTTGTACGCATATACAACGAGAACCGTTATACGGATTAACCGAAATATTTCTAGTCTTTTTCTGTGATAATACCACTCCCACCCCGAAAGAGAAAAATGTACTCATGTTTTTAGCTTACACAAAATAAAAGCAAATAACTACTGGTACTGCTTTACAATATCTGCACTGGTTATACATTAATCTGGATTTTCTAATTATATTCTACGCAAATAATCCGCACCCACGTTTTCGACCCCACTGATTTACTCAGCACGAAAAAGATAGGGTTGAAGGGTTAGCAACCAACGCAGCAGTGTCAGCTACCTTAGCTTTGTTTAAGTACAGCCATGGTCCATGGTCACTTTTGAGAACAAAATTTCTCCAAAAACGAGTCCCGGAACTTACCAGTCCTCCATCCTACAGCTAAGCATTGTTTTTCAATCACTGAGTATGTTTGTTCCCTAGACAGTAACTTCCTACTGGCGTAGGCTTCTCCACGACCTAATCAGCCATACCTATCGCTTGATTATTCCTCTCCACGTCTAAATCAGCAGTATACCTATCTCTTGATTATTCCTCTCCACGTCCTAATCAACCATACCTTTCTCTTGATTATTTTTCTCCAAGTCTTAATTAGCCATACTTATCTCTTGATCGTGCTTCTTCTTGTCTTAATTAGTTATATGTACCTCGTTAGTTTTCATATCCCATCATCTGTTTATTATTCATTGTCTTGGTTATTTATTTTCTTTATTCATCCCATATATTGATCTTTCATTTCCATATCTTGATTATTCATCTCCTTACATATATTATTCGTTTCCATACTGTGACAGGGGTCTCGGGTCCTGAGCGCTATTCGTACAATATTGCACAAGCCCACTGGTCAAAGGTATTGCACAACTTGGAAGAACAACATGCTAAACCACTTCCCCCTAATACTCGCTATCTAGGAGATGTCCGCCCACGGTGTATTCGCCCGGTTCGAGTATAGAATGTATATGGTAAACTGAGATAATATATTGAACAAAGAAACTACGAGCCTCCGTAAAGATAAATAAACAATTTAATCACAAAAGATAAAGAAAACATACACAGTGAAATTTCCTTTCCCTCTGAATACACGTGGTTTCAGAATTTACGTTAACCGAATTTCAAATAAATGGCATATAGAATTAAACAAATCTAGCCGTTTTGTGGCTGATAGCTAAATTCATCAGAAGAATCGAGTGTTCAATAAAATTCGTCCACGTTGTTCGTTTTTCATGACCTGTTTCGTCGAACTGCTTCTCTTCTCACTCTTCGAACTCTGACTTTTCCTCTGTGTTAATGTATGCTCCTTGCAACTCTTACTGCTCAGTTCCTTTTTCCCCCGTCTTGTACTTTCATCTATCTCTGTACTGCTCTCTCCAAAGAAAAACTATGTTCCTTTCAAAAGAAAAAGTAAAACGCCCTAAGTCTCTTGTTACACATTAATAGCTGAGACTGTCCGTTTTGCTGGTTCGAACCATCAGATATTACTATCAGTGGTAACAATTTTACGGCTAGTAATCAACTACACATGTCTTCAGATCAATACAGCTAAACCACCTGTTAATTCGGTTTGCTTTTACCTAATGCATTATACACTGTCGCTAAATTATCTACGATATCAACATTCGGTGAATTCACATGTATTCCCGTAATTCATTAATTACAGTAAGACATTAAATCTTAGAACACAATCAATAGTCAAACAATATGATAAATTCAAGAATGAACATAACACTTTCCAATCATGACTCCACATAGTGTTTTTACACATCAATTAACACTACATCATTCTTACAATGAATTCAGGTACGAATTCTAATTCATAATTAAAAAGCACATTACTAAATTAATGAAACAAATGAAACTATTCATACAAACGTATCAACAAATCATGCAGATCTGTAACAAAGAAACATTATATCAATTACATCATGATAAGTGTGGATTTGAAACAAATACCTCGTGTTTTTGGTGCGCTTCTGCCGTTAGATTTCCGACGGACTTTTCTGAGCTTATTGTTTCGAAGGCACTGCTCTAAAAAATACCCCCGGAGTCTTTGTTTTTTTAGTTTCACGCTGGCTTCCTCAAAAAGCGAAATTTCAGAAGACTGAAGAAAATTTTTAACTATGGATATACATATTTTAAATTTTCCTTGTATAGACACACCCCTTATTCTACATTGACCAATCAGAACCAATATAATTTCTCGCGCTTTCCCTTGAAGTCTTTTCGTCAGCGTGTCAAGATGTCACGCTGTCTGTTTCAAATCAATTCTGATATGATTCGTGAGAGAATGCTTCTTCCAGGAGGTCGCTTTCGGTCAGTATAAATTTAAGCAATTACAGTTAACTGGGAGAACCGGTTAGAAAAATATCTCTCCGTGCAGAATGTCCCATAAATCTAACAAATGGTTTCTGGCTAGAACTAAGTGTTATTTAATGGATCTGACCGAAAATTTGGGACTTCACACATACCTTGATTATTCGTTTCTATACCTTGATTATTGGTCTCCATACCTTTATTACTTGTCTCAGCATCAGTGGTACACATCATCATTGGTATACCGGATTACTTCGGTATTTTCCCGGAAATTTACGAGGATTTTTGCTACGACTTGCATGATATCAACAGCGTCTTTTAAGTATTCATGACAAAATAGTTTTCAAACTGTTCTTTAAAAAACGTTAAGTGTAAGTTTTACCAAATACAATTATATTTATGAGCCTTTAAGTACAGTTTGAAACGTGTCCCATATGTCAATGAAGTGGCTAAAATGGAAAAGTGTCCCATATGTCAATGAAGTGGCTAAAATGGAAACTTGTCTCATATGTCAATGGAGTGGCTAAAATGGAAAATTGTGAAACATACTCTGGTCAAATTCAACTTTCGGAAAAACATTCGGAGTAAATAAAGTTTAAAATGTATCATGGTTTAGTTATTTATTAGCAAATATGAATGTGATAACACATGTGTTCCTAAGGTTCGATTGTGAACCATCCTACGATATTCAGAAGCGCGCATGTTTTCTGTCAGAAATTTACTGTAATGTCTCATGTGCACTAAATATTTTTCTCGTTTGTTGAGTGTTTTATTTTTACAGACCCTATCTGATAACTATATTGCCGGGTGTTGTCATCCCACTCAAAGTTTCACTCCCTGCAATGTAGTTAGTAAATTGTGGGCTTATGTTTCATCACTTCCACTTCCACTGTAATGTCAGCGTAATGTAATGTAATATCTTTCACAGCAACAGCAGTGGTGTAAGCTTAAACGCCCCATTTCAATTACAGCTTTAAGATTGCAGCTTACACAATAAGTATCATACACATAGCAAATTCATCTACTTTAAGATATTCGCCATATAATTTTCGCGTTTTCGTGTAAGCTTCTTTCGATCTGAAATATTTTATTTTATTCTATCTCCAGATAGTTACTAATTTTATTTTCTTCAAAATAATATCCTGGATAGTATATAATATAAAATGGATAAAATGCATAATTTATGATGGATATAAAAATGATATAAGTTTTATTTCGCTATAAATGAGAGCAAGATAGTTTCAACACTTCCAGATTCCATGAATAGGGTCTCTAATGTCATTTTGCTGTAAAGTGCTGTGTCAGATACACATCAAGGATCAAACAACCATCTTTGCCAGGCATACTTCAAGAATCAAACAATCATCTTTGCCAGGCACACATTGAGGATCGAGCAACCATCCTTTCGTTCCTGATTCTATATCACTAAACACTTTAACACTACGTTTTCTTTTTTTTAAACACGTAAAATCTTTTATTAGGATGCATCTGCGCTTGCGCTCTAACGAAACCCTTAAAACAATTACCG
Source organism: Unio pictorum (assembly GCA_030141615.1). NCBI lineage: Eukaryota > Metazoa > Mollusca > Bivalvia > Unionida > Unionidae > Unio > Unio pictorum. The sequence goes on from JARLTB010000196.1 coordinate 1,964,659, forward strand.
TCTATATCGCTTATCTCATCATTCCCTTTCATGGGACAAAACGATTTCTAACAAAAATATTTAGGACTATTTTTTGCTTTAAATAAACTTGAAACAAAATTGCAGAACTAATTTGCTGAATGTACCATAAGAACAATGGAGACAATTAAGAAACTAGACAATTTTAATAAATAAATAAATAAAAATAAATAAATAAAAATAAATAAATAGATAAAAATAAATAAATAAATAAATAAATAAATAAAAAAATAAATAAATTGTGATGTGAAGTGTAAAACAAAAGGAGTATCGAAAGAGTACAAATTAATTGTAAATTTAAATGTAATCATAACATTATATCTCAGATATTATTAAAAAATATCGTTCTTTTTATGATGCGGATACCGTGTTTACATACGTTTTTTCGGAGCAAATGTTCGATGCATGTATTAAGTCATACAATGATTGAATGTCACCGAAGCAGACCGCATGACACGAAAAGTCAGGATGAGCGTTGACCGAAAATGCAGCACATTTAGGTAAATAAATCGAGTTAGACAAAATGACACATACCAATTTAACATCGGGTGATACAAGGACATTGCCTAACAATGGCATTCGACATGGTTAAGCAAAGATAGGTGTATGTTAAATTGCCAAGCATTGCAACAGGAAATTTTGGTACTCCCATATTTCGAGGAATGATGCACACAGCACAAACACCTAGACGAAGAAATTGTTCTCCGCTTTTTTATTAATTTGACTAGCGGCAGTCAAAATAGAAAAGGCGGATAACAATTTCTTGGTCTACACAAACACCATGTTGTCAATAAAAGTGACATCTTTGGTATTTTTCAAAATGATTTCATAAGAAACCTTTATACGACATTTCGCACTGGTCTGACCACAGGAGTCTGACGTTTTATCAATAAAGTACGGCGAAATGTCTGACAAAATGAAATACCCTTAACAATAACATATATATAAACACAAGGAATGCAAGCGTGACCACAACCCTTCGCTCGATTCGACATTTTCTCACGAGTCTTTTATCGCTTCAGAATCGCAAGAAGACTTAAAAACTACACACATGCATTCAAAAGACAGTTACTTACCAACGCATAGCTCTTAAATGACCATGTCCTGAATCCAACCGGCGAATTAACCTTTTTTTTTCACAAGTACGGTCACATTAGCCAATGTAGGCTGATCTCCGGCCGGAAGTAGCCCATTCTTTACCAATTTCTACCCTGCAGTAAATATCGTTGGTGTCTAATAATTGTACCGAACACGGCGCAGAATCTGTGTTTTTAAAGTTACCGGATCCAGCAACAGTCGTAAATATTTGAAGTATGATGACGTCATCAACCGTTATTTCTACTATCAGAACTATGACTACATATTTCTGTTCTGTAAATTTAAATAAAATTATAAAATCATACAATCTGAAATAAAAAGCAAGATGAACATTTTAACTTGAGAAATTACTTTCATCATGTTATTCAGCATATTTACTGCAGGGTAGAAATTGGTAAAGAAACATCACTATATGAAACATACAATTAATGCAAAACTAGTTGCATATAATTATCGGCATTTGTGCTTTTCGTTTATCAGAATTCTAAAATTCAAACTTATATATAAATTAAATTATATCGTGCAACAACTCATTCTAAATACTTTTCTCACTTTAGTAACTTTTTGCCCTTTTCGTAACTTTTCAAAACTTTATGCACTTTAGTCATACCTAGTCTGACATCATAAAAATGCTAATCTATGACAAAATGACCAATTTATTCTTTGCTAATTATATTTGGTGTAATCCAATATGAGAAATATAAATAGTAAATGTATATCTGAAGCATTTAATAATGAACAAGAAAAACACTAAATAAGTATTCACCAATGATAAGCTTGTCGAACACCAATCCATGATTGTTTGTACATATTAAACAACCAAAAAGTCTGTCAGCAAAAAACAAAAAAAACCCGCAATTTGCGACATTGGTGAAGCCCAGGACAATCCCTGTATCATACGACTTGTTACACCGGAATAATCCGAGTTAGCTCTGACCACAAGAGTCAGAGTTTTATCAATAAAGTATGGCGAAATGTCTGAAAACATGAATTACCCTTATCAATAATATAAATAAACACAAGGAATGCAAGCGTGACCACAATCCTTCGCTCGTTTAGACTGTTTCTCCAGAGTCTTTTATCACTTCAGAACCGCAAGAAGACTCAAAAACTACACGTATGCATTCAAAAGACAGTTACGTACCAATGCATAACTCTTAAATGACCATGTCCTGAATCCAATTGGTGAATTAACCTTTATTTTCACCATTACGGTCACAATCCCACACTGTCAAAATTGATCTGAAGGAAGTAGCCCATTCTACCAGTTTCTACCCTGCAGTAAATATGCTGAATAACATGATGAAAGCAATTTCTCAAGATAAAATGTTTATCTTGATTTTTATTTCAGATTGTATCATTTTATAATTATATTTAAATTTCCAGAACAGAAATATGTAATCAAAGTTCGGATAGTAGAAATAACGGTTGATGACGTCATCACACTTCAAATATTTACGACTGTTGCTGGACCCGGTAACTTTAAAAACACAGATTCTGCGCAGTGTTCGGTACAATTATTAGACACTAACAGATATTTACTGCATTTAATTTTCTGTTTAAAACAACACACGCACACACACACACATACATAATAGTAATAAATTGTTTTATAATAAGTTGGGATTATAATTTATTGTCTATTTTATGTGGTCCATGGATTTTTTTTTTATATTACATGCTATCTGACTATTGGAAAACATTCCATTTCATGTACAAGAAAATCCACAACATGAAGTAAACGTAACCATTCTTTGATTTCAGATTCTTCTTGGCTGCTGCCATCCTAATCAATCAACATGGCTTTTGTAAAGATATGCAGTGGCTGAAGACCTGGAATTAACTTTAATATGTGACCTCAGGGTCATGGAGGAGTCAGCCCTGATGTGCTTCATCCACCAGAGGTTTGGTATGGAACAACAACAGTTATCCAGAATTTAGTTTTCATGGGCATATAGCTGTTTTAAGAAGGTCATGTGGAAATGACTGGAGATCTTTACCCTGGATTTTATCATGAGGTGAGATTTCCTTCCATCTAACAAAAGTTAGCAGAAAAGGAAACTACTACAGTTCAATAGTTACATAACACTTAGGTATATTTCTTCCTGCTTCTCTGTAAAACTCTTTATTAAAATTAAAATATTTAAAAGATAATTTCTTCATGTTCTATAAGCATTAATCTTTATTGTTTCAGAGCTTAATCTGTTTTTGTATGAATATTGTTCTCTACTGACCAACACATTTCACTGAGTCAGTCATGAAAAGAATTGCTCAAGCAAGAAAGCACTCCATGTTCAATGCTAAAAATCTAATTCCCTCTTCTGACTTTTCTATGAGAATTTACAAACAGTTCTTACAAGATGGATCAGTTTCAATGTGTCCCTCTTTCATTGATAAGAACAGGCTTTCATCCAAGGGTAATTAGACCTTGGTACTGAAATCATTGCCTGCTTTCAACACTGCTTTCCGTATCAAGAAATTACTCTTAACTCAGATAAATGTGTTAACACATTATCTCCATGAGGATTTTGCTGTTTTCGCATGAGATACAACTAGGAAAAACACTTTGGAGGCTATTTTTAAATGCATCATAATACATCAAATTCCAAGCAATTATCCACTAGCCTAATGCATAGTTGTGTTAAAATCATTGTTTTCCATTGGTTACTTTGCTCGTGGATGAGCAGAAGGAAAGTTGGATTTTTTTTGGCATCAAGGACCCATCATCTTTGTATGGAGACCACTCCTTAATCCAAATGCCCACCTGATTCTACTTTTTGCACAGGTTCACCTGTGTGCAGTTTAGACCTGTCTGTTTTCAGTTTGATGCCTAAAAGTCTAAAATCTGGATAAGCAATGAATGCTCTAAGGGTGTGGGATTTAATAGCATTGGATAAACCATGAATGCTTTAAAGATTCGTGACTAAGGGTGTGGGTTTTAATAAGTCTGTGTGGTGTGTCCTGAGCAAACTAATGTATTCCAGTTGCCATTACATAAAATAGCTTACATGTGAACATTAAATTTAAAAAAAAAAAAATGATAGAAAATACACGATTCTTTATTTTTATTCCAGGTGTCTTCTTCCTAGATCTTAGCAATGTCTTGTACCCAGGACCTAATCCAGGCTGGCAGGGTTAGGTGGAGCAAAAGAAGTACTTGAAATGTGACTAAACAATGGCGCTGTTGTTAAGGCAACAGGTTGGTATATATATTTCCAATGCAACACTCTCATGACAAAGGTTTTGGAACAACCAAAATACAATCATGGCCTGAGTAATGAAGGCAAGAGTTGGAGCGGCTCATTGATTTACATACCATATGTACAATGTCCTTAATTGGTTCATGACCAAAAGATTTAGATCCTACCATTGGATTCAGTTATCATGATGTTATCCTGTGTACAGCTTTTTTCACTAATTGCCTTGGGACTAAAGAACCTACTTTTGTTGCTGTGCTTTATGGCATCAGTCCACACCAAAATCATTTTGGTATCACATGTCCTCATATCCCAATTATTTAGCTCTACACACCTTGAATATCCTTAGATTTTCTAATAACTTTTCATGTCCTTGAATATACTTGAATTTTGAAAATGAAAACAGGTTCTTTTTACTTGATAAAGTGTTTACTGCATGTAACTGGCAGACAGATGATTTTGAAATGGACACAAAACAAAACATTAACTGATCAATCATGGCCTTTCACTATAAACTTGGTTCTTGCTGCTTTAAAGAAATATGGCTTGAAAGTGATGAATGTGGAAATTGGCTTTAAAATGTTGACAAAAGGCACTAAAAAAATATCCAGCGTTTCATGCAAGAAGTTTCTCTTCCCCCACTCGCTTGTTTTCTTTCATTCTTTAATGACTTGATGCAGTTTTTAGTTTTATTCTGTGGTGCCAGTATTATACATCTTGTCAGTTTGGATTATGGCCCTTGTTATTTTTTATAACTTGTAGTTGCTATGCTTTCTTTGATGTACATTTTTTTTTTTGTTTTATTCTTTGACTTTACCTATTTTAGACTCAGTTAAGATTAGGTATATATTGAATCTCTGTTGCTTGAAAATCTGGGTTCAGTCCTAGAATTTTTATTTTACATAGACCTGTATGAACCCTGTGTTGGTGTCTCAGACCACAACACCTTATATCCCTGTTACTTATTTTGGGGTCTTGACAACTCCTAATATCCCTATTATTTTAAGTTTGTTTTTCCCCAACTTGTTATATCCCTTGATTACAGTAAACCTCTTTATCTCTAAAGAAACTTCCTCTTTGAGAACATATACAAATTACATCCATTTTCCTGGGGTCAAGGTCATTCAATTTTCAAATCATGTTTGTGAAGGCATCATTATGTGAATCAATGTGGAAACATTTCTTATATTGCATATACTCCTAATTCCAGTCATGTTGACACTAAAGGTACCAATATTTTAACCTCAGAAGCAAAGTAGTTTTTATCATTGGATAGAGGATTGGTGGTGGGAAAAAGTAATTGTGTTATAACAGCAGAAATGGACCTATGTGACATGTATGGTTAAATATCTTCATTTCATTCAAGTAAATTAAAGCTACCTCTATAGAGAAGATATTTATCTTTGGGAAGATATAAAAGTTAAATCCTGTTCTAATAGAGTCAGCAGTTATTCAGTATTTAAAATCTGAAGGTAGATGAAGTTTCAGTTGACTGGTGACAAATTCAGTTTCCTTTGATTTTCTGATTTTCACGGACTTCTCACATAAACCGACTTAATTGTGATCTGCATGAGCATAGCAACTGACTCTAGCCTGAATTAAAGAGATCAGAATAAATATGGTTAGAAGAGGACCTCGAAATCCTTGAAAAATCTAATATTTCATTTTGACATTAGGATACCTAAAAATCTTAAAAATCTGAAGGAACGAAAAGTAATGAAATCCTAATAATGTTTTCAGAACTATTGAATGGCTCTACCATAACCCCACCGAAAGTGCCATTCTTGTGAAAAGAGGTTTTTGTTAGGTTAGCCTAGAAGTCCGGAACATGCATGAACTATACAAATGAAAGATATCTGGTATTTTAGTTATTTTTTTATTTTTGCTTTATCTTTATTTACATTATATTTAGGAACAGACTTAAAGTATACTTTAGATTTGTGATAATTGGTATGCTCCCCATAGGGATAATCATTGAACTAATCTGTATTAAACCTCAAAAAAAATTAAACCTTCAGAAATCCTAAAAATTACCTAAACTCATAAAATTCAGTTGGAAATTAAAAGATCATAACGCTATATTGCAGGATTGTCTCCCTTTGCTTAACAAACTATTGATATAAATTTCAGTCTTCATAACATGTATTATTTAGGAGGACACTGACAGTTGTTGGAGAAAATTTACCTGGATTCAGAATTATTTTTTTGCGCCATTATGGATGGCTACAAGTCGACATGATATATATTACAGAGTAACTGTGTTACTGCTTGAAAATATATAGCTTATTTACTGGCAGAAGTTCAAATTTGTCTCATCAGAGACTTTTGTCAACAAATGTCTTAACTTGTACCTAATCAGAAAGTAAAACATGCTTACCTGACTGAATTGCTGCTTATTGCCTTGCTAAATATCTGTGATATGGGTCCTTCTGACCCATAATCTGGAAACAGCTTTGAAATTCCTATGCATGCAAAGTAATTTACTTTTAACTCAATTATTTTCCCTAGCGTCCTCACTGGTTATACTGGCTATTTATAAAGGACCTAGTGTGTCATAAGTATTATTCAAATAACCTTTAATAAACTTTATTTTGGTATATGATTGATGGGGGTAATATAGGCTATATAGTATACAGCTTGATCTTACTTCAAATGTGCACCTCAAAAAAACTGCTAGCTCTGTTTGTTCATTTTCACTTACTGGACTTAAGAGGAAAACTATTAAATAGAACTTATAACTTTACATTTGATATATTTGGCAATTCATTCATTGCACTGTCTGGCAAAATTCATTATCCTTTATATAATACCTGCTAAAGATAGTGTACTTTACATTAATTCAGACTGATTTTTTTTACCACAAGGGAGCAGTCATTTTCGGTAGCTGTTTGCTTAGATCATTTACAATCTCCACAAATACAATATCCAATGCAATTAACAGGTATGCCAACATTCTCTCCATTGTACATTTTTCTAATATAAACTTCATTTTACACCCACGACTTTCTCAGAAGTTCATAATATCTGTAGAGTGCCCCTTAGGGGACGGTTTATATTAACAAATGAGACTAAGTACTTTTGGGGGTGAAGTTTTTCAATACACTAATTTGGAAGATAGTAATACTTTTTTGAAATTAGGTGTGGTATATTTGGTAACTTTATAGATAATCACTAATTTTCCCTGATTACCTTTAGAGAATCTTCTTTCTGTGTAGATAAACATTATTGCCCACTCAAAATGAAATTTTGCGCAGGGAGAGGATTTCTTTGGAGGATTGTCTTATAATAATGAATTATTTTGTATAACATTATAGAACATGCATTTTCAATGTGCAGGATATTAATATTATTTAATGTAAACTAATTACTTTTGGTCATCCATTCCATTTTTAAATTACACCAAAATAAAGCTCAACAGCTTTACACTTTCAGTGTCTAATTTCACATGCTCATTATGTATGCCATTTAATGTAAAATTATTTTTTTAGAAATCAAACTAAAATATCAAATAATTATAAATTGAGTCATTTATACTATATATTTACCAAAGGTTTTATGAAATAGCAATACATTTATATACATTTATATTTGGATGGAATAAACCTTGCCGACATTACTAATCAGGCAATTTTTTTCAGCAATAAGCTGCAGATAAATATAACCACTGGGATCTGTTCACCCATATATAAAATAGAAATTCCATCTTGTAGAAACCTTAATATCCAAGAAGGTGCATATAATAATGAGATCCAATTCCATGTAAGATTTTATTAACTGCAATAATTTCCATGGAATTTTCAACAAAATGTCATGATAAGGCACCAATGTTATTACAATAATGAAGGAAGAAATAATTTAGTTTGTATTTTGATTTTATAAAGACTACTGTGAATCATTTCATAATTTCCAATTCTATTTTACAGGTTAAAAATTATCCGCGAGTAACTGACTCACAATTTTGCCATTTATGTTAAAGAAAAACTACTTTTTTTTTGCTGCGTATATTTGAAGTATGTTTATTTGATTGCATTAGGTATGAATAATATCAATTGTTTTCTTATCTACAGTACTGTTTTCAAAGTATGATTGATTTAAAGCATTTACATGATCAAGATCATTGGATAAAATACCCCCTCCCCCGTAGGAAAAATTTAGTGATATTGCCTTGTTAAATTAATGCCATATAAAACCTTTATACTACTTGTCAAATCAGATTAATCCAAGTTTACTCTGACCTTTTCTGTCTCATTGTTTATTTTTTTAGTTCTTGTGTTGGGGTATGGGGTCAGAACCAATCGCTGTTATCTGCCACCACTTATTGTTGTGACATGAGGTAGCTGTTGACTAGCAAACCTTAGAGTCATTCATACATTGAATAGATAAAAATATTATTTATTTTTTCACAAATTGCAAGTATTAGAATCATTCTGTTTTAATCTGTTGATAGATCATTAGCATTTATGAAATTTGACAGTACATGCCATTTGGATTGCTAGTCATTTGAACTTTCTCGCCTTTTATTATAAATCAATGTCAGCTGTACTTTTAAAAATTGCCTGTGCCCCCTGCTCTGTAAGTTACGTTACACAGCTTAATAAATTTTAGGTGTATCTTTTGTTTGAATTCATTAAAGTTTAATTTTACAATTGACCATTGCATCATTAAAAATTCTCTTCTATTTGTGTCAGTTAGACTTCACATGTCACTCAAAGTTTTCTTTGATTGGCATTTGTTGAAGCTTAATATGTAATTTTCTAAGAGACTGAAGTCACAATTTAAGCCCCTCCTAGTGAAATGCACACAGTACTGAGTAACCATAAGTATAGAAACTTGTATCTGCTAAACCTGACAAAATGTCACAAATTTATTTGGAAATTTCTGAAATACTTATTTAATCATTCAACTATTGTAATGACCGCTCTGGTGGCCTAGTGGTTTTAGCATCTGCCGCAGGAGGTAGTTGGTTCGATCCCCAGCCGAGTCATACCAAAGACTTACAAAAATGGTACTAACATCAGCCTTGCTTGGCACTCAGCATTAAAAGGTTTGTGTTAGGACTGGTCGGCCTGGTGTCAGGATAATGTGACTGGGTGGGACATCATGCTATATGTCTGCGGCATGATGTCCCAGTGGTAGACATCACTATAAACTGCGTCACTGCAGACATCGTAGCGATATGACTGAAAAATTGTTAAAGCTACCTTAAAAATCCTAATCAAACAAACAAAAAACAACTATTATAACACAATTAGTAACATTGTCTTTATTTCCATCCTTTAACGAGTCACACAGAGGAGAAGAGGGAAAGACAAACTGCCTATCTTACCGATATCACTGAGCAATAAGTGATACACATACAAATGGATTGACTTAGTATTATTGAAATACTATGCACCCTTCATTATAATATGGTTAATTATAAAATCAACCTGTGTTATAGGGGACAGAGCCTTATTGTGAGGTAAGGGCATGTACTGTTGTGATAGTACTTCATGATGTGAAATCATATCTTTGGTTTTCATGATAGAAGAACTAAGACAAAATGAAACAAGTTAATCAGGAATGGAAAAAAATGAAAAGTCTGCTAGAACATCACAACTCTCTTGGAACCTACCAATACACGTATCTTTTGTTGCATTACAATTTAACTCTTTTCCAGACGAACGGTAAATTAGTTTCAAAACCAGATCCTAAATGTATATTCTTGGGTGTGACAATATTTAGAGAAAGAAAGAACAAATGGAGCGAAACAAAAAAGAAATGGGGCTACTAACTGTTGCACTTCCAATATGTATATACCATATTTATTCATTTATTAGTCTAACTTCACAAACCCATTTCTGCCATCACATTATACATTGGCAGGTTGGGGTATGTACAGGTTTTTTTTGAGTAATCAGCAGAACAGGCAACACAGACTCTGACTTGCATGCATATTATGCTATGACAGATCAGGATCTTTGCTGTTTACAGTTCGACTTATTAGCGAGTAAATACGGTACATGTGATGGGAACAATGATATGTTTATTAGTTCATGACATTTGCAAAAGTGCACTTGATATAAACAACAATAACTTTACTCATGTTAATTTGCTATGTCTACAGAATATGCATTATGTCAAAAGCATCAGTATTCTGCCTTTAAATCGATCAGTAAAATTGAGAACAATTAGGTTTTTCACCAATTTTAATAACTGTTTGCTGCTAGTACTATGTGACGTACATTAAACTGAAAAGAGATATAATAATAGATCATCCTTGGAGCTAGCTAGCTGACCTTTCAGTTAAGGTCTCCGTACATGACCTTTTAAGTTTTAACTGAAAAAGAAGGCCGGTTAAAGTGAATGTGTAATCAAAAAGTCACTTCTGCTTTATAGATCAAATTATTAATATTGACTCTCCTCTCAGTAAGGGCAATACAATACATACTTTACAAAAGCGTTTCAGTTGAATATGTTTATTGTTGCTGCATGTTTTGAATACCGAACTTCTAATTTCGTTTTCCAGCTTTACAATAGCAGTTTATGATATTTTGTTACACCTTACTGAAAACCGGTCAAACTTACGGAAAAAAAATCAACTGCCTTACTGAGACGGACTCATCAGGGTTGGCAGGTCTGGGTATAGAGACATATAAGTAAGGATGCGGGTTACCAAAGAACCTCTGAGAAATGGTGAATGGGATGTCTTCCCGGCTAGATGTCAAGATTACTCGGGTGTGGTTTGGGTTCTGGCATTGTTGAATGGCAGAATACTTGTTTTATAATCATAATAGTTGTCAGTAAACAGCTTCTTTTAATGAAATTGCTTTTTGGAATAAATTAACTTTATTTCTAAGAAGACCAGTCTCTGAAAGACCATGAAGAAAACATAATTCCAAGATGTTGCAACACATCACGTACATGAGAGCTTCCTTGTGACCTGCAAAACCTGTGTTATGTCACTGTTCTTTTGGCACAACAAAATATTCCTATGGTCCAAAACATAGAGACATTTGTTTCAAGCAAAATACAGTTATTTTAAAACTGTGTTTTAATGAAATATTGATGCTTGTGATTTCATTGCATGTACATGTAATAGTGAAACTTCTGTTTATTCTTGAGCAGATTTCTCAGTTCCAATACAGTAATCTTGAATTTACTACAAACCTTTGTACTTACTTTTACATAATGAACCAAATCTATCAAAAAAGCTTGAATTGGCCAGTTACATGTACTTATTATTTCCCTTTATTGCAAATCTATCTTTGATCACATTTGTGAATAACTTGTATAATTTAAAGCAGTTGCTACTTACACTGTAATAATGTATAGTGTATAATGGTGTTCAAGTAGTCCATTGAAATGAATTGTCATGAAACATGACCAGAATTGCTATTTATTACACTTGTAAAATTTACATGCCTTTAACTTTTTTTTAAGTTTCTATTTATTTGATTTGATTTGAGAGATTCATAATTAACATGGTAATACAAAGTAGATATGCTTTTAGTTGACAGTAAGAAACAACAAATATATCCAGGAATCATAGGTCAAAACAAAGTCATTAATTAGGTTTTTCACAGAAATGACGTATATCTATCTGTAACATTATATTGACATTTTTTGTGTTTGAATACAAGAAGGCATATTGCATTTATGAGGATTACACTGTGCCTGTTTCTTATTTATTCTGTTTTCTTTTAATTTTTAACGTAGCTTTTAAACAAAATCAGTCATAATGCTGCGACATCTGCAGTAATGCTTGTATACCACTGGGGCATCATGCCGCAGACATGACTCAGCCAGGGTTTGAACAACATTGAAACCAAATTAAAAAATACCAATGATGTACCAATTTTGCTATACAAAATTGTTTTGTTTCTATTTATTTCATAAATTGTTGCCACCAGTAGATATTAGTGACATTTTTATTAATACAAGTTTTATCCAAGATTGTTTTTTATATTGTACTGAGAATTTTGTTATTTATCCTGTACTGAGAATGTTTTTGGCTAAGAACATGTAACAGACTATAGCAGTTCTTTTTATAAATTGAGAATTTCATGAACTTGATTCAAATATACAGACAGTAACCGCTGTTTTCGATGATAAAATAAGCACTATATATAGGTTTTGTTTACAAGTTTTGACCATCATTTTAATCATATTAAAAAAGTAATGATACATTTTTTTGGTATTTAAAAAAGAAGAATGGATCCATGCTTGTCTTATCATTACATGCAAGTTATGCAAATTTGAGTTTTTGAAGGGCCAGTGTTCTTTGGCACCTTTTTTTCTCCTTGTGATTATTATTATTATTTTATCATCAGATAATACACAGAAGTTTCATCCATGTCATTTCATGTTCAGTCCCTTCCAGTGTTCATAGTACTATGACGAACCTATATTTAAAAAAAGACATACAATAGATGTTGATTTTAAAATAAATGACCTATTTTAGTATAAATCTGATGGCTGTTTTAGCATGTAAGACAATTTTGAGTGTACAGTTAAACATCTGAAGACCAAAGTCTTTTTAGACCAAAAATGACTTGTTTGTGAGAGGTTTTTGTTTGTTCAGAATTTTTGTGAGTAGGGAATAGTTCCATAATTATTAAAGAAGCTTTTATTTTCAAAGTTTAGACCTTGAGATGTTTTCATTGCATTAATGATTATATATGTAACAATTGACACAAAAATCGACTGATTCCATAGTTTTCAATAAATTGTTTCTGTATTACTGCTGTCTGTATTTTCAGGGAGAATGGCATGTGAAGCTAAGGTTGGTGAATTTGCTTACAACCAGTGAGCTGTACTGTCAGGCCTGCAGTAATATGCTTGGTGATTCCAGTTCACAGTGGCAAGGTAAAGGCTGCACAGTTCTTAAAACTTTAGGTGCAATTAAAATCAGCCCCTCTCCTCTGTGATGATATTACTTTTGGTTTAGGGGCTGATATCTCCTACCGTATTTTCCAGCCTATACGTCTGTACTTGTTTACTTGAAAGTCGGGGCTTCGTCTTATTCTCCGAATCGACTTATATATGTATTGTGTCATTGAAAGTTTATAAAATGTTTGTAGCTACAGGTAATAAAATGAACTACAACATGGATGTGCTTTCAATGATAATAAAAAAAGCATGGACTGTCTATTAAGCTGTGTCAATTGATAACAGAATATAGCAGTGATTTGTTCAGAAGTAAAGTCACAAACTTGTTAGCATTGGTAATGCAATTTCACAATTGCTGGTAATATGGAGTATCGTAAAACGATACCATTACTAGTGCAAAATATGAAGCCAAGATATTGACCTGGCCTCATCTCTGAATCGACTTATATATGGATGAAGGATGGAAAATAAGTCGAATTGGTGAATTTGACGTATGCTCCGCATCGACTTATAGGCCGGAAAATACGGTAATCATTAAAACATACAAAAGTCTGCAGACACTTTGACTGTACACATTGGTGTACATTTTATACACTTACCAATATATCCTGTGGCTGTGGAGCTGCAATCAGATAAAGGGTTCTATTGGTGACATGTACATTATGTTTCCAGATCAATTCCTATGTTTGGTGACTTGTAAATCCATGTGGAATAGCACAATCCTCTATCCTGTGGCCATTTTGAATTACGTGCTCTTTATGGCTGTTATCAATTGCTATTATGTTTTAAAAGTATGCACAGGTTTGTTCTGGAAAGATGTCCATGAAGCAATTTGCACATTTTAATAAACAGGTCACATTAGACCTACTTATCATCCATCAGTATCAATAAATATTTGGGGGTTGATTTATGCAAATGCATGAATGCTATTTCATTCCAAGGTCAGATTGTTCCTCAATGAAAATGTACTGCTTAGATATACAGTATGACCTGTATAGGCATGGAGTATAGCTGCCATATTAGCCAGTATAGGCATGGTATAGTATGGCTGCCATATTGGCCAGTATAGACATGGTATAGTATGGTTGCCCAAAGACCCAAAGTTGTGCTAATTTTTGGCTAGCTTGTATTTGTAGATTCGGATTTCTCAAGCTTAACGGTCAGGGACATCATAAGTCTAATAATAAAATGATGATTTCTGCATAGTAAGTTTTGTTCAGGAATGAATTACTTTACCTTGACCAAAGGTTGATGTAACTGGGGTCTATTCAGTATTGGTAATCAAATCTACAGAGTCAGCCATGCCCAGATAGAAGAGCAGCTTAGGATGTGATTTGGAGACCGTATATGATTTAAAATCTGACTTTATCTTGTTGATTGTGTGCTTATACATATGGTATTTAGTTTTTTTATTTCAAGCACACATTTATTTTGGATCTAAGATTTAAACTTGTTGTATCTAAAAGTTTCTAATAATAAAATTTGTTACATCATTGCACCATGTTTTTCATTTACTTAAGTACTTATATATAATTATATTAAGTTAAATATAAATTGAATATATTATATTGTGTTTCAAAGTAAAATCCATTGAAATTTATGTACAGCAACTCCTCCAGATATGTAAACTGTGACATGTAAACTCACAGATACATTAATGGAACCACCTGGTCTAGGCTTCTTGTTTTTGGGATCATCGAATCAAGTGTACCCACTCTATATAGTTATGCTTCTCCGGTGTACATGTGTAAATCATTTCTGTTACATTTTGTTACAATTTTAAGGATTTTTGTTGTGTTTTGTTGAAGTTACCCTTCACCTTGACATCAAAGAATAAAAGCCAATGTCAAAGCCAATTGATGTAAGAACTGAGTTAAGAATGTAACACTTTATGGTGAGTTGCTTATTGTAGCAGTGATTGTATTTTTTATCTGATTTTCAGGCCATTGGAGTATTATTCAAGTCTTGTCCAGGAAAGGGATTTATGTGATGGGAACCAATGACGAAGATATTACAGAAACAGTTTTGATGCATACAGCACCATTTATAGTTGTAAGTAGTAAAATTTGAAAGGGGTGAACATACACAGTTTACTAGAAGAGTTGTTTGGCAAAATAGCCATTTATATCAGTTGGAAACCAGTGCTTTGTGTCCTGAAAATTAGGCATATCCACCCAAGTCTTTTAGACACTTAATTTTTCATTACCTCACACATTGATAAGCTGTAATTGAGCATATCATAATAATTTGAAGAACATCTTAAATTGTTTGTGGTAAATGTGTAAAGTCAGTGTACATAATAATGGATGATGGCTTCATACAATACAAATACAATGTTGTTAGATACTGTAGCATGTGATTGAAATGAAACTGATGGTGATGACATATTGGCACCTGATATCAGTTCTAGGTGTGCTAGGCACACACACACACACACACACACACACACACGCATACACACACATATATATATGTGTGTGTGTGTGCTGTTATTTATTTTGGTAATATATCTGTAGATATGTATAAATTGAAAAAGACCATGTGACAATAGCTGAGGAATACTTTAGTATAAACAAGAACTACTTATAAGGGTTTAGTACATAAATAGAGAGGAACTTATGATAAATGTTCCAATGTGTGGTGTTGTAATAACCATGTTCAGGTATCTCTCCAGGCCATCATCATTCAGCTGCTGTGGTGTTTCCATAGAACAGCATTTAGTTTCCCATTTTAAAAAAATGATATTGCCAGTAAAATGTTGCAAATGCCATTTGAAACTGAGAAACGAAAATCAAGTAAATATAAATACAAAAATAGGCAAAGTGCAAGAATTGTTCCTAAAATTTGACCTAAAGGTTCCATTTTTTGAATCCTGGAAACAACATTGCTATTGATCACATATATGCATATGAGTCGCCATCCCCCACACCCCAAAGCTTTGCAATCCAGGGTTGGATCTGATTACCAAAATCATTGTGTATATTTGTCGACCACCCCCAATCATATTCCAAAGTTTAAAACCTCATTCTGAAATAGAGAAGAGTTGAATAACATTAATTTTCTGTGCATTTCATGACAGGCAAGAGAAAGTAATTCTTGCATTTTCAGATTTGCTCAACTGTGACAGAAAGCATTAATGACTCGCCACTGAAAAGCATTTCCAGTAATGACTGTTTTTCATTATTCCTTTCAGCATGCCCACCTTGCCTTGATAGATGCCCTCATGCAAGCCTATGCCAAAGAGGTTGTCACTGTAGAGAGAGTTGTCAAAGCTGTAAGGTTAGTTACTCACTGTATATAGAACTAAAAGGGAAGAAAGTCTCAATCAGAAATTACTATAGACTTCATTGGCATTTTGGATGGAAAGCTTATGGATCTTTGTCTGACATGAGCCACCATTTGCTATTTTAAATTTCATTTAAGAAAGATCTGATGACTTCAAACAATTTTGGCATTGAGCGTCCACGCATGAAGGGTATTTTAGTTAATTGAAAACAATACTGATTCAGTATCAGGAATTGTTACTGTTAAAAAAAAGTTTGAGTAATCATTATATTATTTCTTAAAACCTGACTTACAGAATTTGAACAAATTTAATAGAAAGCATCTTGGTTTGAAGAGCTTTGGTGTTTTTATCTATACTGGTCATATACCAGACGAGTGTATGGGATGGCTTGTTGTCTGTCATCATTCTGAAACTTTGCACACACATTTATGCTATATATTGTTGGTGCTAGATGAAAATTATGATGAACAAACGTGCAGTATGGTTGTTATATTCGGAATTTTGAAAATCATGTTATTGCTATTCCTCAAATTAATATAGGGTTTTCACTCAAATATTTCTTGTGATGTCTACTTGATCCAAAATGAAAATTGTACTGGTCTGATTTATATTATGGCTGCCACACAGAAATCTTAAAAATCTTGTTATTGGTACTCCTGAATGATCAGCCATATCAACATTCGGGTTTCAATAAAAGACTTTTTATGATGTAGTGTTGGACCTAATGAAAATAGTGCCAATCTGATGTCCAATATGGCCATGACAGCACAGTCATTTTAAGAATCTTGTTATTGCTTCAACTCCTGAATTGATGGTCATATCAACGTTGGGTTTTCCCTAAAAGACTTCTCATGATGTTGGTTCAGAATGAAAATTATGCCAAGATGTACACAATGGCCACAACAGTAGATATCTTGAAAATTCTGAATGGATGTTCTGATCAAAATGGTTTCTACTAAAAGACATCTAAAGAGATCTAGTGGACCTTAATTTAAAATGATTTGACATCCAAAATGGCCATTAGAAGCCGACCAAAACTAAATTTCTGGCTTTGGCTGAAAACGAAACCAGAACGAAAGTTATTAAATTTACTTTCGGCCGAAACTGAAAGTTTAACTACACCTTCGGCCAAAACCGAAACCGAAAGATAAACTGAAGTTGCAGAACACAAGATTTGTTAAATAGGCCTGGGTCATGATACAATGCTACTCTAATTAAAAACGAATCTAGAAGTAATCATTCAGAGTCTGCAGTAAGAGGACTTCGCTAAATGTCAAATTGCCTAGCGCCGACTGACTGGCCGACAAGCAGAGTAATAGACACAGCACTAGCATTGCATTATGAAAGTTAAAATAGATCTTTGGCTGATGACCAAATGTCAAAATCAGTTTCTGCGCAAACCGAAAGCTAACTTTTTGGCTTTGGTCGAAACAGAAACTATTTTGACTTTTTGTGCTGAAACTGAAACTGCCATCTTCAAAATCTTGTTATTGTTACTTCTATTGAATGAATGGACATATCAGTATTGTGTTCTCACTGAGAGACTTCTTATGAAGTGTAGTTGGTCTTAAATGAAAAAGGTGTTGACATGTGCAGCCATCTTGAAAATCTTGTTTTCGTTACTCATCATGATTGCAGTGAAGAACATTAGAGATGGATTCAATGTCTTACCTTCAATTCTAAGATATTCTTTTTGCCCACTAGAGATGGATTCAAGTCTTACCTTCAATACTAAGATATTCTTTTTGCCCAGCAGAGTGTCAGTTCCTTCAAGGGACTCTTGGTGCAAATTCTACTGATCCTCCATCAGATATAAATATATTTACTAAAGGTCGAAAAGTCTTGATATAGACAATTTTAGCCATTAAGCACCGATAATTTGAAATACATCTTAAGAATCAAATGATATTCACATAATGATATGCTTTCTATTGCCTATAGCCTCAGAGACTTGGTAAAGATGAAACAGTTAACTGTTTTCTGGACAACCAAACACTTCAAGCTCTCGAGTAGAGCCGAAATGAGTTCCAAATTATCCCATTCAATATATTCTTTGAATATATTCAGACAGGACTTACCGGTAAATATGTGTCTGTGTGAATATTGGATCAAATTTATGCATGTTTTAGACCATTTTAGGGTGTAAGAGACAATTTTTTTTATCAAATTTAAGGCCACATTGATCTGCCTAATATAACAATTCACAAAATATAAAACATGCAAATTGAGCTCTTTGAGAAAATGTACAAAGTTAGATTATACATCGAATCTAACATTTTTCCCATTGCTATAATACTTTTACTGTTTGTCAAATAGTGTAGCATGCAATGAGGTACAGTATACAATTTATTTGTAATTTTCAAATCCAGTCATCTCTAAAGTGAGATCGTTTATGTGACATTTTGCTATCTTCAGGAGATTTTCTGTGTTTAATGCTTCCACTGACCTACCTGATGATTTGGAAGACACTGTACTTCTCTGGATCAACAAAGTCTGTGCCCATCTACAGCACAAGCTTGACAAAAAGGAAGAACAAATACTGGAAGGAGAGACTACTCAGAAGGTAGGGTCTTTCAGTAAAGCTTTGTTTTTTTATGGGGGGGGGGAATAATTTATGCCTCACTACAACATAGGTTATATACTGTCCCCCTTGTCCATCTGTATGTCTGACCATTACACCCTAGTTAAGTTTTTTGTTTTGGTCACTTTTTAGGCACTCTGATGAAGGCATGAGTGTTCCATGAACATATTTCAAGTATTTATCTTTAATGGTCTTACACTAGAAAGAGCTTCTAAGATGGCATGTTGTCAGTCATCAATCAGCCATCATCCATCTGTCAGTTAGCTCAAGTTTAAAATCGCTGCTTGTCTAAACTACTTGGAAATTTACATGGAGACTTTACACATATTCATCCCAAAGGTCTTGCTGGTCCTAAACGTTGATGGTGCTGCTCAGACATCCAGTATCAACAAAACAAAATGCATGGACATAATACACAAATGTTTTCGCAAACTGTGTTTGGCTGTTGAAACCAGTGGCAATCATATTAACGATCTTTCAGATCTTGGATATTTTTGAAAATAAATGTACTTTATAGAGAGTAACAAAATGAACAGCCTTATTAGAAAAAGTGCTTTATTGACAATTTTGTGTGACTCGACAATAAAATAAGGATTCAACCATTAGACAGCCCAGTTCCCACCAACCCAGTGATTTCATGGATGTCTAGTGGATTTTTTTAGGTCCTTCATGCACTCACTCATAGTGCCATCTGTGTTTTTGGACCTCGATGTGCACGAGTTAGTGAGGGAGAGGTGTATCTGACCTTCATTTACCAGTTTGGATGAAATTTTTTAAAATGTTAATCAAGTAGTAGTGTATTTTCTGGAAGAACAAAATGGGATTTATACCCAACTCCATGCTATAAGCAGATTCATGAGTTATCACAGCATGCTAGGAGAGATCAAGATCTTAGTTTGGATGTTAAGCATAATAATACTAGGTAATGTCATGAAAAACAATTTTACTTTTCTCAATACATTTTCCAAAACAACTTTCACTATAAAAATCTGATGCTTTTTTTCCTTACCTTAGTTGGTTCCCAAGTTCTTGAAATTACGATGATCTTGCAAAATGATATATGGGGCAATAGCAGTGAATACAAATGTTATAATACTTTACTCATGATATTTGTGTTTGTTGCTTCTCATGATTTTAAATTGTTAAATAGGTTGTGGTTTGTATAGCTTTAAAAATCGTAAGAATCAGATTTTTAAAAAAAACATGTAGACTTATTGTACCTTAATTATTTTGAAAAATAAGCATATCTGCAGACAGTTAAAAATGTAATAGTTTTGAGAAATAATGAAGACATCATTTATTGCTCTTGGTTGATATTTTCCATAGCATATCTTCCTCTTTTTGGTGTCTGTGTGGTATGTGATGTATGTTATTGCTCTTGGTTGATATTTTCCATATATCTTCTTCTTTTTGGTGTCTGTGTGGTATGTGATGTATGTTATTGCTCTTGGTTGATATTTTTCATAGCATATCTTCTTCATTTTGGTGTGGTATGTGATGTATGTTATTGCTCTTGGTTGATATTTTCCATATATCTTCTTTTTTTTGGTGTCTGTGTGGTATGTGATGTATGTTATTGCTCTTGGTTGATATTTTCCATAGCATATCTTCTTTTTTTTTGGTGTCTGTGTGGTATGTGATGTATGTTATTGCTCTTGGTTGATATTTTCCATTGCATATCTTCTTCTTTTTAGTGTCTGTGTGGTATGTGACGTATGTTATTGCACAGAGTATGTATGTGTTCTGTACCTTTTTTAACAACTTAATATATCAGACACAGTGTGTGACAATTCCAATGCTAGCCCAGAAAAGCTCGTGCACAAAAAATATCTCAAAATTGTGGGGAAAAAATTTGTCGTGTAAAAATTGGGCTAGTTGCACAATTTTACTTGCCTCAAAATGATTTGTTTTTCATCAGGCTTATTGGGCTATGTACTTGTGATCCTATGAGTTTGAGAAACATGATTGGTTTTAAACATAAAAAATGTGAATGACTTCAAACTTTTTTGTTTTGTTATGAATACTTGCTCTTTGTATAATTTTCTTCTCTTTTGTTTTTGTTTTAAAGGTTAAAATTGTGAGCAAGTCAAGTCCAAAGGATTCAATCATTGTGCCTGTGATGGAGAACTTTTTAAGTGATGTAGGAGATGGATGCTCCCTAGCTGTTCTAGTCAGTTTCTACTGTCCACAGCTTAGACGATTAGAAGGTGAGTCAGTTATTTGTTGTGCAGCTGCCGTGAATTTTCTTCATGGATATTTCTCACTATAGAAACCCTTGCTGTATCATTTAATAGATTGTTGATTGTATGAAACAGTGCAAGAGATGTGCATTAAAACATCTGTAGGATAATGAACATGGTCACGTCTTTGGGTCTGTTGCATTGATGAACTGTTGACAAGTAATATAAAAACAATGAAATTTATGATCACTAAGAACAACAGATGAGATTATCTTTTGTAGAAATGAAAATATGTGACAAGTATGGTAACCATGCATCAGTCTGTATTGAAACTCTGGTTGATTTGGGTTTTTTATCAGCAGATTAGAGTATTCACAAGCATACTTTGTGAAGTTCAAGCAGTTGATGTAAGAAAGATGGTCCAGTTACCACATTTATATGACACAATACTAACAGTTGTTGTAACCACTCTGGTGGCCTTGTGATTAGAGCATCCGCCGCAGGAGCGGGAGTTCATGGGTTGGATCCCCGGCCAAGTCATACCAAAGACTTAAAAAAGTGGTACTAACAGCTGCCTAGCTTGACGCTCAGTATTATACGGTTAGTGTTAGGACTGGTCGGCCTGGTGTCAGGATAATGTGACTGGGTGGGACATCATGCTACATGTTTTCGGCATGATGCCTCAGTGCTAGACATCACTATAAACTGCCTCACTGCAGACATCATAGCAATATGATTTAAAAATTGTTAATACTACATTAAAAATCCTAATCAAACAAACAAACAAAGAAAAAACCAAGAGTGGTTAAAATTATAGACTGACTGGTCAGCAACTGAGAGACATCAGTCAGGATAAATAGGTCTGCAACATCCAGATCCTAACATATTGTAAGGGGTACGGCCTGAGCATTGAGATTTTTTCAGTGCTCTGTAATTCAAAATCAGTAAACATGATCGTGTGTGTGATTTGGATTTTAATGTAGCTTTTAAACAGTTTAAGTCATATCACTATGATGTCTGCAGCATGGCAGTTCTAGTACTGGTGCATCTTGCTGCAGACATGTAGCATGATGTCCCATCCAGTCACATTATCCTGACACCAGGACATCCAGTTCTACCACTAACCTATTAATACTGACCGCCAAGCGAAGCAAGTATTAGTATCATTTTTAATAGTCTTTGGTATGACTTAGTTTGGGTTCAAATCTGCAACCTCCTGCATCCAAGGTGGATGCTCTAACCACTATACTCCGGAGCGGTCCTAACATTATAGTGAGGTGGCACTATATAGTATACCTTATACTAAGGATGTTCTATAAAAATATTAATAATAATAATAATGCCCTGATGTGATGTTGGCAGAGGAGTGTGACCATACAGAGAATCTTTGGCATGTTCAAGCACCTCAATTTTTGTTATTCAATCACTCCAGGTGATCTGGAGTATGCATCGGAGGCATCCCATGTGAAAAGTGCTCAGTCTTTACACTTACAAGGTGTACAGGGTCCAGGTTTCACTGGCATACAGGAGTGTGATTAGCACACAGGTACGATACATGGAGATCTTAGTGTTCAGGGTCAGCATGCTGTTGTTCCACATTCTCTGCAACAACCTGGAGAGAGTTGTTGATGCCTTTCCAATCCACTTGTTGAGCTCAGCATTGAGCAAAAGGTTGTTGGTGATGGTAGAGCCTAGGTATGTGAACTGACTGCCTGTCTCAAGTTTGTAGTTGATGATGATGCTTGGTGGGTCAAAGTCCTGAGCCTTTAATGGTTTTCTTTAGGCTGATTGTCAACCGAAACTTATCGCATGCTTTAGCAAAGCAATCCATCAGGTGCTGTAGCTCATCTTCTGTATGAGTGGCTAGAGCAGCATTGTATGCTAAAAGCATGTCCTTGATGGTTACTTCTCGCACTTTGCTCTTTGCCTTCACCTGTGCCAGATTCAACAGTCTGCCATCTGATCACATGCAAGTAGATAGATTCCTATTGTGGACATTATAAAAGCGTGCTTGAGCAGGAGATCGATAAAGACTGGACAGCTACTGCCCACCCCAAGTTGCCATTGGTCTGATGACATCCAGACAATCATTGATGTTCGAAAGACTTAAGTCATCAGCAACAAACTTGCAATACTCCAGGTCGACATTGCCTCACTATATATAGAAGACACAGCTACCAGATTCAGGGTCTCTTAGTGAAAAGTACTACATTTTCTTCTGACAAGGAGAGAGTGTCAATGAAGTCGGAGAGTTTGTTGTTGGATTCGCTGTCAGGAACCTTCTGCTGTGGATGGTTGAACCCTGCCAATAAGGAAATGAGAGACTGCTATCCCTCTGCCTCCACAGCTTGGCCTTTCGCCCAGATCAGCGTTTATGCTTTCACACTAAGTGCCACCACAGATACCAAGGATGAGTTTTTCAACAAGTTAGACTCGCTCTTCGACACAATTCCCAAGGAAGAGAACTTGATATTACTGGGCATCTTCAGTGCTAGGGTGGGTGCCAAATACGACTCTTGGCCTTCCAGTCTTGTCAACTTTGGCATTGGGAAGATAAATGAAAATGGTCAGCGACTTGTAGTAATGTGCTCGTACCTCAACCTCAGCATCATCAATTCATTCTTTCAGACATAGCCACAGCACAGAGTGTCTTGGAGGCATCCCTAATTCAAACACTGGCACTAACTAGACTTGATCACTATGAGACTGTCTTTCACCTGTACCTTCCATAGTGCTGACTGCATCACTGATCACACGCTGGTGTACTGCCAAATGAAGCTTAAGCCAAAGAAGATCCAAATCTCGTGACAAGAGGTTAAAGCATGTATTGATGTGACCAAGATGTCATATCCAGACAAGGCTGAGGAATTCACTTATGTCCTCTCAAGGCGTTTGATTCAGAACCTTCCAGTGGCAGTACCAAAGAGTGACGGGATCACATCAGAGAGGCTGTACAGCACAGCCACATGGATCTTTGGGATGAATCAGTCAAAGAACAACAAATGTTTTGTGTCTAACTCTGCCACATTTATGCTAGTCATAGAAGAGCATTGAGGTGCTCACCTGGAATACAAGAGATCCCCCTGCCAGATGACACTACAATTATACAGTTCTACCAGAAGCAAACTGCAGAGGTTAGCACGGCAGTGTGCCAATGAATACTGGCTTCAGCTCGGTCAGAGCATCCAGTCAGCAACAGATATCAGAAACATCAGAGGCATGTACTATCGCAAAAGGAAAGCAATGGTTCCCATGAAGAAAGTGATTGCATCACTGAAGTCTGCCGCAGGTGATACCATTCATGACAAGGGCAAGCAGATGGAGCATGGGTGGAGTACTACTCTGAACTATAATCTAGAGAGAACCACATGACCAACGATGCCCTCAAAGCCAATGAAAACTTCAATCTCAAGGCTGAACTGGACGAGAAACCTACTGTTGGAGAACTAAAGAAGGCCTTACCAAAACTGTCAATAGGTAATGCCCCAGGAAAGGATGACATTCCAGCAAAAGTCATTAAGTGCGGCTACAGCTGTGTTGTATAAGAATAAAGGCGATAGAAGTGACTGTGGCAGAAATCCCTTCTCAGCATCATGGGTAAAGTCTTCACAGACATCATCCTGAACAGACTGCAGACACTTGCAGACAGTGAATCCAGAATTGCATTGCGGGTTCTGTAAAGATATGTCCACAATCTATGTGATCTTCTCCATCAGACAACTGCCGGAGAAATCCAGAGGACAACACAGAACCCTCTTCCTGGCCTTTATAGACCCCACCAGTGTGTTAGATCAGGTCAGCGGAGACGGAATCTTCACAATCCTATCGAAGATGGGATACCCTTCAAAGCTGCTAAGCATGATCCAGTCTTTCCACAATGATGTGACACAGTGCGGTATGATGGTTCAATGTCCGACTCCTTTGATATCCACAGCGGAGTGAAACAGCGCTGCATCCCTAACCCATGCTCTCTGACATCATCACTATTTTAATACCATGACTATGTATGTTGCACAAGGCACTCAGCATCAAGAGGTTGCTGTTAGGACTGGTCGACATGGTGTCAGGATAATGTGACTGGGTGGGACACCCTACTACATGTCTGTGGCATGATGCCCCAGTATTAGATATCACTATAAACTGCCACACTGCAGACATAGCGATATAACTTTTTGAAAGCCACATTAAGAATCAAAATCACACTCTAAAAAAAATCGAGAGGTCATGGGTTTGATCCCTGGCTGAGTCTTACCAATGACTTGCAAAAATGGTACTAACAGCTGCCTCGCTTGGCGCTCAGCATTAAGAGGTTAGTGTTAGGACTGGTCAGCCTGGTGTCAGGATAATGAGACTGGGTGGGACATCATGCTACATGGCTGTGGCATGATGCGTCAGTGGTACATATCACTATAAACTGCCTCGCTGCAGACATCGTAGCGATATGACTGAAAAGTTGCTAAAGCTACGTAAAAAATCCTAATCAAACAAACAAACAAGTTGGTATGTTTTCATCATCAGATGATAAATTTGTAGAAACTGACAGTGATGATTGGCTCAGGAAAGGTTTAATGGTCAAAAAACTTTTAAATCACGTGCAAAGAGTTTGTTGGTTGGCACAATTGATATCTTTGCTAACTATTTGATGCATGCAATACATTTTGGTGATGAATGTTATTATCTTATATAAATATTGGATTGTAAACATCTGTAATCTAATATTGTTATTTATGACTTTCAAATTGTCTTCTAGAGACCTTACTTAAAAATAGATATGGGTCAAATTGTGAGTGAGATTAGAAAATCTCTTCTTTATTGACTCTACAATGGTTTTCTTTTTTTCAGATATCTGTCTCAAGGCCAGTGTTGGTATTGCTGATTCTCTGTATAACCTTCGTTTAGTCAAGACTTTCTGTGATAAACATATACCCTCCAAGATCTTCCATTTGACATATGAAGACCTTCTCTATACACATGAAAACCTGAAAATGAACATTCTTGTTATGGTTACAGAATTGTTTTACTGGTTTGAGATAAAAAGAGCTCCATTTGTTACTGGTGGAATGTTTACTTCTACAGAAGAGTCTTCTGGTGGTAAGGAACCTAACTTTTAATAGTTGCAACTTCCGCCTGGATTTAAAACGTTTTACACTTTAAAAAGTAAAAGGATATAAATAAAGTTGAACCTATCATTATTGGATTGACTGGTCACCTGTGGGGAAAAGGCAAAGCTGTACACTCACCCATAGATGCATTAAAAAATGTATTTTCATTTTAATATGAGCTCTGTGCAATCAAAGTACACTTACACTGGCATATATTTGTTTAGAAATTGCCTTACTTGTGTACCATGTGTGTTTAAATGGAACAGCACTTACCTGTTGTTTTCTGCCAAAATTAATCTTACACACAGAATTACAGTATCCTGCTCACATGAAACCAACCAAACCAAATCCTTACTGACTTTAATTTATCATTGATCTTTGTTTTTTGTGTGTACTGTGACAAAATAATAAATTCACTATTGATTGACAGCTTACATGGGACTGTAAAACAGGACTGACTCTGGTTGGCCAGTTTGTATTTGGCTTGGAAAACTAGTCTTTATGCTTCAGTAGCTTTGTTTGGATTAGTCTCTTTCTCAGTGCAACATAAGCTTGTGATAAAAACATGGCTGCCAACTGTCCCGTTTTTTTTCAGTATTTATCCCATGTTTTGGACCTGATTATACGAATGTACGTTTTTTGGCCCAAACATTTTTTTCATTGCAAAAACTAAAAAATACTTGCCTTGGAATTTTCAGTATAGAACATGCACTCAGTTCTATTTTGATAGAAATGTATCACATGTATATAGGAATACAGTTCTTCAATACAATTGGTTCATTCGAAATCGAGGCTACCATGTCTGTCTATCCATAGTATTAGATTTCACAAACACTTAACACTGTCGCTGTATCTTGTCTAATCATGTTAAATAGGAAAGCAGAATATTCAGAATTTCCTCGAGGAAAAAGAGAAGAAAAGAACTGGGACGACAATTGTGCCGTCTTGTGTAGATTTGTGAAACCATATAGTAAAGGAGAAAACTTGGACGTTTTGCAAATTGTGTAATGTGATTTCTCTATTGGGCATGGAGACACCCATGAAGTACAAGAGCTTTTTTTCCCAATATAGCTTTTGTTACTAACAAACTTAATAGACTTGACTAAAATTAAAAATGCTCCACAAGTTAGTAAGTTTTCTTTTATTTTGTCAAGGGAGGCAACTCAAATTTAGTTAAATTATTATAACTGTCATCATCTCCCTTTTGGTATTGTTCCTCTGGTGATTATAATTGAAACTATAGTTGTCAATGGTTTTTAAAGGAAATCACTTTGAGTCTAACAGTAATGTTTCAAATGTTAATATAGATTTTCCCTGGGGCCCTGAGTGGCTGAGTGGTCTTAAGCGCTGTCCGTTACGGACCTCTGCCATCTCACCTCTGCGTGTGTTCGAGTCTAAGATTCGGCAAATGTAGTTATGTGAGAAAGCTTGCAAGTAGCTTCTCGTGGGTTGGTGGTTCTTTCTGAGCGTTGTCGGGGTTCTTCCTCCGCCATTAATACTGGCCGCCATGTATAGCCTACATTGTGCTGAAAAATGGCATTAAACCATAAAAAAAAATTTATTTATACAGTTGAAGAAATTTTGGACAATATTGTTAAGAAGTTTTTTTTGCATTCATTTTGCAGTGGCAAAAAGGACCACAAATAACATTATCTCTTGTTCCATGTGATATATTGCAAATTAGTACCACTTGAACAGGCTTTCTTTTTCCTTCCTAAGTTTGATGAATGACTTTAGCATGCTATTTTGCTAGGTAATATTGACTTGGGCATTATGTTATGCTAGGTAATATTGACTTGGCGTGATGTTATGCTATGTACTATTGACTTGGGCATTATGTTATGCTAGGTAATATTGACTTGGCGTGATGTTATGCTATGTACTATTGACTTGGGCATTATGTTATGCTAGGTAATATTGACTTTGGCATGATGTTACGCTAGGTAATATTGACTTTGGCATGATGTTACGCTTTGTAATATTGACTTTTGTATGACTCAATGCTAGGTAATATTGACTTTGGCATAATGTAATGCTAACTAATATTAACTTTATTTGAGAAATTTCCCTTTGTCTTACAGTTTCTAAATCAGCCAAGTTCGCTGTGCCAAATATACCTATTAGCAATGTTACTAAACAGAGCTTTCAGAAATTAAGAGCCGAGGACCTGCGTTTCAGTAGTACTCCAGATATACACCGGGCAGGCTCAACAGGGTAGGCCAAGCTTGATGTTTCTTAATAAGACATTTTTGTAAGACGATATTAAATGCCTTATATTAGCATACATGCCAACCATTATGCTTTTGGCATAATCTTTACGCTTTTTTTCACTAAGTTACGCGTAAATGTATATGGATTATGCTTTTTCAGTATATCCACGCTCCCAAAAAATCAGTTATTTGTATTCTCGTTTTTAATTATCCCACAGATGTATTTTAGAAACGATGGCTTTTACATAACTACAATCTAAGAGTACGCTTGTCTGTGGACTTGTGTGCACTTTCCTAACAGTATTATGTTCTATTTATAGCAAACCTGGTTCTACAGTGTGACCCTGCTATAACACGGTAGTTGGGAGCCACAAAATCTGACCGCGTTGTAGACCGAACCGTGTTATAAGCAACCAGGTCAGTTAGCTGAAGAAAATGATGCATGTACCCCAAAAAATTGCGACCGTGGGGGGTGAAGGGGGTATGTAATAAATGCGCGCAGTAAAATACATCTACATTGGCACAGTTACTATCTTAAATTGATACATATTAAAGGAGAAATGCACCTTTAGTGAATACATATAATAGTTTACTTTATTTAGAGAACCACAAATTGGTACATATACACGAATACTGTTTATATATACATGTATAATGTATAGCTAGAATAGAGTATCAACACCGTGTACTCGCCTTCGAGCCTCATCATATACATTGAATCCATAATACAAGTGATTCCATCGAAAATATGCACACATACAGCATTAAAATATTTTATAATTTTTTTTCACACGTCATATTGATCTGAATTCATAGGAAAAACATAGCACACTCACTAACGAATGACAAAGCACATTTACTTTTCAGTACTTCCCAAGTCGGTAACATTTCGTTTGCGTTTTGACAGCAGTAACGTTCGTAAGCATCAAAGTTTTCCCAACAGAAAGGAGACTTTCAAACGTGTTCCAGTCAGGTTGGAAAATACAAAAATCCATCAGATTTCATCACATTTATTTAAGTTTGGTACTGACTTCCTTTGAATTAAAGCTCCTTGTTTTTATTGAAAGAGTGTAGTCGGATTTCTTTGATGACGGGTGCATGCATTATTGAAGTCACCGCTAAAAGATAACTTTGAAGTACCAAACAAATGCCCATTTCTTAATGTGGTGGCAACATCAAATAATTGTATTGCATGATTGAGACGAATTTTTTTCCATCTGCTGAGTACGTTTTCATAACAATCGGTGCATCAAAAGTAATATGTTTCCTTTGAAGTTTTAGGAAACTATTTTATCAAGTGCATTTTTAAAAATGAAGTGGCCATGGTTTGGTCGATTGTAGTTACAGTTCCTCCTGCCTGCTGAATAGACGACAAGATTTTTTTTTAAAATTATTTTTTGTTACATTTGTGGTAGCGGAGTGATGCTGCCTTGCACTCATCCGTCAGAAATTTAACAAAGGGTCAACATATGATAGAGACTCATGTGCTCTGGTCTGATGACAAAGAATACTACAAAAAATGTGGGTGTTCTGAAGGATTTAATTCTGAATGGAAAGAAGAGGAATTTTACCTACCATCCACATACAAATATCAGTCTAAGTAAGCTTATTAATTACTAGCGAGCAGCCAAAAAAGACTGCCTCGTCCGCTTGATCTCCGCTACCATAAATGTCAACAACAAAAAAGCAGATATTTCAAAACATACAGTACTCATGCTCGATGTCAGCATAAGCGGATTATGATGTAACAATACACTGTTAAGATGGTTTGTCAGTATAGACAAAGAAATTGTTTATGTAACAATAGATACATTTTAGTGCATTTTATATCAAGTTTGCGGTTGCCTTTCATGGGGCCTCAGAATTTCTCCACTCCAAACCAATGGTTGTATATACAAATTTAAATAGCCAACAATGTCACCAATTAAAAAAAGTCGCCAGATGGTATGTTTTGCCACCAGTAAGAAAAATAAAATCTCAACTTGCAACATTGGCGAAGCCCTACACAATCTTAGAATAAACGTTTTGCACTTTATTTTTCGTACTTTCTGCTTGGTTGTGTATATGTATGCAGCTAAAAAAAAAAACCAGGTCGGTTATTGTTTGTGCAACGATTGTATACAGAATTAATTGAAGATAGTCACAAAGGCGACTGTCTGGCTTTACTTATTGATCAGTAACAAGTAACATTTCCGATAATGTTTATTTTGGCATAACACTTGATGAATCTAGTGAAATTGTTAAATTTCAGAAGCTTTTATATTCAAATTATATTCAAATTCATACTAGAACTCTTCCCCAAAATGATAAACATTTTACACACTATTCCCTGTACTTCAAAAAAGAACAATACACATACATGTAATCAAAATTGCTGGAACTACGCCACGATCGTATTAAATTCGAATTCTTACACAATCTATTCCCATAATGATAATATATGTTAAACCCAAAAATATTTTTTCATGTGTGAATAAATATACGAAATTTTGGAAGCCATGCCACGACTGCGTTATATCCGAATTTGCGTTATAGTGGAGCGCATTATAGCAGGGTCACACTGTACTTTAAAACTTTCGACCTTGAATTCTATTTATATGGCTTAGTGAGGAGAAAACAGACTGGTTTTCTAATATTTATCTTTATGCGCAGATTCATTGTTCTAATTCATTTTTTTGGCAGAAACAGTCTAAAGGTATTTGGCGCTAAAACTTTTATTTTAATTTAGTCTATACATATATGAGAACAAAAGTATTTTCTTTAAAAAATTTCACAGATAGATTAGAAAAATGCAACAAAATAACCACCAAAAATTAACGGATTCCTCTAAATATGAAAACATGAGTGCAGCATCATGTGACATCTATATAAGGCTGTGTGGAAAGAATTTTAATATTTGGTGCTAAAATTCTTAATATGGTGTCTAGTCGATGTGTATGTAAAGCTACATATGAAAACTTGAAACAGTAAAGGATGTTAAAAGACGAGAGGGGCAAATTAATCATTGTTTAGTGAAATTTTAGCATGTTATATGTTGATTACACTTTTTCTGTGTTGATTCCGCTTTTTGACCACTTGGATTATGCTTTATCCTCATCAGGTGTTGGCATGTATGTATTAGGAGTTCACATCACTTCTTTGGGGTATCATCATATCATAATCAGAAATATGATCTGAAATTCCCACTGGATCAAGCAGGGGCATCTTGATTTGGTTCAGTCCATCTGTACACCTTGTTGCAACTCTGTGGACTTAAGTTATGTAACAGAAGCAAAACCAGCAAGTTTAGTAAAATCAAAAAATAAATTATTTACCTAGAATACAAAGTGAAAATTCAACAGACACAGTATTGTGAATTAAATTCCAGATAATACTTTAATGTTCAGTTAAAAGTCCAAAGTATGGAATGTTCCAAATGATTTCCAAAAATATTGAATGTCCTGATGTACCAAGGGTCGTGAATGTCTTGATGTAGCACAATCCAGGATGTCCATAAATGAATGAATCCTAAAGTAGTGCACTGAAGTCAATGAGCACTTTGTAATTCCAAATAATAATTTAAATAAATAATTTGTCTCAGATTAAATATGAACACAGCTGTAAGTGATTCCACAGGCTGATCCTAAAACAGGAATGAGTAATTGTTTACCAAACCTCTTTAAATGCAGACTTCACCTGTGATGCAGTAGAATTTCTGGAAACATCATAAACAAGGTCAGGTCTTTATCTCAAAATTCTATTAATACTTTGTTTGCTTCTTAAAATTAAACTTCATTTTTGCAATCCTGAATGAAATGATAAAAGTCATATAGATTAAATATGCATAAAACTTTTCACCAAATTGTTTTGTTAGGACAATGATAAAAAAGAGCTTGATGTAGAAAAGAAAATTTAGTAAGAATTTGTGTATGCAAATCTAGATGACATAGTTTCAGTTTCAAAATATTAAATCAGTTATTTCCATTTTAATCTATTTAAAAAATATTTGGACATGGTTTGCGTGAATACCTTATTAGCATGATCATGCAATATTCACTCTACAGTAACAGTTGAAATATGGTAGACATGTTTGTATGTGCATTTGGATGACCAGATTGGATCCTCATGCCATTAAAGAAACTCTTTCCTGACTGTTTGGCCAAGTTAATTTATGGTATGACCCTGTTTTCAAAGCAATTCATTCCTTTTTGGCTCACCATGCCATTAGGCCATGGAAATTTATGGTATGATCCTGTGTTCAAAGCAATTCATTCCTTTTTGGCTCACCATGCCATTAGGCCATGTTAATTTATGGTATGACCCTGTGTTCAAAGCAATTCATTCCTTTTAGGCTCACCATGCCTTTACAAAATGTTATTTTATGGCAGTACCCTGTGTTCAATGCAGTTCTTTTCTTTTTGGCTCACCATGCCATTACGCCATGTTAATTTATGGAATTTCTCTGTGTTCAAAGCAATTCATTCCTTTTTGATTCAGCAGGCTAGTTTGGACGCTGTTTCTGATGCTGAAATTGTCAACAATGTGAAGGAAAATAATACCAATGGTATTGCTGCAGTTGGTGATGATTTCAATAACGACTGTCGCAGTGAAAACACCATACCTTAGCTGTAACCACTGAAATCTAAATAATCGATCCAAGGTTTAGAGTGTGTAAAAAAAAATGGATGTTGATTGTGTTCTGATTAATTCAGATTCATCAGTTGAGGAAAATTATTGACTTTGCTTAAAGCAATATGTGAAACAAACAGGATGTTGCTGATAATCAGTCATTTGTTCAGAAAGTATTACGGTCCTGATCTTTGTCCTTAAATGAGTGCAATAAGCAATATTATTTTTGTTTTTAGTGTTTGTTTTAGATTTAGGAATCCCGTTTAAATTTTGGCAGGAATTCCATAATACATCTGTGTACATTCTGATTTTGATTAACAATTGGCAGCAAAATATATTATGGAGAATTCTTTATCTAAGTTATAATTGTACCTTGGTATTTGAAGGGAAAATTGACACAGAAGTCAATGTTTTCTTGATTATTAATGGATTCAATTAAAACAAAAGTTGTTAGGAGTAATGGTGTTAAATTGATGCAGGGCATAGTGAACTTAAATTTAAGTTTAGATACATTGACACACTCAGATGTGACATATTTTGCCAGAATTGACTCGTTGTGTAGACCCAGAAGCACTTCATTCCAGCTCATAAAAGGGTATAAGCTATCTAAGAAAGAGAGATTAGACTGGTCTCAGTTTCTCAGTTACTAACAGCTGGTGTTGGAAAATTCACAGAAATAAGCCATAGACATGACATTTCACACAGTAATATTGAGGTTGTCAAATTGTATACATGTATTTTTTTATTAAGCCATCAGATTTGGAGGCTTTTCTGAGTGAGTGAAAATTGTAATTTTACAATCCTTAGATTTTTCAACCACTGGCATGCAAAAGCCTACAAAAAATGGATTATACGACTTGTTAGTTAGATATTATCTATGTGTGTTGTCTGATTTAATTACTGACCCAGTGTCTTATTTGATATTAAGGCCTGTACCACCACAGAGGCATGTATTATTGCAAAAGCGGCAGCTACACTTAGCAGCACAGCATCATCTTGAAACAGACAATTTACAACACCAAGGTAAATATTATTAGTTTATAAAAACATTATTGACTCAGTTTCCATAATGAAGCACATGTATAACTGGTTGAGGAAATTTTGAAAGCTATGAATAAATGCAAGTTATATAAATATTGTGAATATATACTTTAAGGATTCATTTTACTTTTTAACTTTATATTTATTTAAGATACAATTTACTAGTTTACATAATTTATTGTTGTTACCTTTTATGTTTCCATTTATTTGGAAGGGTTTATTTCCCTTGAGTTTTTGTGCAGCTTCATTTTTATATTTTAAAACTTTACTTTTAATTATAACCACATAGCCAAACCATTGTTGTAATATACTGTTAAATGCTAATGCACACACACACAAACACACACACACCGCTCTGGTGATCTGTTGGTTAGAGCATCCATCTCGGATGCAGGAAGTCATGGGTTTTAACCCCGGCAGAGTCATACCAAAGACTTATTAGAATTGGTACTAACATCTGCCTTGCTTGGTGCTAAGCATTAAGAGGTTTGTATTAGGACTTGCCGTCCTTGTGTCAGAATAATGTGACTTGGTTGGACATCATGCTACATGTTTGTGACATGATGCTCCAGTGCTAGACATCACTATAAACTGCCAATCTGCAGACATCATAGTGATATGACTGAAATGTTATAAAGCTACAGTAAATATCGTAAACACACACACACACATTAAACTTTTTGGCTAATTGTTTTGTTGGATACTAGATGGATGCATCAGTGCATGAAGACTGTTGAGGCAGCAGGTACCACTGATAACTCGTTTATGTAACAGCTACCTCAGATGGTGAATATGTACTTTTATTATAATAATAACAGGATATCATTTCAGTTGCAGGCAAATAATTCCTTTCCATTTGAAGACTTCAATCAGAGTTAGTACAAAATTGGTATCAAAGTCTTCATAAAAATTGGTACCAGCCTGTCCAGAAAATAGCAGTAATCCAAGGCTTGGGACATACAATTTTCCCAGTTAAACCAAGGAAATGAACTTGTCAGAAGACTGTTGGACCTCCCACTTTTGCCAAAAAATGGAAATTAAAAGCTTTCCTCTGCGATACTATCATTGTGACCTAAACTGTATGTCTTGTCTTGTCTTGCAGAATCTAGTCGAGGTGTAAGGAGGGCAAATTCCTTGTCATCACATGATCGCAGTCCTGTGAAGCAGTCAGTGATAGCCTGGCCAGAGATGTGAGTACATGTACTACATGTATTGGATGTTTTCATCATTGCCTCTGTTACCATTTGCAGCATGAGTATCATTGTTCAGGGACCTCACTTGCTTGTGTCTTGCTGTCCGATCAGTCCCCTGTTCAGATCACCCAAATCAGTCATTGTTTACACTTGGCTCTTTGGATTACATAATTGATAAATTGGGTAACAGGCAAGTGTATATGCTTTATCCTCTATAGTTCCCTGGTGACCAAGTGGTCTAAAGTGCTCACCTTCTGAAATCACTGCCATCTCACCTCTGTCATCACTGTTTCGAGCCTCTGCTTTAGCCAGTGTGAGAAAGCATGCTATTAGCTTACCATGGGTTTATGGTTCTTACCAGGGCTTTTCTGAGTTCTCCCACTTCAAATTATACAGGCCATCATGTATAGCCTATCTTGCACTGAGAAATGGTGTTAACCCCCCCCCCCCAAAAAAAAAAAAAATACAGAAACCTTGTTTCTCCATATTCAGATTTTTCAGTTTTAGCTCAAAGCTTTTATAAAACATTACCCAAGAGAAGAATATGTGGTTGTATTTTGCAGATAGTCAATTTAGAAATGAATATGAATAAATTACTTTCAGAATAAGTTTATTTAGGTTATTATACAGTAAAGAAAAATCTGATTCATTTGATACTGTGGACAATTGGAAATGCTAGTACAAACGGCAATTTGTCAATACTAAATTGTCTGTCCATTTGTGGAAATGTTCAGCATTGCAGACAAATGCTCACATCAAGTTGATATAGCATTACAAATTTTGTATTTATTCAACCATGCACTTCAAAGATTAACAAATAAACATAACTAGTCACTTAAGAAATGTATATTTAAACTATGTCATGAGATAAAGGGGTCTAAACAAATGACGGGTATCAGCTGTCAAGGTAACTTGACTGTTTTTGTAGGTTAGCTTTTGCCACATAGCACTATTCATTTGCTGCCCATAGTTGTATTGGCTGCCTGATCCTAACCTAGCACAATTCATTGGTGACCCAGTTAGATGGCTAACCTAATGCTTGCCTGGTGTCATTCATTTGCAGCCCTTAGTTATATTAACAGTCTAATACTAACAACACAATTCATTGATAAAAAAAAACTATCCCAGAAATAAATGGATGTAGATTATAAAACAATCCCAGAAATAAAAGGAAGTAGATTT
Organism: Unio pictorum; assembly: GCA_030141615.1. Taxonomy (NCBI): domain Eukaryota; kingdom Metazoa; phylum Mollusca; class Bivalvia; order Unionida; family Unionidae; genus Unio; species Unio pictorum. The sequence continues at coordinate 2,001,226 of JARLTB010000196.1, forward strand.
AAAAACACAATCCCAGAAATAAAGGGAAGTAGATTTAAAAAAAACAGTCCCAGAAATAAAAAGAAGTAGAGATTATTTTTAAAATCCCAAATATAACAGGAAGTAGATAAGAAACTTACCCAGAAATAAAGTGAAATAGATAAAAAAAATAATCCCAGAAATAAATGGAAGTAGTTTTTTTTTAATCCCAGAAATAAAGGAAAAGTAGATAAAAAAAATCCCAGAATAAAGGGAAGTATATTTTAAAAACAATCCCAGAAATAAAGGGAAGTAGATTTTAAAAAACAATCCCAGAAATAAAGGGAAGTAGATTTTTTTATTTTTAAAATCACAGAAATAACGGGAAGTAGATAAGAATCTTACCCAGAATAAAGGGAAGTAGATAAAGAAAACAATCCCAGAAATAATTGGAAGTAGATTTTAAAAAAGGGAAGTAGATTAAGAAAAACAATTTTATTAATAAATGGAAGTAGATTTTTGTTAAAAAAAAACAATCCCAGAAATAAAGGGAAGTATATCAAAAATAATCCCGGAAATATAAGGAAATAGACTATAAACAATCCCAGAAATAAAGGGAAGTAGATATAAGGTAATCCCAGAAATAAAGGGATCTAGATAAGAAACAACCCCAGGAAAAGGAAATAAATGATTTACCATAACAGAAATAGCAAACAGGTAATAATAACTAAGTTGATGACACCTGACTCTTGTCCAACTCTCCAGACCCTACCAATTCAGATGTAGTTTATGCAATAAAATTACACATTAATTGGCATTTTGATAAGTGTCTTATTTTCCATTATGCAATAGTTGATTGACAGATACTACTGGATTAACCAAGTTTTTTTTATCTAGCTAAACTGTTATGAGATTCAGCATTTTTGCCCTAGTCATCTTCTTTATCTGTCTTAAATGTTGGTTATGAAGCATTTCAATTGTATCAGATGAGAACTTCAAAATATATCACTAAATAACATTAGATGCAATGCAGAATGATTAGCTGAATGTGTGTATGTGTGTGTTTGTGTGTGTGTGTGTGTGTGATTTGAATTTTTAATGTAGCGTTAAAAAAATTTCACTTTTATCACTATGACTTCTGCATTGTGGCAGTTTATAATGATGTCTAGCACTGGGGCATCTTGCTGCAGACATGTAGCATGATGTCCCACCCATTCACATTATCCTGACACAAACCAACCAGTCCTAATACTAACCTCTTAATGCTGAGTTCCAAGCAAGGCAGCTGTTAGTAACATTTTAATTGGTCTTTGTTTTGATTTGGCCTGGGTTTGAATCCATAACTTCCTGCATTCAAAGCAGACACTCTAACCACTAGGCCACTGAAGTGTCCAGAATTCCTCCGAATAATTTTACTTCCAAATCACAGATCTGGATCTCAGACTTAGTTTACATTTTACACCTATACTAATGAAGAAGTCGGATAGTTTGGGGGTCAAAAGTCCAAACCTGAAGGTCACTGAGACTCACTGCAAAATAATCTTTTTGACAATAACATTTGTTCTTCATTCTTTGTTCAGAATCACAGACCTGGATCAGACTTTGTGGATGGCTTGCACCTGGGAAGTAACTTATTAATTTTGAGGTCAAAAGTCCAAGTCACAGACTGAAAAATGTCAAATGATTTCAACACAATCACCATTGTTTTTCTTACATACTTTGAACTTTTGGCATGCTTGCATTTAGAGTAAGTTAGAAGACTACTCATGTGTGTGTGGGGGTGGGTGGGTCGGAGTAATGGGAGATTGTCACAGGTCATGGTTACTAGCTGAATAATGGCTTCTACAAACAAATTTCAGTTCTCAGCTAAGTACCTTCACTAAAATCTGCAGATTACTTACACTTTCTACAAGAAAGAAATTTATCGACACTTAGTGTAAAAAGGTCTAGAGTCAAGGTCACTGACTGAAGGAAGGAAAATTTTTTCAGCTATAAATTTAGCTCTAGACAATACAATAACCAAAGAGTGTTGAGAGTTAGCTTTTAAGATATGAGAGAAACCTGTTGCTTTTGGGGTCATAAGGTCAGAAGTCAGTATCAATGTCGCTTGAAAAAACGATTTTACACAGTGATTATTTTTATATTCTACAGTAGGTTTCTTGTTCAAATTTTATGACTGGCTTGAAATAAAGAAGCAGTTTGATTTTAGTATCTTAAACTTAACAGTCACAGACATGACAAGACTATTTTACAAGTATTGATCTCTAAATAGTATGTTTAGTTCTAGACTGTTTACCTTGACCTTGACCAAATTTTGAGGTTACTGTGACCCATTGTAATATTCAGAGTCACAGACATGAACAGACTATTTATAAAGCATTGATCTCTGCATAGTAAGTTTAATTCTAGACCGCATACCTTAACGTTGACCAAAGGTTGAGGTCACTCTGATCCATTGTTATATTGACTCAACCATGCCATGTCATCGCATACATAAAGGTGTGTGAACATTGGGATGCATATAATATGCCCTTCATGGTATCCTTGCCATAAGTCTTTTTGGTTTTTTTCAGTCCTAAAGAACAGAATGGACTCCTGGACACTACATCCCTTAGCAAGGGAAGCAACTTACTAGCTAATGTCAGCATTGATTCAGAACTCAATGAAAGTTTTTCAAGTGAAAGTATAGATTTAGGGGAATTTGAAATTTCGCCTAGGACAGACTCTGCACGAACATATTCTGTATCTGAACATTTGTGTCCTCCAGATATTCGAGACTCTGCACAGCCAGATTATTTGGAAGTTGAGAGTGTAAATTCAGGTGTTCCTTCAAGGACATCTAGTGTTGAACAGTCAAAATCAAAGGGAGATAACATAGAGCCACTGTTGCCTGCAAGGATTAAGCCAGCAAAGGAGAAAACAAATAGTCATACAAAGGAAGAAGAAAGGGGAGATGATGAATCAAAAAGGTCTCCAAAAATTTTAAAACCTGGTGTAGAAACATTTTCCGATGAAATTAAATCAGAATCAAGTGGTTCAAATTTTGATGATGATAGAATAACTCCTTTACCAGAGGATCAATTGACTGCAAGGAGTGAATATTTAATTCTGCCTGTACAAGGGCAGGTAATTCCAGCGACTCAGCAGAGGAAAGGGTTTGATGCATTTATTATCACAGGTAGCATAGGAGATTCACAAATAATTGAAAGTCATAGGTCCGATGTGTCAAAGGAAACAGGACACAGTTATACAGTTGCTGATCACATTTACACTCCTGTGACAGCAAGGGCTGCTGGGATACCTGTTGTGAGTGACGATAGTGATATTAAGGCCTCTCGTGAAGGGAGTGTTAGTAGTCGAAGCTCCGGAGATTTCTCGGACCACGAGTCTCGTAAAATTCACAAAGATCATAAAACCAGGGAATCTGATGAGATAAAAAGACAGTGTGATACAATACTCAGTAAGGTACAGGTGACAGCTACGCCAGAGGCATATAGAAGTCAGAAGCCAGTTATGGTGTGTGATCAACCCACAAAGATATTAGATAATCCAGAAAAGGCTAAAAATACGACAAGCTTTGCACAAATGAAGAGACTGAAGGAAAATTTAGGCACCTTTGATAATTCTGGTTTTGTATACATGCAACATGGAACAGAGGGACTGCGAAGTCCGCTTAAGGAAACTTGCCCCAAGAAAGTTGAGAAGAGGACGACATTTGCACCTCTGCCAAATCAGACAACATGGCAAGAAAATGCACAAACCAGCAGCTCCAGTCCTGAGGATGCATGTCAGAATCTGGAGAATGGAGGAGGTGATGTGTCTCAGCCAGTCCCTGCAGAGCTGTTGAAGATTCGGTTAAAACTGGAAGAGAAAAGAAAATCTATTGAGAAGAAGAAAAGACAGGCTGAAATTCAACAACAAAAAATGAGACAAAGAATGGGGAAAGCTGCATTTCTGCATGTTGTTGCTAAACCAAAGGAGAAGTCGATGGAAGAAGATGGTTCTGAGGAGAGTAATGAAAGTAGCCTCTCAAGGAGTGACCTGTCAACATCAACAGGACAAGGTACCACATCACAGTTATCATTCAGAGATAGAAGTAATGAAAAGCAAATAGAGGCCTCAACTAACTCCTCAAAATCAACTCAAGAAGATGAATTTGAGACCCCACCACAGTCACCAACCCGACAGGTCAAGTCTTCCCGTGCTTTTTCAAGAGAGGACATTCAGCAGACAATAGAAAACGTTCGGAAGAAATGGTTTAAAGATGATGAAGATGCTGGTTCTAAGCCAGTTGCTTCTGATCAAAGCGAATCTTCTGGAATGTCTAGTTCACAGTCATCAGTAGAGAAAGACATGTCTAGAAGTGAAGCAGAGAAGGGTGATAATTACGATGAATACAGTAGTTCCCTTGATAGGTTGAACAGAAGTTTAACAGACTTGCAGGGTGAAATTATGAAACTGTCCCTGAAAAAAGAAAAGATACAAAGCTCAACATCAGATATTTCAACTGGTGCAAAAAGCAAAGTTTCTTCTCCAAAAGTTTCACCTCCCAGATCAGAATCAGTTGAGTCCTCCACACGATCGAGATCGGGATCACGATCACCAACAAAAGCTTTGGAAGCAGCAAAGAAGACATTACCTGCAGCTCCAGAGAACTTTTCTCAAGGAAGTGAACATGAATACCTTGGTTATCCAGCACATACCGATGCAGGTCAATTTCCCGATAGGCCATATGTTCAGAGTCAAGGTCATGTGATTCCACCTGTTATGCCACATGTACGAATGATGTCTCAGCCTCAAGCCAACACCATGACACATCCGCCAACTTATCCACACGATTTTCAGCCATATGCTTTGCAAAGTCCTTCTCATATAACGGGACCAGTTTACCCCAATCCAAACCAGTATGGTCATATTGCACCCAATCTTGGTATGCAGCCAGGTGGCCACTATGGGGGGTACATTATGGGGCCAGGGGCACAACAGCATATAGGGATACCCTCATATCAGCATTCACCATCCCATATGTATCCTAACGGTCCTAGTCAGATGTTTCCACATGGATATTCTCCACACACAATGCATTTGACATCTCCTCCCAATCAGCCATACCCTCATTCCATGTACGGATCACCCTCACAGCCAGTGCCCCCTTATCAACCATCTCTTCATTCTGATGTTTTACACACGGTCTCAAGTCATCCTCAACATTCCATGATGCCTTCATCTCATGTTGCTGAATCAGCAGTTCCATACTCTGGAAATGGTTTCCAACCCAGGCCAGAGCTTGTTCAGACTACCCAGGAGTCTTCATCAGTGGAAACGGCGATGCAGATTCTGAATCAAGACTCACAACCGAAGACTCATCCTATAGAAAAGGAAGTCGAAGACTTGCAGTACACACAGGATCAGGCTTCATATGATTCTAGTGGATCTGAAAGACTTGGTGATAGTTCAGTTCCAATTGATAGTGAACAGCTATCATTGGCAAAACCTGATGGAGGTGGCTTTTTTGTTTCCTTTGGTGAAGATTCACCCAGGAGACAAAAGCCAAAGATGAAAGCTCATAAGGAGAAGACAAGTGTTCCTGAGCAGAAAGTAGTTGCACCACAGCCAGATGAAAACCCTTTTGAAACTAGTAAGGAACTGAACAAATCAGGATCACAGCAGGATGATTCTGTTCTGTCAGAGCAACACACACCGGGAGTTGGTTTCATGATAGGACAAGAAGAGAGTCCTATTGTCAAGGTAAGAACTTAAATGGTAGGTTGCTGGGTTTTCTATTCAGTATGCAGGTAATGGAAAATGACTTACTAAGTATATGAGAAATGCATACAAGATCATAACCTCCAGTTAAATATATCATGATTTATTGTTTCTTTTCCTGATAACTACCATCCATTCAGCCTATTCTTAGATACTCAATACCTGCATATCATTTATAGTCAGTCTATCACATGCAATTTGAATTTATACCTGTAAGTTTACTCCGACAGTACTTTCGGACCTCGAAGTTCATGACTTAGTCATGTTTCAAGGCTCATTTAAAACAGTAATGTCAATAGCTGCATGAATGAAATCACCTTTTTAATAGTTCATAGTAAAATAATTAAGTATCTTTTTTTATGTTAGACAGATGATCAGTACCAGAGGAAGATTCAGTTTTGTTCAGGTGCTCTTTGTATAGAGGTGTCAGTTAAGGCAGGTTTCAATGTCCACTCTAGTAGAGGTGTCACAGAATTAAATTGTCTTTCCATGTAATTATTTATATTTTAATAAAAAGGATGACTTGGACATGCAGAGAAAGAAAGAAAAACTGGTTCAGATGCAGCAAAGGAGAAGGGAGGAACAGGAAAGAAAGAGAATGGAGAAAGAGGCAGAAATGGCAAGGAAACGAGAGGAAGAAAGGTGGGTTTTGCATCAGTTGCAATAAATGCAGGTTCCCTTACTAATGGAAAATGGTGAAAAGATTGGGAATAAAGTAAGTTTCTCCCAGTTTTTTTCTGCAAAAAATGACTAAAGTTCGTGAAAGCTGGGAATTTCACTTGGGGCAAATAGAGCAGTTATAGTGTGTATGTGTGTGTATATATATATATATATATATATATATATATATATATATATATATATATATATATATATATATATATTGTCTTCAGTTACCAGGATATGTGGATATTGCAGAACTCTTCAATCAGTTACTGCATGCAGTTAAGCATGCAGGTAGGTTTTGTCGACACTATGTCCACTCAGTTACATCACATATGTTAGAAACTGTATAACTGACCTCTATAACACGTGTCCAGACCATTATCTCCTTGCACTGATTAACCATATAGATCAGAAACACATAATGATGGTCAGGTAATAAATAAAGTGGCGAAAATTTACATCAATACAAATTTTCTTTCATGGATACACCACATACATAAGTAAAATTTGCTTTACTACAGCCATTCATGCCTTGTTTAATAGATTTTCAAGCTTTGTGACTACAGAAGCAAAATAATGCTGTGAAATATGAAATTCAGTTCTTAAATAACATTTGCCTTAGTTTGTTATTCAGATTTGAATACAAATCATTTTCTGTATAGGACCTTGTTATGTCCCTCATTTGTATTCCAGACCTGACAACCCTTATGATATGAATAGCAAGAAATACAGAAATACAAAATAAAGTCCTAGTTCTTGTTTCATTTGGATCCAATTTTCTAAAACTTGCATTTATCAAATGATACATGTTTGAGAAAAAAAGGACAGTAAGCCTCTTCTTAAATTTAAATAGCACAGAAGATTAAAAGGGAATAATCAGATTCTGCTGGGGACAACTCTGGAACTTTAAAAAAAATATTTGACCCGACGTTTGTGTCGATAAATTACATGATATCATCTAGTACATTTTGGTTGCCTTAACATTGCCCCAAGTGATGATAAGGATCAGCTCAAGAGACTACATCAGTCAGATATACCTAAGAGTCCATATCAGTTAGATATACCTAAGAGTCCATATCAATTAGATATACCTAAGAGTCCATATCAGTCTAAGAGTCCATATCAGTCAGATATACCTAAGAGTCCATATCAGTTAGATGAAACTATGAGTCCATATCAGTTACATATCCAAATTTTTCCTTTTTGTGTGTGCTCAGTAAGCATTATAAATGGCAAGGGTTGTTGCAAAGTTTGTGGACCTTGCATATATCAATCAGTTAAAATGATCCTGTCTAAACATTTCTGTACATTATTTACTAGCTATTTCTGAGCATCTGTGTAGTACTTTTAAAAGCAATGCAACTATCTTATAAAATAGATTAATTACAGTGCATTTAGGGTCATGTAAGAATACCCCGAGCAACTGTGAAGATCACAAGTCCTGCCAATTTAAGTCATGCACTGAAATTTTGCTACATTACTTTGATTATTCCTCTATTGTATCTACATAACACACCTTCAGATCTGAGCCTACTGTATCTACATAACACACCTACAGATCTGAGCCTACTGTATATACATAACACACCTTCAGATCTGAGCCTACTGTATCTACATAACACACCTACAGATCTGAGCCTACTGTATATACATAACGCACCTTCAGATCTGAGCCTACTGTATGTACATAACACACCTACAGATCTGATCCTACTGTATCTACATAACACACCTACAGATCTGAGCCTACTGTATCTACATAACACACCTTCAGATCTGAGCCTACTGTATATACATAACGCACCTTCAGATCTGAGTCTACTGTTTACACATAACACACCTTCAGATCTGAGCCTACTGTATCTACATAACACACCTACAGATTTGAGCCTACTGTATATACATAACACCTACAGATCTGACCTTACTGTATATACATAACACACCTACAGATCTCAGCCTACTGTATCTACATAACACACCATCAGATCTGAGCCTACTGTATCTACATAACACACCTACAGATCTGGGCCTACTGTATCTACATAACACACCTACAGATCTGAGCCTACTGTATCTACATAACACACCTTCAGATCTGAGCCTATTGTATATACATAATGCACCTTCAGATCTGAGCCTACTGTATATACATAACACTTTGAGATCTGAGCCTACTGTATATACATAACACTTTGAAATCTGAGCCTACTGTATATACATAACACTTTCAGATCTGAGCCTACTGTATATACATAACACTTTGAGATCTGAGCCTACTGTATCTACATAACACACCTACAGATCTGAGCCTACTGTATCTACATAACACACCTTCAGATCAGAGCCTACTGTATCTACATAACACACCTACAGATCTGAACCTATTGCTTTTGCAATCTGTATGGCCTTACTGTGGTCAGGTTTTTCTTGCTTTGGCTTCACTTGAACTTTCTAGCCCTTTATTATAAATCAGTGTCAGCTGTACTTTTAAAAATTGCCTGTGCCCCCTGCTCTGTAAGTTGCATTACACAGCTTAATAAATTTTAGGTGTATCTTTTGTTTGAATTCATTAAAGTTTAATTTTACAGTTGACCATTGCATCATTAAAAATTCTCTTCTATTTGTGTCAGTTAGACTTCATATGTCACTCAAAGTTTTCTTTGATTGGCATTTGTTGAAGCTTAATATGTAATTTTCTAACAGACTGAAGTCACAATTTAAGCCCCTCCTAGTGAAATGCTCACAGTACTGAATCACCATAAGTATAGAAACTTGTATCTGCTAAACTAACTTGGGTCAGGGTTAGATAAAAATTCTAAGATCATTTTGCATATGTATCGAAGCCCTTCTCATTTGCATTCTGAGTTGGTTTGTTTGATTAGGATTTTTAATGTAGCTTTAACAATTTTTCAGTCACATTGCTATGATGTCTGCAGTGGGGCAGTTTATAGTGATGTCTGGCACTGGGGCATAATGCCACAGACATGTAGCATGATGTCTTAACACCAGGCCAACCAGTCCTAACACTAACCTCTTAATGCTGAGCACCAAGTGAGGCAGCTGTTAGTACCATTTTTGTAAGGCTTTGCTATGACTCGGTGGGGGATCAAACCCATGACCTCCCGCTCCTGCAGCAGACACTATAGCCACTAGGACACTCATTCTGAGTTAGAAAGCTTGATCTTGAGCAATGTAAGATATAAAAACATCTGAAATGACTTAATATTTTTTATTGAATTATATTCTTGTTTAGAAGCTAAGTCAAACAACCAAAAGCAAAGAGCTTGATCTGCATTAACATAATGTGCTACTGGATCAGGGTCACTGTTTGTTCTAGTGATTACTACTGACTTATTGCATACATTTAGATCTGCCAACACATTATACAATCGCAGATCTGGGTCTGTTTAGTTTGCACTTGGCCTCGAGTATGTATATAAATCATAGATGGAAAAGTGCCCCCCCCCCCCCGATGGATCAAAATTCTAAAACCACTGTCAGTTCAGATCATCACAGTTATATCCAAAGGCTGCACATCTCTGATGTGTTATGCAATGTTATCCACATACAAACATCTCGCGAGGCAAAATCACATGTTTCGATTGTTTCATGCCTACCAGTGTTGAGGTCAATTTAAAAATAAAATTATTTCTAAAATTATGAAATTTCATCACCAGGCTTAAGCAGGATGAAGCAGAAAGGAGAAAGGGAGAAGAAAAAGCTAGACGGGAAATCATCTTCCAACAGTACTTGCAGAGAAAGGAAAATGAGGATGATGGATATTTGAAAAAGCCTGACAAGTCTAGTCGTCAAAAGATGCGTCCAAAATCCATGTATTCAAAGGCTTTAGATGGTCCAGAGAGAATTTCTAATGAAACTTATGATGCTTCTATGTCAAGTGAGGATTTGTCTGCTAGTGCTTTTACAATTAGTGCCAGCCTGAAAGGTGCATGTTTTTTGCTTGCATTACCTTACTTGATTTTTTTTCTTCACCTTTCTTAACATTGGAAATGGGAATTATCAGAAATATGTACATGCCTATAACAGGACCAAGCAATGCATTTTTCTCAAAATATACTTACCTAACAGAAATGATAGACTTTGTTTATAGCATGGCATGTTATCCAGTAAGAAATTCTGTATGTGTGTGTGTGTGTGCGCACACTCTTATTAAATATTTGTTTACATTTATAAGAGGAAGTAGAATGAACAATAGGTTGTTACAACCATTCAAAATCATTGGTCGTGTCTAAGTTGGAAATAAAGTACCATATATTCTCATTCATTAGTCCAACTGCAAAATGAACACACTTGGAATAATCAGTAAAATAAAGAACATAGAGCATGATCTGCAGGAGCATTTTGCAATGGCAAATCAGGGTCTATGTTTATGGGACTTGTGAGTGGTTATATGTGGTACTTTCTCAGCCGTAAACTGCACCATGTTGGTCACCTTATAATGAACATTATGATGTAATATTTCCTTACAATTAATTAAATAAGCCGCAGGACTAACACTCACTTTGTAACAGGAAGTGTGTTGTAATAAAGGACCTTAGAGAGACAGAAGTGTTGATCTGACTTCCAGGATTGATAGACTTATTAATGCACCAGAATTCTGTATTCGGCAATTAAAAAGATGAAAGTCTAATTTTAGATTCGTGGAAAATCTTTTTAGCCATTAAATCAACAGTCCCTTTGAGGGGCTTTTGACTAGAGCTTCACCTATCATATGTTGTGAAATATCTGCAGTGTTTTTATATTTGTGACTGGTAAGAATTAAGTACCTAAAATATGGTAGATATCAATATGTAATCCAAATAAAAGTTAAAAGTTTCAAACATTGAAATTTACATTTTTTAAAAAGAAGTAAATATATAAATTATCTACAAAGCAAAAAATTTGGCAATGTACAGCATCAGATTTAACAGTTTTAGATTGGCTACCTTGAATGGTGGAACATAAGCTTCTTAATCAAAGTGTCACAGGTTCGATTCTAATGCAGGTCAGCCCTGGTCAGCTGCCTTGATGTGTCCTGATAGGCAGTTAGCTCCCACTTGCTTCTAATGATTTTGCAAATAATTAGTTTAAATGCTATTAAAAACCTACTAACCAACATTTTTAGATTGATGAATATTATAAATTGAACTAAAAGATTGTTTTATGTCACATATACAAAATTGGCATCTTGTTTGTTGAATGCAAGTGCTTGCCAGTGTTTTTTATGATTGCTTTTGTTGTGCTGTTATTAAATCTTCTGCTATAAGTTTGCTATATAAATTACTTCTATCAAGTGTTAGTTATGACAAATATCTTCTTCCTTCCACTCATCAATGATTTACTGCTTTTAAAATAATTTTCAATAGTCCTAAGATGATGCCTGTTCTCAAAGCTTGTTGACACTATTGCTAAGCATTTTTCTCTTTATAGCAATTACAAAACGCTTTTGACCACAACTTCTTGATGTTTTTAGATCTCATTTAGAGTTTTAGCTTAAGCTATGCCCTTGGCATTGTTGGCATTGGATGTAGACAGCAGGTTATAGCATTGGCATTGAAGGCATTGGATGTAGACAGCAGGTTATAGCATTGGCATTGAAGGCATTGGATGTAGACAGCGGGTTATAGCATTGGCATTGAAGGCATTGGATGTAGACAGCGGGTTATAGCATTGGCATTGAAGGCATTGGATGTAGACAGCAGGTTATAGCATTGGCATTGAAGGCATTGGATGTAGACAGCAGGTTATAGCATTGGCATTGAAGGCATTGGATGTAGACAGCAGGTTATAGCATTGGCATTGAAGGCATTGGATGTAGACAGCAGGTTATAGCATTGGCATTGAAGGCATTGGATGTAGACAGCAGGTTGAAGTTTATGCTTAAGCTTGATTTCAAGCTATGCATTTAAATTTCACTTACATGTTTTCACTAGTATATGCATGTGTTAAGCTGGATATATTATGTTTATATTTCAAGCTATGCATTTAAATTTCACTTACATGTTTTCACTTGTATATGCATGTGTTAAGCTGGATATATTATGTTTATATTTCAAGCTATGCATTTAAATTTCACTTACATGTTTTCACTAGTATATGCATGTGTTAAGCTGGATATATTATGTTTATATTTCAAGCTATGCATTTAAATTTCACTTACATGTTTTCACTAGTATATGCATGTGTTAAGCTGGATATATTATGTTTATATTTCAAGCTATGCATTTAAATTTCACTTACATGTTTTCACTAGTATATGCATGTGTTAAGCTGGATATATTGTGCTTTGATGTCCTTTTGTCCATTAGTCAGCATTTGCTTGTCTGAGCCATAACTATGCATTGGTTGGAGTGATTTTTCACGAAACTTTGCCCAAGGATGTATCATGACTTGATGGTGTGTTGTATGCCATTCCACACCTCCTACCTTAAGTGTGTCAGGGGTGGGAGTGGGGTGGGGGAGCAGCACGTTTTCATTTCTTTGGCATGATATAGTCAATATTGTGTTCACAATCAGATTAAAACCAGCGTACCAACCAACTTATTGCTTATAGAAAGGAACTGCCTTACCATATTTATTACGTTTTGGTAAATTATGGGATACAAATTTGTAGTTAAAGTTTGTATGTTATTTTAAATGGCAAGTTTAAACTTGTACTAAGCATAAATTGTTTATCAATTTCATATTTATGTATTTATAAAGATATATTGGCTCTTTGTTGTTGACATTTGATAAAGTTGATATTTTTATAGTGTATTGTTATAGTGAAAAGTCTCAAGTTACAGTTTTTGTTTTATATTTGCTTTGTCTGGACATGGTCTTAAATCCTTTTTCTTGATACTTTAAGGCAACTTTTGATTGCATTTAGAGGTAACAGTTTTGTAAGATCCAAGATAAAAGTGAATAGGGCATGTAGTGTTAACCTCATCAGTCTAACAAGCTGTCCATATGTCCTTCTTTTCCCTTGTTTTGTTTGCATTACTTTAAGAAGTCTTCTTGTAGTGTCATGTTTAGTGTATGGATCCACCTTGGAGAAAACTAATCTTTTCTAATCCAAAAGGAGTCATCATTACTTTTAAGTTATGCTTCAGTGGCTCCTATAATGTTGGGCATGTGGTGTGTGTGACGTAACAAGTTACTGTTCCTGTGCTTTTGTCATTAGAGTTATTGCCCCTTTGACTTGCATTTTGGGTGTAGTGTATGACAGGTCACCATTAAATGTTTGTTGATCTTCATCTGAAGACATCCTTGTTGACCATTTGCAGTGCTCTTGTAATTTATGTTGAGTTATTGCCCTTTTTATCACACAGCTGAATATTGTGAACACAACTCATGTTGCCATTTTGTGGTATTCCTTCAGACTTGGTATCATAAAAATGTATGTATTAATAAATCTTTGTGCTGCTCCTGCAATTTTTTTTTAAAACAGTTCTTGCCCTGTTTGACTTCAAGCTTAATATAATGTATAGGACTGCTTTTAAAATACAATTACTCTATCATTTTCATGGGATTGCTGTGAAATTTAGCTGGTCTTCATCATCAGGTATGTATGCCCTTGTTTGACAGGAAGCTTTTCAACATCATCAGGTAGGAATGGGAAGTGGCAGTGAATAGAACTTATATATACCAAGACAATTACTGACCATTCCCTGGTTTAATAATTCATCTTTATTCTTTCAATTACAGTATTATTTTTCCCTTGGGTAAAAAATGTAAGGGTCCAATTTAAACCCTTTAAATCTCATTATATATGTATTCATTTATGTTTTATGATCATCACCTTATGAATGATACCCTTTACAATCTCATAGACATGGATACATTGGGCTGTGGATTCCTTTTTGTGCAGGAATCGGTTTTGTTGCTTTGGGAGAAGTGGCATTTTCATTGATATTTAAATTAATGAATGGGATGGGATTCCTATCATTTCTGCCTAAGGATGTTTTTGTTGTTTTGTATTGAGTGAGATTCGTGCATTGGAGCAACCCCAAAATCAGTGGGGAAAAAAATTGGCCAGTAAATGAAATGGGGACTGGATTGTCATTAATTGGAATCAAATTATAAAATATTTTTTAAACTGAGCTGATGCATGTTTCATAAGTGAGCTTAGCATATGTAATGAAAAATCTATGAACAAAGTCTATTATAATCAATGTTGATTACTAGATCCTGATGCATAGTATGATGGGATTCATGATGCATCGTATGGATTTATGATCTCAATTTTTTGTTACTGTCAACAAGATGTGATCTTGCAATAAAGATTGGAGTACTGTGATGACAATATGTTTTACACCTATCAGTTTTCCAAAAATTTCATAAAATCCTTGAAAACAACAGAGAAACAAGAAATGCTTAATATTTCAACCTTTTTAATACAAACTTAAATGCAAGTCGTAAACCAAATTGTATTCAGATTAGCTGATATACGCCTACACATCAATGTTTATGAATGCAAAACTTGTTGTTCTAGCCATGTTTGAGAGTTTCTAAGAAATGACTGACTAGAAAATTGATAGGTGTACCATTATAATTTTTGTTTCATTGTATTAAATATTTTTTTTGGTATGCAAGTATAACTGCTTTGTATCCATAACCTAAATTCTCAGCTACATTGATCTTTGCATATTTTTTGTTGCATGTGCTTGACCCTGGTATATTTTCAGTTGGTTGCATCTTTCCTCTGCTATTATTTCAGCCAAAGCACCTCCGCGGAAAAGTAGGCTAACCCCGGCCTCCTCTGCCGGAAAAATGCGGAAAGCAGGTGTGTATTCCCCATCCACCCTACAACCATATGGTGGCATTAGGGCTCAGTGTAATTCAGCTTAGTATAATTGTAGTGGACATGTGTTAAAGTTTGCATCATCAAACTAAGTTTAAATATATTCATAATAATTGGTCATATCATTTTTAGGAATGAAATATTCACAGCTGCTTTTTAACTGCACATTTTGAAGTGACATATGTTGACGACTAGTGGACTCATTTTGACTTTATTTTAGCTATGGTCTTTTTGGGTTGACCCATGGCACTTCAGTTAAAAAAAATTGTATTTATCTATGTAAGACGCACACTAGTCTGCTTGAAAACATGTACTGTAAATCAGCATACAGGCTGCATGTGAATTTTTTTTTCATTATTTTTTAAAGAAACAAAAGCAATTATTTATAATAATTAATATCACTTGTAAAGGCTTGAACTTCCTACAAATATTTCAAGAATCACCTCTCATGAATAGGTCTTCTTTAAACAGGCTAGTTTGTGTTCACTGCAGCAGTTAAAAGATCTGTAATTTTTTTGCTGTAAAAGGAATTAATCATAACTCCTGATTGAAGCTAACTAAATGACCATATTTAATTTTTAATAGTTTGACCTGGAGTCAATAACACAGAAGGTAGCTACCATTTATTATTTATGTAGCCATGATTGACTGGTCATTTTGGCTTAAGGTCTAAAGATACTGTTTGATGTGTTGAAAATTGATTTGTTAGGCATTAGTCACTGGACATTTTATGATAGTTTTTATAAACAAGTGGACACAGTGCCAGGCAATGATCCATGCATATCCCCTTTAATTGGGTGGTACATAATAAGATGTCTTTATCACCTGTGGCCATCAAACAATGTGTAATGATAGGGTACCAGTTACTTTCTATGCTTCTTAGTTTTGATTCAAAATGAAACATTAAAAAAAATTGACAAGAAATTTTATGCCGAATACGGTATATACTCATAAGTCGAGTTCAGCTGCAAGCTAAAGAGTCTGATCTGCTGTTACATAGTGTGTCTGATCTGCTGTTACATAGTGTGTCAGATCTGCTGTTACATAGTGTGTCTGATCTGCTGTTACATAGTGTGTCAGCTGATTATGGTCTATGTTTTTTCTTAACAAGCCGCATATATCATGATCTCTGAGCACATTATGCAACCACATATCTATGTGTAGTTTTGCATCTGGACTCTAGTCACAAGTGAGTATAGGCAGTTACCGTATTTTCCGGCATATAAGTCTAGACTTTTTGACTTGAAAGTTCGGTCTTCGTCTTATACTCCGAATCGACTTATATATGGATTTTGTCATTGAAATTGCATCGACTTATATATGGATTACAGTATCCGGTATGCTATTGATATTGCTCTATAATGGGCATAATCGAAAACCGGTCACATAGAAGTACAAATTCATGTTAAATTACTATGTCAATAAATTGTCATAAAATAATATGACTGCCTTTATATTTGTAAGTTTTGT
Source organism: Unio pictorum (assembly GCA_030141615.1). Classification (NCBI taxonomy): domain Eukaryota; kingdom Metazoa; phylum Mollusca; class Bivalvia; order Unionida; family Unionidae; genus Unio; species Unio pictorum. The sequence goes on from JARLTB010000196.1 coordinate 2,017,871, forward strand.
CATTATTTATTTTGCATTCTGCATGTTTTTTCTTATTCCTCAAACATAAAATAAAAGAAAATAATTACCGGTAAAAACTTCACCGGGCCGCATAGCACACTTACGGTCTATACTCTATAGTGTACTGTACTAATTCAAAGCATATTGTTTGTTCCTAAAAAAAGAAAGATATGAAATAACTGGTCCATTAATATTTGATTTTCCAGTATAATGTTGGACACGTGAGCAATTACCGGCATAGCTTTTTTTTTATTGATCCAATTGATCCTACAAAGGGATGTGTAATCCATATTAACTCCTGCGTTCTATGATTATTTATAAAATAATGTAGATCATGCATTCTACTGAATCCCCCAAATCATATGTTTCTACGGTAATTTATCATTTTAGCTGTGCTGATATTTACAGTGACATAATTCAGTGGTTAAATACAGCCGGTTCTGCCTGCTGTATTTATTAGAGTACATCAAAAGAACATGACGCAATAGCTGGGCGGCAAGTTCAAAGAACTTTGACAACAGCTTGGGTGGGAAAATGTGCTGAAATTTATAATGACTGAATTCAGAGACAGAATGATCCCGAGATGTACATGTAGTTATTATAAGAATACACTTTAACTTCCATTATTTAATCTACGGACATGTACTATTTCATTATTCATTACGTACACCCGTTACGTAATTTTTTTTATTTTCTTTTCATTGAATTCAGTCACGTAATGATCTGTAACAAAATTATTGAATATTTTACATCCGTGTGTAGATATTTTCGATGGAAATATTTGTATTATGGATTCAATGCATGTTACAAGATTCGCTGGTGAGTACATGGTGTTGATACTCTTTTCATGCAATAGATTATACATGTATATATAAATTAGACACGTGTATGTTCCAATGCATGGTTCTCTGAATAAAGTACCGTAATTGTATTTGACAAAGTTTCTCAAATAAATTACAGTAGGTTTAAACTTTCAACTGGAAGGAATGATCATAGCTCTTGTTGCAATGGATATTGCCGGTAATATGGAATATCATACGACGATACCATCAATATTCATGCAACTGGAAGTTACTACCGGTAGTATAAAATACAAAGCCAAGTTATTGACCTGGCCTTGTCTTATACTCTGAATTGACTTATATATGGACGAAGGATGGAAAATTTACAAAATTGGTCAATTCGACTTATACTCCGCATCGACCTATAGGCCGGAAAATACGGTAACCATAAAATTGATTATTTAAGACTCAAGGCAGAAATTTGTCAGGGAGTGTGTTCTGTTTATTATGGATGGAACGATTTAAAAAGGGTGTGCCTAAAAATGAGAAAAAGGTATAGAAATTTAGATGTTATGATGATTATCATTAGTATAATGAAAAGAGTGTCAAAATATAATAATATAAAATCTTAAAGTTGGAATGTAAATGTGTGTCAGAAGAAAATAAACTTCCTAATGCTACCATATGTGTTTGGTCCTGGACCTGGCTTCCTGAAATATTCATACATTTTTAGTTGTCAACCAAAAATATATCACTATCTATATTTTTTAGTTGATCATATGTATAAATATCATTTTGCTTACCATTCCCTCCTTATCATATTCAGATTTTCATTGTTCAGAGAGTTTTTATATTGGTAAGACATAGACGACAATCTGATGATCTCCACAATAACCCATGACTGCCCATTCCTAAGTTTACTTGATTTTCAATAACACTTCTAAACAAGAATGTGTCATCAACTAAACACTATAACAATCTTCTACACATCAATGGAAGGGTAAATTTTATCATTTGATAAATGACGGGCCATATATGAAGAACTTTTTTTTTTTAACAGCATTAGAACCTATCAGTGGCAAGTCACATTTACGAGTACCTCGAGAGGGGCCCCAAGTGGCCGAGTGGTCTAAAGCGCTCTCCGTTACGGACCACTGCCATCTCACCTCTGTCTGCGTGTGTTCGAGTCTAAGATTCGGCAAATATAGTTATGTGAGAAAGCTTGCCGGTAGCTTCTCGTGGGTTAGTGGTTCTTTCCGGGGGTCTTCTGGGTTCTTCCTCCACCATTAATACTGGCCGCCATGTATAGCCTATAGTGTGCTGAAAAATGGCGTTAACCATAAAAATAAATAATAAATAAAATAGTACCATGAGTTTAATTGAAACCTCTATGGCAAAATAAAACCATCTAGCATGTAATTAAAAAATTCTCCCATTAAGGTGAATGGAGTGGGAGAAATCCTGTTGTTTCATACAGAAGTATATGTGTCATTAACAGCATGTTATCAGCCTGCAAATGTGCACCATCTTTAAGGTAATATGAATAGAATAATTAACAGCATGTTATCAGTCTGCAAATGTGCACCATCTTTACGGTAATATGAATAGAATAATTAACAGCATGGTATTTTATATATTACTGTGCATCATGTTTGATAGTGTTATGCTAAGAAATTTTGAAATGTTTACGAATGTGATCAATGCTTATCCATTTCCTGTTTGTCGAAAACAATTTTAATACTAAACAGGAAGAATGTCTTGTGACCATTTTCTAAACATTCAAATTGGTTGTCTTGTATACTTGTGTACTATTTTTATGTCAGGATAGATTTTAGTGGGTTGTACAAGGGTACTGTTTCTTATTGTTATCTTAATTTGTGTATGTCCTTCAGGGATTTTTTTTGTCTTTGTTAAAACAATATCAATTTTCATTTTGTGTTTGAACGTTTACAGTTGAAATGTATGATGAGAGGTCTAAGGTGCTTGCCTTTACAGGATGCCAAAATTTCACCTCTGTCTCCTAATTCAAGTTTCAGTTTATTAAAGTGGGTGTATCAGAAAATTTACCAGTAGCTATCCAAGGATTAGTGGTTCTTCTTTGAGTCTTTATGTACTGGCATATCATGTGCTGAAAACAGGCACTAAACTCACAAAACCAAACCAGACATCCTTCATACTGTAAATTACCGTATATTCTTAAATATTAAGTTAGGTCCAGCTGTAAAGAGCATAGACCCAGAGATTTCAGTACATAATGCACCTGTAGATCTGGGTCTGTGCTGATTGTTATGACTTGTCATTGGAAAACACAATGCCTTTTTCTAATGGTGCACCATACAATGGCAGATCCCCAGGTTGATGAACAAAACACAGCCAGCACTGGAGTTCACACTAAAGTCCTCACAAATATCATTGTAATGTTTCCATGTTTGAATAGAAAAGAACATACCATAACTATTACTAAATAGAAAAGAACATACCATAATTATTACTTTGAAGAAATGAAGTAAAAGATTAAAATATGTTTTTCACCTGACAAAACATCTTTATTTGTCATTTACTTCTTTCAGTGTTACCACCAGTTAACGTTTATCGTGACCTTTCTTTGATCACTATTTTGCCATATATTGATATAAACAGCTCATTAAGAAAATATTTATCCTAAGAAAATAGAACAGAATATGCAAGTTCTTATTAAAGGGTGCAAATTTCATGATTTTGAATTTTAATTTCTACACTAACCACTATTTTTAATGAGTGTAAAATGAAAAAATACATCAAAGTTTCATTTCAATGAATATGAACCAATCCTATTGGTCTTTTCGAGAAGAAGTAAAAGGGATCCATGCCAGATTCTATGTTGTAAGAGGGTTGACGAGTTATCTGGGCATAAGTTAATCTAGGGTGATGTAGATGTTAAATCATTTCACTGGTGGAACAGTTTCAGTTGTCAGTAGACTGTTTCTGGCTGGTTTCTGGATGTTTTGATAGATCTTGTATAATACTTCGTTTTTTTAATTTAAATTCCTGTTACTTTTGAAAATCAGTAGAGTTCAACTGTAAAATGGTATGTGTGATAGGTGGCTTTGAAATGGTATTTTAATTCTACCACTGGGAGAATCACATATGCATTAGTATATTGTTAACATTGTCCATTATAGATTTGAGATATCAATGATTATAACTTTGTGGTGGGAACCATCATTACCAGAGAACTGTGGATTTGATACTTTAGAAAAACTAATTGACATGGAAACCTTTTATTTGTTTTACTTTCTAGTTTCATGTAATGTACTGAGTACTCCCCCTGGGCCAGAGGATTTGGAACAAGGGTTGGCTTTTGGTGGACTCACACATAGACGACCACCATCTCCAGGTAATCCTATAATCCAGAAATTGTTTGCTACTTATTCGTTATATAATTATACCCTGACTTCAGGAAAAATGTGTGTGATATAGTAATAACTTTCTCATCGTTTGCCATTCTGTGCAATTCATACGTCCATCGTTCCTCTTTAAATTGATAGGGGAATCATATTCATGAGGTTATGTAATTTATGGGCAGGAACAAGAGTGGATTTTCTAATTTTACACGAACCCAGATGGTTGAATATTTTCTCACATTCTTGGGTAAAAAGATTTGGGTTTTTTGGGGTTTTTTTTATGTAAAATGGTTCACAATTAAAGCATTAAAAGAACAATTGTCCATTCAAATTCTTTATATATATATATATATATATATATATATATATATATATATATATATATATATACCACAGAAACATTGGTATACATGGATTATCTTATAGCACAGTAGGATTAGAAGGGTTACATGTAGACATCAGCAGTATGCCATAAAACATTCCGAGAAAGTAGCTTTCTATGTACTTGGCAAGGTTTTGCTCACATTGCCAAATGTTAGGGTAATCCTCTAAGTCATCAAAAGACTTTATTATAAAACATACCATGCAGCAAGGTTCTCATTCATCAAGATTACCTTGTTTTGATAAAACTTTTGGTGAAAAGAATTGTAAGGAATTAAAGAATAACAGACTTTGACATGCTGAATAGGTTAATAAAATATTGACTGATGTAAATGCAGTATTGTTATTGTTTTATTGGTAGTAATCACAGAACTAAAATTAATAATGATGACTATTGTCATTGCTTCAGCATCAGATACCGGTACTGAGGGCTACAACTTGTCCATTCACATGCAAAAAATGCATATAGAAATACTAATAAAAATCTTAAATACGAGAATGGATTGAAATTGACAAAAAGTTTATATTTATCCAGATAGGGGTCACTGTGATCTTCTTTCCATGCTTACAAAATTCACGGCTTTTCTTCCAATACAGTTGTCATTGCTTTGCTATCTCAATGATTCTTGTCATGACAGGTCGATGCACACTAAATCAGGGACACTGAACCTATCTTACAGCATAATTTATAAATTGGGGAAGGTGCCCTTTTGTTTTTATTTTTAGATTTATGTATTGTAGCAAACAAAAAATCCATGAAAATTGGTACCAAGAAGAAAAAGACTTAAGTTTTAGATTTAAGCATAAAACTACATAATGCAGCTCAGATTGGGGTAATATTGTTCAAGCTTTTGTTAAATTAGATACAAGACATTGGAGATATTATTTAATTTTTTGAGCTGGAGTGTGGTAGGGCTAACATTTGTTTGCAAGCTACAAAAAAAATGTGTCAGTCTGCCAATGCTGTTAGCTTCTCAGTAATGTCTGTTTAATGTAGAATGAACATGAAAAAACAGGCGTTATAATTCCACAAAGACATGATTTTGCTATTGACAAGAAGGCTTTATAATTCCACACATTTCTGCTATTTACAAGAATTCCTTATTATTCCACAGAGACATGTCTTATTATTCCACAAAGACATGTTCTTGCTATTGACAAGAAGGCTTTATAATTCCACAGATCTATAAGGCCATAAAAGGCTTTCATTTGCTTTTGAAAGGCGTGAATTATCCAGTTAAATATTTTAAATGCAATTTAAAAATATGTTACGTGTGGAACATACTTATGGTTTATCAAAATTTCTCATGTTCTGCTGTTGACATAGAAACTTTGACAGGTAATTAATTTAGAACCCTGTTTCATTGATAAATATAACTTCATTGAATGAATGAATGAATGAATGAATGAATGAATGAATGAATGAATGAATGAAAACAAGAGAGATAATTGCAGTCTTGAAAAATAAGTCTGGTGTCATTTGTTTATCTTTATGTATCAGACTTTTAATTTAAATTGTAACAAGTCAAGAAGATCTACAAAACATAAAAATATACTTCATTATTCAAGAGTTGGGATTGAATATATGCAGCATTTCATAAGGGTAATCTCTACATGTGTGTGTGTGTACATACATACATACATACATACATACATACATACATACATACATACATACATACACACACATACTCTGTGTAGTCTATACTATTCAGATTTATAAAAAATGATCTTTTAATATATTTTAGACCTGGATCGACTGCGTCTTGGTAACAAGGGAAGTAACGACAGCAGTGAAGCTGGTTCTACAACGGGTTCAGACTACACAGGGCCCAAGTTGTTCGTCAAACCAAGTTCCAAGTCAAATCGCCACATCATTATAAATGCCCTTAGCCACTGTTGTCTTGCTGGAAGTGTAAATACAGAGCTAAAAAATAAAGTATTAGAGGTAAATATGGAACAATTCAAAATGCACAAGAACCTGGTTTATTTCCAATCCTGAAAATTGAAATGTACTTTTTTTTTTTAAATCTACAAAATATTTCCAAGCATAAAGTTTTTGGCAGATTGGTGAGGTAACAAAAAATGTCAAAACTGTCATGTCATTAATCATACAGTATTGATACAGTTTATCAATGTCAGTTTGTGATTCAGGAAAATTTGTTGTCGACTATACTGAGTGTAATTAAGATATTTTAACAGTGTACACTTTTAACTGCGTACACTGTTTTGGATGGCATGGATGATATGAGTTTGATTAAATCGAATTTGTAAATATAGGAGCAACAAGTATTGTGTGGATAAATTTATTATCTACATGAATGAATGTCCAGATTGGAGCCACTGTGAACATTTGTGGATATTGTGCAATACTTGTAACAGGAAGAGTGCAAGTTTGAATTGTTGCCTAGACCAGGCCAGTCTGCTGCCATGGACCATCCCAGGAAAAGGCATTTTATTTGAATTGCCTCAAAATGTTATCTTTCATATGTTTAAATGTCTTGAACCCATCTAACCAAACAATCAACCATAAAACAAGATGCCAACCAACTTAACAACCAGCCTACTGGAGAAACAAGGTTCCAATGAACTGTAAGAACACCCAATACCTGGTGATTGTAAAATTCTGAACTCAAGTTCAGGAGTGAGTTTGCACTAGTAGCTCAGACAAGAGCTTCCAGAAGGAACATCATTTGCATTTGGTCAAAGCAAAATCTCAGGGTCAAACTCAAGCACAAGAATTTCAGTTCATATTTCATACATTTGAAATATACATCCTTAGTATTCATCTATGAATCACATTTTTAATGTTTGGGTTTGCATGACTTCATTACTAAACTTGATGGAGAAAACAAATTACATGTTGTAGCCATGCAAAAAAAATGTTACACAAATCATTTTATATATGTGATCAATGCACATTTTTTTTATCGTAGTTTCAGAACAAATACAGTACATTAAACAGCATTTTCATTTTATCATTTTATTATTATTATTTTATCATTTTATTATTATTATTATATGAACATACTTAAACCATTTTAAACTCCATATACACCTTGAATCTAAATTTTGAATTTTAGAATAAGCTCATCTGGTAATGGTTTTTGTCTCGCCTGCATATCAGAATATAAGACGTAGCCTATACATCATTTTATTATGTTTAAGCTTTCATTATATTCTGGTATACATTAGTGTTTGAAATAGGATAAGTTTCATGATTGATCACAAGTTTTTGTTAACCAAGGCATGATCATTTAATAATTTCTTTCACTTGCTCACATAATGTCTTATGGAATCTTGATCCAATTAGAGAGTTGTTGTTGTTGTTGTAGTGTTTAATGCCATTTTTCAGCACTTAATAGGCTATGCATGGTGGCCTGGACTTTAGTGGTAATTTTCCTGGAAGGGTCTGATTCTTAAACCAACTGATCAGTCAGAACAGCAGTAATATCCTTTCACTTATGATGAGAGGAGCAAGCAAGATCAAATATGATCTGATACAGTACTGATTGATTGATTGATCATTTACTGTTAAACAGTACATCAGTGCATCAAAGTATATGGAACAAAGTGTCCCAAGATATTACTATGGTTATAACATGAAATTAGCCAAGGTGTCAGATAACAAACATGGCCACTTTATAGTTATGCAAGCTTAGAATCACAGACCTTCTTATATAATAAATCAAACCAAGTCAAGCGTTAGATTGGGCATTTTCCTGTTTGAATGTTTAATAAGCAGTTTGTCTAAAGGTTGTGGTAGATGGGTGCAACTTAAAAAGATCTCATTTGGTCAGAGGTCTAATGTAGAGACAGATAAATATTGTTTGATTGACTTTACTCCTTAAATCTGGCTGTACACAGGTAAATGTTGATTGATTAACTTTACTCCTTAAATCTGGCTGTACACAAGTAAATAATGATTAATTGACTTTACTCCTTAAATCTGGCTGTACACAGGTAAATGTTAATTTATAACTTTACTCTTTAAATCTGGCTGTACACAGGTGAAATGATATACCGGTAAGTGACAGTTGTTGTGCTTAACACTTTTCATTCCAGGAACTGGCCAAATCCGATGCTAAACATTTTATCATCTTGTTTCGGGATGCGGGGTGCCAGTATAGAGGCTTATATACATATAACCCAGAAGTGGATGAAATTAGCAAAATACATGGTGTGGGACCAAAACACTTCAACAATAAGATGATAGAAAAATATTTCAAGTAAGTATTTTTAATGAGATAATTTTTGACATATAAAAAAGTTATGTTTATAAAAGTATATAATAGAAAGTTAAAAAACAATGAGAGTAGTTTTCTTGTAGTCTTGCTAATCATTTGGTTAAAGTTATTTAAACCTGCCTTGAGCAACTTCACCTATATGTGACCACTTTCCACTTGTGACTAAAATTGTCATGCAAGGATACATTTTATTATATAACAAAATGTTATGATCATTCATCTGAAAAATGCACTCCAGATCTTTAATTATAGCGTTGTAATCATGACTGCTTAGGAGGGTGTGCATACAAAGTGTAGACTGTACTAAGCAGCAAAAAAAAATTGACTCTGGTTGCTATGGTATATAAATTGACCGGTCATGCAGGTATTCTTATATGTTACAGACCATAAACCAGACGAATGTACATGTTACAAAACCAACTTGTGTAACCATTCCATTTAACTGTAAAAAATCACAGTAATGACATTGTAAGATATTTTCCTGAAGGTCTTCAAAGTAGCATTTGAATAATTTGTTTCTCTTTGGAGTCATTATGTAAAGTATGGGGGAATGTGATCTTTATTTTTACCACTTTTGATTATCATCATAATAGGTTCATTTTGTTTGTTGCTTTTTTTATGTTACAGTTATTAAAACCCACACACTAAGCTGTAATCTGGTCACCATAATGCAACCAATTAACCCTTTGTTTGTCGACTTGATTCCTTTTTGTGATTGAGGAAACAAGTTTTGCCTTTTGTCTCAAAATACATTTATTCTGTTTTTGGACAAGTTTATATCTTTTAATTTTATTCTAGGATTCATATATTCTTATTTTTACCCAAAGTCTGTTTAAAATTGCTTAAATTGTTATTAAAGTTGATCATTATTAATGTTGAGGTCATAATAATAGTAGAACCTCTATCATTAAAATAAAACAATTCCAACACTGGATGAAAGAATTTTATATACCATATATACTTGTGTATAAAGACAAGTCAAGCTGCCATCACATAATAAGCCAGCAGATCTGGGTCTGTGCAGTTTGTTAAGAGTAATCAGTAGAACTCAACAACATAGACTCTGATTTACAGGTACATTATGCCTCGCCAGATCAGGATGTTTATTTTTTGCAGTTAGACTCTATTTATAAGCAAGTATTGATAGTTAGTGAAAAAAGGAGACAAAAATGGCAGACTGCTTTCCGAATAATAGCTAAGTTTAAATATAGGTAAATATTCAGGGTGTTATCAGCATATGTATTCATTGGAGAATTGGGAGACATTATACAACACCAAAGGATACGAGCTGTGTGTGTCAGTTTGAGTGTGGAGGAAACAGGACCCATGTATTGAGGAATTTCTGACAGATCATTAATGCAAAAAGATGATGTTTACAGATTTTTGGGTCATTGTGTGTTAGCTCTGCTGGTCATGTAATATGTAGGGGCATCTATATCTTATGAACACTTTTATGTTTTTATTTTCATGTTCTTTTTCAGATACAACTCTGGATCCAAGAGCTTCAGCTGTGTAACCTCAACAAAGCATTTATCAGTTTCTATTGATGCCATTGTTCTGCATAATGCAGTGTGGAAGCAATTTTCGAAACAGCCAGTCAAGAAATAGAGCCATCTACCACTGACTGAAATTGTACACACTAAGATGCCATTGCTCTGCTCGAAGCTTTTAATTTAGTGAATCATAGCTTCAGTATCAATCATTTACCTCTAGATTAGGGTCTCAAGTTTAACTGACCCTGCTATAACAACCACGTGCCTATAACAGCTATATATAATGACCACCTGACTAAAACACATATAACTAAATAATATTTGTCTTAATGTTATCACCACCATGACCATAATAAACACTAGTGGGTAGTCGCTAAGTTGTTTCTCATCACAACCATGTCTGGCCAGTTTCCCAGTTGGTTGATATACAAAAGTTTGACTACTATCAACTTGGTCATTGATGCTGATAAGGATATTGATACTGGTAATTTGGGGATGGGTGAATAAAACTTGGACGAAATTTGTGTATTGCTTTAATCTATTCTGAATAATGGTCCTTTTTTAAAATATGGAAACCATTTTTCAGATTTTCGTAAGTGTAGAGTAATTGACAGACTTAATGAATATAAATGCACGTTTACAAAAATGCACAGCATTGTAAATTGTTCTTTTGTTACTTAAGCAGTTCTGAAAGTTTTGGTAATGATGCGGTTTTTATTACGTTTATGTATAAAAACAGTACTCACCTACATTGTGGAATATAGTACAGAGTTTAAGAGTTAGAAACGGACTGAAATTGTTTTAAAAAAAAAACGTTTTGAAATGTTGCATCAAACTCTGAAAATGAATTCAAGGATAAATCAGTATGTATAATTATTTATTATCAATATAATTATTTATTAATTTAATATCGATATAATTATTAATTATTAATAATTACATTGATTTTGCATCAGCATTGGTGATATTGATTACTTTGGCTCAGGTGTACTTATGTTTAGGTTGTATTTTTGCTAGCAGCAGACTGCAGTGTTCAATGTATTTGTATATTGTTATCATTTATTTGTATGTTTACTATCAGTAAACTTGTATTAACAAGTCCATTTGTAATTTTTCCATCCAATTTTATGGAACACGAGTGATTTATTTTTTATTTTTGTTTGTGTTACTACTATTTTGGTTGTGCATAAGAATAGTTTTCTGACATGCTGAAAAATAACTTGTGTATTTATACGCGATATTCGTCAACTGTTTTGTGTGGAGTGTATGCAAAAATCCAAGATAACAGAGTATTGATATTATTGTTTCTGTTTGAAAATGGTTTAGAACATTTCTTAAAAGTTAGAACATGTCCCAGTTATACAAACGCGAGTCTTTAAGTCAAAATTGATAAATGTAATTGCTAGACTGCATTATTTCTAATTTTTGAATTATGATTTCTATTTGAATATTGGTGATAGGTTACTTTTTTCATACTCTTGCCCTAAATTTGTAAAACATGCATCTGTATCCAAGAATATTATCAGCTATTGTTGTGCTATGTAAAAGCATTTCCAGGGATGCACATGTTTAATTTTTTTAAATGTATTTACACTTGGCAAATATTCCATTATTCTCTCTCATAGGCAAGGATATTGTTTGTACATGGGTAAGTCTTTTCTACGAGGTAGATAAAATCAAAAGAATTGACTTTTCTAAATAATTTACACTCACTTTGTTACTCCAGTAACTATCTACACAAATACATTTTTGAACAGTAATAGAAGCAATAAAATCACCAGCTAAATCCGTCATCGAGGGAAGCATTTTTCCTCATAGTCACTGGATATTTGATACTTTTGCACTTTTTGTGAAAATAAACAGACATTGATTTTTTTTCTCCTTTGTTTTGGAAGTTTAATGTTGAAATGGAAACTGGAGTGGCCAGAAATAATGCTGGAAATTCACAATAATTGATTAGGATTTTTTTTTCTCCAGACAGTAGGTGAAGAACTAGATAAATGTTTGTAAAAATGATCTGCATGACTGCCACACATTAGTTATAATGTTGCAATTGTACATTTTGCATGGATTAAAATACATTTGTGTCATGATCTATTTGCATGCACACATTTACATTGGTTTTGGTAGAAAACATTTCAAGTTACTAACAAGTCGGATTAAGGTTGTTTTGCTTGACTGCATTAAAATTCAGATGCTTGTTTATACAGGTTTATACCTTGAAGAGCTTTATCCCTCTTATGCCCCTGGCATGCTGTCTCCTGTCTGTTACTAAGAATAATGTTTGGTTCTAATAATAGGCTTTCTAATATATTCAGCTCTGTTGGCCTTTTGGCCTTAAAATGTTAATGTCTGTTAAGGGACATAACTCCAATTTCTTTCCAGATAGGAAATGATTACCGTATTTTCGCGCATTTAAGATGCACCTAATTATAAGACGCACCCATATATAAGACGTGGGTTTTGAAGATCTGTGTAAAAAATATTTTAAATAAGGCGCCCACAAATATAAGACGCACACTGCCTAGCCATCTGCCGAACTGAGCAATTTATCTCCAGTGGTTACCTTTCCTTTATCATAAATGAAAATTTGTCCAATGTTCTGTCACCTGTCGGATGTAAACAAGGCTTCATTACCATTTTTAGTCGAGATCAAAGGCCAATAGCGGATATGTTTAGTACCTGGTATCTAGGTTCTAGAACAATAAATGCCGGATGTAAAGGCGGCTTCATTGATCCGCTAGGCCAAGTCTTCAGCAGGTGGGATTAGTACATAGACCAATAAACGCCCGATGTATGCGGTTAGCATATATAAACGTGGGAACAGTCTCTTGTTATATATAAATGAGTGATCAATTTGCTTAGCATTTTTAAAATTTATAAAATTGTCACGATGCCGAAGCGAAAATCATATACGGCATGGGAGAAAGTGAAAATTACGACAATCATCAATGGCTTCAGAAAGTGTGGGATATTTCCTGAACCGGCTAGCAATATCAGTTCTTCGGACGACGACTCAGCAGCATCCAATACCACTGATGCCAATGAGGATCAATTAGCATCAGTTATGGAGTTATTTCGCGATGACGACAGTGAATTTGATTCAAGTTTCTATGGATTTGAAGCCGAAACTTATGATGATGAAAATGAAGATGAATAGAACAATACAGTACATTGATTTTTGATCAAGTAAAACACTATTTTGTAACAGTTGATTATATTGTGAACACTTACCCAATTGTTTTTTACAACTAGGAATGAAAATCGTGAAACGTGAATATCGACCACAATAATCGTCCTTCATAATCACACGCTGTACCATTCGTTCGTGTTAAAAAATACTTAGATAAGATGCCCATTAATATAAGGGGTATGTAAAATTTTGAATAAGACGCGTCTTTATGTACGCGAAAATACGGTAGATCTTTAGTGATTACCTTTAATATAGCTTGTCACATGTAGTATTTCAGATAGAATCATTTCTATGAAAAGTGCTTCAAAAAAGGGTATTTGATAAAACATTTTTTGGGGAAAAGCATGCAGCTGCCATATTATTGCATCTTACTTCCCACTTTTGTCTCATGTGAATGCAGATTGATGTATTTTGCAAGATTTTGCATTAACATGATCTCAGACATTCAGCTCTCTAGACGTTTGTGTTTGTAATGAAGAATGTAGTTTCAAACACTGCAGTGAAAGAGTATTTATTATTCATCTCCATCGCAGTAAGCTAACATTGCAAAAGAGATGTATTTGTTGTTTGTTTGTTTGATTAGGATTTTTAACGTAGCTTTAATAATTTTTCAGTCATATCGCTACGATGTCTGCTGTGAGGCAGTTTATAGTGATGTCTAGCACTGAGGCATCATGCTGCAGACATGTAGCATGATGTCCCACCCAGTCACATTATCCTGACACCAGGCCGACCAGTCCTAACACTAACCTCTTAATGCTGAGCGTCAAGCGAGGCAGCTGTTAGTACCATTTTTGTAAGTCTTTGGTATGACTCGGCCGGGGATCGATCCCGCGACCTCCCGCTTCCGCGGCGAACGCTCTAACTACTAGGCCACCGGAGAGGTATGTATAGCATATGACAAGCTAAATAAAGATGAAAACTGCACACTGTTTACTTTTCTGGAAAGGAGTAGCTCAGAAACGATGATGATTCTTAGCTTTTAGTTAAGGAAGGCTGATACATTTATCTCTGCCATACTTTCTGCTTCTGGTGCTGAATGATTCATTATTGTAAACCCAAACCCGAAAATGTTAGTTTCATGTCCAATGGACCCATGAAACAGATAAATTCAGGAAGTTTATTTTGGCACAAGTTAGTTGGAAGTAGCATTGACATGTCTGGCAGTGGCATTGTCTAGAGCTTTGTCAGGGTTTTGGTCAAGTTTTCAGTTTATATATATTCCGTAGACCCCTCGAGATCGATTTTTTATAAAACATGGTATGAATCATTATGATGTTAACAAAACTCATTCTGTAACACGCTTGCTTGCCCAATTGACTTTTGGGTAAAGATTACATCCTAAATAGGGGTCCAGAGTGGCTGATTGGTCTAAAGCAATCTCCGTTACAGATCACTGCCATCTCACCTCTGACTGCATGGGTTAAAGTCTTGGATTCGGCCAATGTGGGTATGTGAGAAAGCTTGCAAGTAGCTTCTCATGGGTCAGTGGTTCTTTCCTGGGTTCTTCCTCCACCATTAATACTGGCCACCATGTATAGCCTATCTTATGCTAAAAAATGGAGTGAAACCCTACAACAACAACAACAACATCCTAAATAGGGGCCCAGAGTGGTCTGAAACGCTTTCAGTTATGGATCACTGCCATCTCACCTCTGCATGGGTTCGAGTCTAAGATTTGGCTAATGTAGTTATCTGATAAAGCTTGCCAGTAGTTTATCTTGGGTCGGTGGTTCTTTATTCCACCATTAATACTGGCCACCATGTATAGTCTTATCTTATGCTGAAAAATGTTTATATGTTTCAGTAATGTTTTAGTCATCGGTATGACATGCAGATTCTGGATTTCTCACTGCTGGAATAAAGGAACAATAGGTCCAAAGTTTGGATGCACCTGTGCTAAAAATTCTGTAATACCACCTGATTTTCTCTCCCTGTTTTTTTTAGTACACTGTCTGTGCTCACATACAAAACAGGTCCTATTTCAAGTAACATGCATCCTAATGTGCTTTTTAATAATGTGCCAACAGATCAGGGTCTGTTTTTGTTCGACTTGCTTACACCTAACAAACTGCTTAGACCCATACCATACCATTATGCAATGGCAGACCTGTCTGTGCAGGTGTGGTTAGGTTCAACTTATTAGCAGGTATAGATGGTAAGAAGATAAGAAACATGGATCTTACTGGAAGCCTTACAGATGTCTTTCTATGAGTAGGATGGTATAGTATGTTGTATTCGATTTAGGTCATGATGTTACTGATATAACATTTCATAAATCAATTTCATATTTTTGGTATAACACAAGATTGAGTAAGCTAAATTGCCTATATGCAATTTATATCACAATTCAGCACATTTATAGTTATTTACATCGGTGAAATCTTTCTTTTATTTTCCTGTTTATAATGGCTCATAAATAAAAATAAATTTGCTTTCATAGCTGCTCTTATAGTACACAGTGTTGGCGAGGTGACTGTCTCATAGCAAAAAGATGTCTTGATTATTGGTGGGAATTAGTGTTGGTTTCTTGTTCGTTAAAATGTAGATTGAACTCTATGCACATTTATGATAATATACTAATGGGTGTTTTGAATACAGACCTGTTTGCAATGTCTGCAAATAAAGCAGAATGACCCCCTGCTTCTGACCATTGCATGAATAAGAGCTAGATCTAGAATGTTTTACAAAACCTGCAATTGTACATAACTAAAGGAGTTTGGACCAATATTCATACATGTCTGCATGGTGTTATGAGTGTGTTAGCTAAGGTTGTATGAATTCTAGAGTGCAGAAAAAATGTTATGTTCAATATTACACCACTAATCATTGGAAATATTAGCCTTGTCGGTCAATTATAGTGTTGATATATAAATTGTATTCAAGTAATTATTCACAGATAATTTTCATATACTGTAAAAATGTGTTCTGATCATTAGTAAAACACCTTTTTTTAGTATTGCTTTTCGCTATGTATTAAATGTCCGGTGCCATACAGAATCTATTATTATGTTTATGTTTTCAGAGCTTAGGGTCAGAATGAATTCAGATGGCATTTCCATATATAACAAAAGTAATATATATATATTCTAGTATTGTATATTATTTAAAAGGCTTTGCCATTATGTCTTTTACAGCCATGTGTTGTTTATATTGTCTGTTTGTCTTTGACTGCACACTGTATATAAAAACAAGAACATTGACATGATTTTCATTTTAATTAAATGCATCAGATAATCCAATAAAGGGTTATTTTAAAGAGATGGTATCCACGTGTATAAAAACATTGTTGAAGAAGACCATACAAATAGTACATTTTATTTATTCAGCTAATAAGCACTTCTACATGGACTATTTGCTTCCATTCATAAACCATGTGCTGTGGTTAATTCTTGGATATAAAGAAAGGTAATGTGTTATTTTGTAAATTGTGAAAGAATAGATCTGAAAGAAATTTTCATAATGTCCCTAATTATTTTTTTTTCTGTCTGTAATTTTCTGGAGTTTTTATTCTTTAAATTTGTCACCATGTCTCTCGGATTATTGTTTGCAATATTATGTTATAGTTACAGTTTTATTCATTTTGAATTTGCTTGCTAGAAACTTAAGACCTTGCTACAGTTTGTATAACTTAAGTTCTGCTGCGGATCTCTGACCCTGTGCATTTTTTTCTGTGATAAAGATAATAAAGGATGACAAATTTGAAAAAATGACTGTTTATTAGTACAAAGATATTTGTGTCCTCATTTTTTATCTCTGTGGAACATAGCTGCAGTGGCTCATTGGTTAACTTGCTAGATTCACTACCAAATGGTTGCGGGTTTGAATCCTACCACCAGATGGGTTTGGATCGGGTAGTGGTGTGTGAAAGCTATTTATACATTATCCAGCACAAATTAGCTAACTTTTATTGTTGTGCCATAACGCACCAAAGAAAACCAAATATGGAACAATCGGGCAATTATGTACCACAGTCTGATTAAAATCAGATCTCTGCTCTTCTAAATGAAGATATGACAATGACCGCTTAAGGTCCATGATCTTTTTATCTTTAAATTAAACCAATGGAAATATAACTTTTCAAATCTGAAAGTGAATCCGATTGTTTGGTACACATATACCAACACTGCTCAGCCTATAAACTCAAAGATAAAAGACTATCTGATTGGTTGATAAAGTTAGCAATTATGGCGATAACACCGGTTACCAGAACATGACCTCTAAGCAGTCACTGTCAGATCTTTATGTAGGATAGTGGAGATCTGATTTTAATCAGTGGGCTATGTACCACCAGTACTTGTGTTCGGTTTATTTAGAGGTTGAATATGTTCATGAAGTGAAGAAAAGTGGGTCTTATTGAAGTCTCTTTCAACCAGATTTCTGGTGTCACTGAGATTGGACATAGCCACATGCGAGTCTGGTTGAGGTCTGTCGTTTTGTTTGATGCCATGTTTCAGCACATTATAGAAAATATATGGCAGCAAATATATTTGGTTAAGATAGTACCCAGTCTGATAGAGACGAGCATCATTGTTTTATTTTATGTCCTTTATTATCTAGTTCCCATTAAAAGTGAGTTATAACAAAGACCACTTTTACAGTAATCATAGATTTTTTGTACAAATTTTCGTTTTTTGTTGCAATAATAATTACAAAATTCCCTCACCAAGGCCCTTCATTATAACATTGTTTCTGTTATAAAGTGGTAATGGTTATGGGTCCTATTTCATTATGATGATGTAAAAGTATATATACAATGGACTTTCTTACCAGGCAGTCTTACTGTATAGACTTTATGATTTCTGGTAAAATTGCTAAAATCCACCAACTTAAGGAAAGTTTTAATATCACAAAGTTTTTCTAATATGTGTATGTAATTGCTTAAGAAACTTTAAATTTTTTATGTATTAACTGATTTTTTATCATTTCCTGTCACCTCTAACTACGTTCTCAAAAAAGTGATCCGGCTCCATAAACATGGAATGGGTGTTGTGAAGTGTTAAAGTTTAATCCTTTGATTATTAAGATTTTCTCATATTAAAACCTTGGAAGTCTTAGACTCTGTGAAATTGACTAGATATTTTAACAGTTTTGAGAAACAGAGAGCTGAACTTCTGATCTGTGTCAGATAGTGTATTCTTCAAAAGGAAAAGTTTTATAATGTAATTCAGAGATTCTGACTTATGAAACAAAAGATAGTCTTAGGAATTATTTGTAGAAATAACTGCTTATGATTGACCAGTGAAATTAAACTATACACCTTGGAAGTAATGTGAATTTAAAGTGACTGCCTTGATCAAAATTCTTTAGTCCGAAGTTCTGGAGAGAGAAGTTTGACTCCAAGGTAGCCTAGAAAAAAAATAGTGCTTTCCTGGTTAAACAAGTAGGTACCAGATATCTGTCTTCTGAGAAAGACGGGGTTTTGTGCTGGGAGGTACAATTGTCAATATCTAAGATAACAGCATTAAGGAACAGCTTTTCAAGAGAGAGTGAGACTCAACAGTCCGAAGATGGAAATCGGGGGGGGGGGGGAGTTAGGAGTTCAGAGTAAAGTACTAAGCAGTCCAAAAAGGATGAGGCAGTCGGTATAGAAGGCTAAAGGAAATAAGAAACATTGGAACACTGTTGAGAGGAATTTGATGCAATTAGCCGAGAACATGGCACTCTTTTTCGTCATTCATTATGATGACAAAATAAATGCAGATTAAACACTGCTATTAAATCCTGTTGATATAAGTTAAGTTTAATTGAAATTACCACTGTTAATTTGTTTGATTAAATTTGTTATTTTTCTTATCTAAGGGGGGCTCTTTTTGCATTAATTCTTCCCAATAATCTTGCCTAGTTCCCTGTTTATGTTCTATCTATTCATACCGGGTGATAATATCAAGGGAGGTCATTCCCTAGATAACAGAGCCAAATCCAATTAACTACCCCTCTTACTAAGTGGGTGAAGTTACAGATGTTGTTTATTCAGGTGTGTACACATGCTACTGATTGCATCAAAGATTCAAACCATCCAAGTTATTGCAAAGAAAATCAAAAAGTTTGTGCATTTGACGCTATTTAAATGCCATTTCCCCCTGCACAAAAAATGGATATTTTCACGTTTTCTCCTTTAGACAGCACACAATCTTCAAAATAGTGACCATAAGCTCTTGTTATTTGCAGCAGGTGAAAGCAGACTTTGTGTTTATTAACCTTCTCTTAGCTGTGCTAACTGTAGACCAGACATCTTTCCTCTGTCTTCTTCCCATCTTTCCTCTGTCTTCAGTTTTCAATGCTACTATATTAGGAACCAAACATGTTACTACTTTATTATATTTTGTTTGTATAGCTGGAAAAGTTTACTTGCAAGTATCGAAACAGACTTACTGAATAATTATCTGGCATTTTTTCAAAATTATTATTTAGTATCAAAGTCCCAAACAATTGCATCCCATCTACAGCACCATACAATGGTGAAAAGTGAACAATTATTATCAGAAAAGATAGGAACATGAAACTTGCCATAATTGTTCCTGAGATGTCACTGATAAACTCTTCTCTTTGAAGTGGGATGGAACAGATCAAAATCACAGGGTTCAAAGGGTAAAGTTTGGGAGTTTTCTCTTGGATTTGAAGCTGCTTTTCATGATTTATTTGTACATTTTAGACTTTCTACTTTAAGTCCTTTATCCAGTGTAGTTCTCATCTTTGTTTTGGATGTCTTTTTGTAGACATCTTCCCTTGTGATCCTTTGTCTGGTGGTGCATATTTACATTTGATTTAGAGGTTTTGGTCATCCTGCTGTGTTTATAAAGTTATATTTTTTTTTAAAAATTTTAGTTTTCGATTGGTGTACTTTGGGTTAAAGATTATACATGACCTTATTGCAGACGTGCATTTATAAAAATAAATAACCGCCAGCACCTCTTGGTCATATTTATTTACTAAACTTCAAAAAAATAAATTGGAGAAAAAAAAAAAAACAGGGCTTTAAGTGAGTTAAACATTATCATCCTACATGTCTGCAGCATGATGCCCCACTTCTAGACATCAATATAAACGTCTCACTGAAGTCATCATAGCAATATGACTGAAAAATTGTTAAAGCTATGTTAAAAAAAGTCATTTTAAATGGAGTAAGTGTAAGTTGATTGGATGTAAGCTTCAATTTTAAATTCTTTTGGTTATATTTATATGTTCAGTTTATGTTGTGTTTGACTGTTGTCAGTGATTGAGGGTTTTCTCCTTTTTAATTCTTTGTAATCAGAGGTGGTTCTTAGTTCTGGGTTGTGTCAAATCTTCATGCTGTTGTCAAATTTTGTTTTCTTAGGATGTATTTGTAGTTTTCAAAAGTGACCCGATTGCTCAAGTAAATCAGGTATTTTCTGCAAAGTATCTTGTATATTTCAGCAGTCATAGAATCATAAGAGCTGGTAAAGTTGGTGAATACTAGTTTTGCCTTGTATTGTACTTTCCCAATTTTGTATCCGTTAATACCAAATATGGGTGCAGTAGTTGAAATTTGACCTAATAAAGAATTTGTAGATTAGTATAGCTTAGTATTGATGGATAAACAACAAAACGTTTAAATGTCTTCATACTTTTTCCCAGTCCTCACATGTTATTTCATAGTTTTCTGTCATGACAGTGGTTTCTGTTTGCCAAGAAGATATGCTTTGAATTTCTACGGGTTTGCTATAAAATTTGCTGTGAGCTAGTTATATTAAGATATTAAATTATTTGGATCTTTACTGATGTCAGATATGACATGTTTGTCAGCATTATTATACAATGTTGCTTGTTTTGTGAATTAGAAAATGTCATTTATAAAGATATTAAATATTAGACGCATGTGAATTGAGCCTTGCAGTACGCCTCTGGAGGTCATATCCCAGTTATTATATGTGGATCCAGTTTAACTGGTTGTATTTGGTTATACAAATAGTTTTTAATTAGTTTATGGAGTTTAGTGGCATTAGTCTTTTGAGGAGGCTGTTCAGAAGACTGACCAAGGCCTTGAGCAAGTCCATTACTATTGTCCTAACATTCAATCCAGTGGCCTTTCCAGGCCTCCACCAGTTTCAATAGAATTAATTGACATCCATATCCTTTTCAGATATAAAGCTGTGAAAAATGTTATTGACATCCAATTATATCTGATTACATAGAAGCCTTTCAGAAATTTTGGAGATGTGAGGTAAAATGATCTCTTATTGCCCTCATCCATAGGAACAAATGTTTTGACATTGGGTTATCTGTGTGTATTTGAGATGATCTGGAGAAGAGTTAAAAATTTCCAAGCATACAGTGGATGCAAAAGTAAGGAATGTTTGAACAGATTCAAGGTTGCCTCAATGGTTAAATGTGTGCAAAGTAGGAACAACTCAATAATTGCAAATGGTAACTTTATTTCAGCTAGTAATGAACATTACTTAAATTAAATTAGAAAATATCTAACTGCCTAAATAAAACATGAATATATAAAATTAAATATATTATCATGCTACACATATTTTAAGCAATTTAGGTGGTATGTTGTCAACACCTGTAGATTTCTTTGCATCAAGGATTTTCACAATTTACTGAACCTATTTTCATGAACAGCTTGTGTGCCAGGGTGGATGGTTGTGTTATCTACAAGCTTCATGTAACCCAGTGGTCCACATTATCCTGACACCAGGCTAACCAAAAATGAAACACTGATGTTTTGTTCTCGCATAGCTGACTATTGCTGGGTTTTTTGTAGGGTTTAATGCCATTTTTCAGCACAAGATGGGCTATATGTGGCATACAGTATAAATGGTAGAGGAAGAATTGGGGAAAACCCCAGAAAGAACACTTACCCACTGGCAAGCTTTCTCACGTACCCACATTGGCTGAGCCCCTAATCTCGAACCCCTGCAGACTGAAGTGAGACAGCTGTGAACCATAACGGTGAGTGCCTTATACCACTTGGGGCTCTATAAAACACTAGATCATTCAAATATGTATAAATTATAATTTAAAAACACATTCCATATATACAGATATTTCATGATACATTTTCTGGAAATATTACATAGCTTTTTGACAAATCATTCTTCACTTCTTTCTAGATTTTTGTGATAAATTTATACATGGATAATATATACATTAGAAAAGTATAAACATATTTGAAGTCATATTTCTTTGCATACAATTTATACAATCAAACTAACCTTAAATATTATCCAAAAACGAACATGGGCTACCTAACAGAAAGCCATTTGTTTGTAAAACCCATTTGCCACCCTCTGCAGACAGATTTAGAGGAATGCTGAGAAGTTAGCTCCCTTGTATAGAACACTGTACCAGTTTTACCCATAACTACTTGCAGAAAATTATTCCAAATAACTTGTAAAAGTCACTGATTTGTACCGGAATTTCTGCATCTACCATTGTTTGTAATACATTATATTTCAAATTAAAACTGTTTCATACAGTTATTGCAAATACATGAGCATTTGTGTTATTGAGGTTATTAGTTATTATTTTAAATTTGTTGTGTACTTTCAAAAAACTGGATGGGTACACTTAATAAACTGTGCTAAAATTTACCCTGGCTGTTTGCTAATATATACATTTTCATTGTCAATGCAATTCCAGTAAAAAAGTAGTTATTCTACTGGCTATATCTCATATTCAGACTAGATTTTCAAGATACCAACACGCAATGAGAGGATGAGTACTGTACTGCATTTGAAGCATTTGTAATCAATCACAGATGAAAGAGTAATAGATTCATTAAAAACAAAAATAAATGTCACCATTTCCAATCTACATGTTACAAGCAGCTGATGTCTTCCAACTGAAACACAAAATTATATGGTTTGATTTAATTATTTAGGAATAAGAATATGATACAGCTATAAAATAATTAACAAATCTACATCTCCAGTGCCTCAAAAAAAAATGTCTACAAGATCTGAGCCAACATTAACATATAAAAAGCAAACAGTTTTGAGACTAAACTATGGACTATATATCTATATGTATGTATGATTGATTTTGAATGGCACACAAGCACTTTTAGAAAATCAATCATATATATACACACACACACACATATATATAAAACCCCTGTACTTGTAACTGTTGTAATGTTACAAAAAAATGTCAAATATTTATGCAATACATGAACCATCAATCAGTGTAGCCATCTAAATATGACATTTTATTTTCTTTATTAACTTCCTCCACTAAATTATAAAAGAAAGCATGAACAAGACAAATATTATTGATATTACTTCAAACACAACAATGAAAACAAAGAATGTCCTATGAGGACAAGTTAATAGAATGTGACCCAATTTGATTCTATAATTTAATGTTTAAAAATATTTTAATTGTTTTGCTTTTATTATTTTTTGCAAAGTTCAGTAAGTAATAGTAGGAATGGTAATCCTAGTTGTACCATTAGGAGGAAAAAAAAATAGTAGAAATGGATTGGTAATAGAAGACATAGATGTCCATTTTGACAACTAGTTATCAGTGGGAGAGATTAAGACAGGCACTGGGCATAAGGCCATCCAATGTTTACAAGTAATTCTCATAATGAGGGACCCATATAACACTTAGCTAGGCCTCAGACATTTTATTCTGGAAGAGAGACCCATATAAGTTGCTGACATGCCTCAGACACAGAGCAATTCAGATTTGACTTGTACGTTTCATTACACGAAAGTCCATACAAGATTTACACAGGATTCAGGCATAGAACCAACTTGCTTAGACAACCAGTTCTCAGAAGTAGTGAGACCCTTACAAGACTTTGAAAGGTCTCCAATCTAGGGCCATCCACTTGTTCACAAGTAGTTACAAGGAATAGAGGACCTCCACCTATAAAATTAGATATATCCTATATGTAGAGCCATTCAGTATTTTACTCAAACTTTTATGGGGCATATAAGGTTAGACAGGCCTCAGACATTAGCCCATCCAGCATTGTCAGGTAGATCTCAGCACAGTAGTGTATTATGAAAGATTTAGACCAGGTCATCATGTTTTTCTAGGACATCTAGAAAAGGTTTCTTGACAAGTCTATTTTAGTTCACAAACTGTTATACAGGAACAGCTTTTCAAGAGAGTGAGACTCAACAGTCCGAAGATGGAAATCCAGAAAAAAGAGAAGTGATGAGTTCATAGTAAAGGACTAAGCAGAACAAAAAGGATTAGGCAGTTGATATAGAAGGCTAAAGGAAACATTGGAATACCATTGAGAGGAATTTTATGCAATTAGCGGAGAACATGGCACTCTTTCATTGCTCATTATGATGACAAAATATATACACATTAGACGCTGCTATTAAATCCTGTTGATATAAAACTCAACAGTTGATATAACTCAAGTTGAAATTACCACTATTAATTTGTCATTTTTCTTGTCTAAGGTGGCTCGTATTGCATTAATTCTTCCCAATAATCTTGCCCAGTTCTCTGTTTACGTTTTATCTATTCATACATGGTCATAATATCAAGGGAGGTCATTCCCTAGATAACAGCTAAATCCAGTTAACTGCCCCTCTTACTAAGTGGGTGAAGTTACAGATGTTGTTTATTCAGGTGTATACACATGCTACTGATTGCTAACCTTCATCAGAAAATGAACTGCATCAAGGAGTCAAAAAGTGTGTGCATTTGATGCTATTTAATCGCCATTTCCCCCCGCACAAAAATTGGATATTTTTATGTTTTCTCCTTTAGACACCACACGTCTTCAAAATAGTGACCATAAGCTCTTGTTATTTGCAGCAGGTGAAAGCAGACTGTGTTCATTAACCTTCTCATAGCTGTGCGAACTGTAGACCAAAGATCTTTCCTCTGTCTTCTTCCCATCTTTCCTTTGTCCTCTTCCCATCTTTCCTCTGTCTTCAGTTTTCAATGCTACTATATTAGGAACCAAACATGTTACTAATGTGTTATTATATTTTGGTTGTATAGCTGGAAAAGTTTACTTGCAAGTATCAAAACAGACCTACTGAATAATTATCTTGCATTTTTTTCAAAATATTTATTATTTAGTATCTAAGTCCCAAACAATTGCATCCGATCTACATCCGATATAATGGTGAAAAGTGAACCTGCCTTAATTGTTCCTGAGATGTCACTGATAAATTCCTCACTTTGAAGTGGGAACAGATCAAAATCACAGGGTTCAAAGGGTAAAGTTTGGGATGTTTTCTCTTGGATTTGAAGCTGCTTTTCATGATTTATTTGTACATGTTAGACTTTCTACTTTATGGCCTTTATCCAGTGTAGTTCTTATCTTTGTTTTGGATGTCTTTTTGTAGACATCTTCACTTTTGATCCTTTGTCTTGTGGTGCATATTTACATTTCATTTAGAGGTTTTGGTCATCCTGCTGTGTTAAGAAAGTTTTATCATTTTTTTTTTGTGTGTGTGTTTGAGGGGTGTACTATGGGTTATAGATTATACATGACCTTATTACAGACGTGCATTTATAAAAATAAATAACCGCCAGCACCTCTTGGTCATATTTACTAAACAAAAACAAGACTTTTAAGTGAGTTAAACATTATTATCGTCCTACATGTCTGTGGCATGATGCCAGTGATAGACATCAATATAAACATCGTAGCAATATGACTGAAAAATTGTTAAAGCTACGTTAAAAGTCCTAATCAAACAAACATTAATTTAATTAAGTTCATCATAGTTGTTGTTGTTATAGGGTTTAACACCATTTTTCGTCACAGGATAGGCTATAGATGGCAGCCAGTATAAATGGTTGAGGACGAATCCAGGAAAATCCTGGAAAGAATCACTGACATACAAAAAGCTACCGGCAATTATTTTAGTAAAATGTTTATCATTTTAAATGGAGTAAGTGCAAGTTGATTGGATGTAAGCTTCAGTTTTTAAATTCTTTTGGTAATATATGTACGTTTAAATTATTTTGTGTTTGACTGTTGTCCATTATTGAGGGTTTTCTCCTTTTTAATTCTTTGTAATCAGAGGTTGTACTTAGTTCTGGGAGTGTCAAATCTTCATGCTGTTGCCAAATTTTGTTTTTACTAATTAATCTGCAAAGGGGAGGAAGGTATTTTCTGCAAAGTATCTTGTATATTTCAGCAGTCATATATATTAATCTACTAATTAATCTGCAAAAGGGAGGAAGGTATGCTTTTCTTAGCAGACAATCATAAGAGCTAGTAAAGTTGGTGAATACCAGTTTTGCCTTATATTGTACATTCCCAATTTTATATCCTGGAAGGTTTGCTACGGAAATACTAAACATGGGTGCAGTAGTTGAAATTTGACCTAATAAAGAATTTGTAGATTAGTATAGCTTAGTATTGATGGATAAACAACAAGTTTAAATGTCTTCATACTTTTTCCCAGTCCTCACATGTTATTTCATGTTTTTCTGTCATGATAGTGGTTTCTGTTTGCCAAGAAGATATGCTTTGAATTTCTACAGGTTTGCTATAATAAAATTTGCTGCGAACTAGTTATATTAAGATATTAAATTATTTGGATCTTTACTGATCTATCCAGGTCTCTACCAGTTTCAATAGATTTAATTGACATCTATATCCTTTTCAGATAGAAAGCTGTGAAAAATGTTATTGACATGCAATTATTTGATTATATAGCCTTTCAGAAATTTTGGAGATGCAAGGTAAACTGGTCTCTTATTGCCCTTATCCATAGGAACAAATGTTTTGATATTGGGTTATCTGTGCGTATTTGAGATGATCTGGAAAGGAGTTAAAAATTTCCAAGCATACAGTGGATGCAAAAGTAAGTTAAGTTTGAACAGATTAAAGGTTGCCTGAATGGCTAAATGTGTGCAAAGTAGGAATAACTCAATAATTGCAGATGGTAACTTTATTTCAGCTAGTAATGAACATTACATAAATTAAATTAGAAAATATCTAACTCTGCCAAAATAAAACCTGAATATATAAAATTAAAAAATATATTATCCTGCTACACATATTTTAAGCAATTTAGGAGGCATGTTGTCAACACCTGTAGATTTCTTTGTATCAAGGCTTTTCATAATTTGCTGAAGCTATTTTCATGAATAGCTTGTGTGCCAGGGTGGATGGTTGTGTTATCTACAAGTTTCATGTGACCCAATGGTCCACACATTATCCTGACATCAGGCTTATGAGTTTTAACCTTAGAATGTTGAGTACCAAGCAAGGCAGTTGCTTGGACAATATTCACAAGTCTTTGGTAGACTCAGGGTTCAAACCTGCAATCCACATCTGAGGCAGACACTCTAACCACTTAGGTCACTGGAGTGGTTTTTGTCAAGTAGCGGAACTAAGCATGTACCCTCCCCATATCATTTACCATGAATAGATGCTGTTACTGCTAAAAATAAAACACTGATGTTTTGTTCTCGCAAAGCTGACTATTGCTGTTTTTGTTGTAGGGTTTAATGCCATTTTTCAGCACAAGATAGGCTATATGTGGCATACAGTATAAATGGTATAGGAAGAATTGGGGAAAACCCCAGAAAGAACACTTACCAACTGGCAAGCTTTCTCACGTATCCACATTGGCTGAACCCAAAACTCGAACCCATGCAGACTGAGGTGAGACAGCAGTGATCCATATCAGTGAGTGCCTTATACCACTTTGGGCTCTATAAAACACTAGATCATTCAAATATGTATAAATTTATATTTTAGAAAACATTCCATTTATACAGACATTTCATGATAAATTTTCTGGAAATATTACAGCTTTGTTGACAAATCATTCTTCACTTTCTAGATTTTTGTGATAAATTTATACATGGATAATATATACATTGGAAAAGTATAAACATTTGAAGTCATATTTCTTTGCATACAATTTATACAATCAAACTAACCTTAAATATTATCCAAAAACGAACATTTCAATGCAATTCCAGTAAAACCCATTTGCCTCCCTCTGCTCACAGAATTAGAGGAATGAGCAGTTAGCTCCCTTGTGTAGAAAACTACCAGTTTTACCAATAATGATTTGCAGAATATTCCAAATAACTTGTAAAGTGACTGATTTGTACAATTTCTGCATCTTCCGTTGTCTGTAATACATTATATTTCAAAATAAAACTTCCATACAGTTACTGCGAATACAAGATTTACACAGGATTCAGGCATAGAGCCAACTTGCTTAGACAACCAGTTCTCAGAAGAAGTGAGACCCTTACAAGACTTTGAAAGGTCTCTATATAGGGTCATCCACTTGTTCACAAGCAGTTACTAGGAATAGAGGACCCTCACGTATAAAATTAGATATATCCTATATCTAGAGCCAATCAGCATTTTGCTCAAACTTTCATGGGGCATATAATGTTAGACAGGCCTTAGACATTAGCCCATCCAGCATTGTCACGTAGATCTCAGCACAATAGTGTATTATGAAAGATTTAGACCAGGTCATCATGTTTTTCGAGGACATCTAGAAAAGTTTCTTGACAAGTCTATTTTAGTTCACAAACTGTTGTAGCAATCAAAATATAAAATAAATTTACCAAAGGAAGAAAATTTCAAAAATGAATCATTACTAATCTACTTGAAACAAGACAAAATTAAAAAATATGGAAAGAATTTGATAACTTTATGAAAGAGATGGTCTTTTAAAATATTATAATTGTTTTGCTTTTATTATTTTCTGTCAAGTTCAGATAGTAATAGTAGGAGTGGTAATCCATGTAGTACCGTTAGCAGGGACTAAATAGTAGAAATGGAATGGTAATCCTAGTTGTACCATTACAAGGGACCAAAAAGCAGTAATAGTAGGAGCAGTACCATTAGAGGGGAAGATGTTATATCAATAGGTTGAGAAGAAATGGAGGAGTGCTACCAGTATACAGGCTGTCAGATACATAGATCCAACAAATGATGTGTATTGAATATGCATGTTCATCAAGCAATTTAATATTTAACAAGTGATGATATTGTAATACCTAACTCAACAAATCAAAATACTTGGCGCTATTAAGAACTACATTTCCTTTTTCAATAGTAATACAAATAATGATAATGTAAAAACATGAAAGTTAGAAAAATATGAGGCACTGTTGTAATACCATAATGGCTAACTAAGGTCATGTGACGTGACTAGGAGTCTATAAATATGACTGCAGACAGTGGACTGAAAGATATCTGGCAAAGTAAGAACATCTAAGTAGAAACGAATTTCTGCCTTGTATTCTCAAACTATCACTTACGTAATTTTCAAAACCCATATTAACTTAGGTCCTTGAAAATCCAAAACCTGAATCAAATTGTTATAAGAAATAGTAAGTAGATTTAATACATGAT
The DNA here is from genome assembly GCA_030141615.1 of Unio pictorum. NCBI lineage: Eukaryota > Metazoa > Mollusca > Bivalvia > Unionida > Unionidae > Unio > Unio pictorum. Next base: position 2,047,647 of record JARLTB010000196.1, read on the forward strand.
TGGTATCTAAATGTAAATACCTTGTAATTATATAGTGTAATACTCTATAAAGCTGCTGCTATCTCCCATCACACTGCTCAAGTACATTAGTACTAGAATTAGTATTTCTTATTGAGATCACGCTACTATGTCAGAACTATCACAGCCAATCTAATAAAGTAGGCATATACACAGGAATTAAAGGATACAATTAATTTAACCTAAATATTGCATATTATAATGCTGTCTTTTGACATTTAGATAACCCGGTCACCTTTATTATTCTTGAAAGTTGATAGTGTTGTGACTGATACTGTGTTTATGCCAAGTAAATTTGTGATATTGAAAAGCATGTTATATCTCACCTTAATTGTTTATAAAAAGCATTTTTATTCCTGAACTCTTGGTCTTTTCGAAATAACATAAGGTGTGTTACAATATGTAGATGATACAATAGAAATATTGTATATTAAAACAGAATATTTATTTTCTCATGGAATTAATTAAGCATTAATAATGTAAAAATAAATGTCATGCAGTAAGAATAAGACAACACAAAAGATTCATTTCAAAATTAAATGTTATATGTCAAAAAAGGTTTGTAAATTGTACTATTAGGTAGATTTCAAATTATAAGGTAAATGCAAGTAACAAATTCTGAAGACAAATTGTAATTATTCCATGTATTATAATGCACCTTTTGTGCAATTCATTTTTTGTTTGATTTTCCACCAATTTTCTAAATAATAGAAACCTTTTTTATATATTTATTTTTGAGTAAGAAAAATATTCCTTATTTACCTTGTATATGCATGAAATATTGATTTGGTAATCGTTTACAACCATGAATAACCAAACTTTATTATATGGCATTTCATTTTATTTGGTTACAATAATATTCTCAATTTAGGTATGAAGTTCAGAGTATAATCTGAAAGTACAATTTTCCTCTATTTCCTTTATATAGTTATCTAATATTGCTGGTAAGAAAAAGGATACAATATATCCAACGGGGAAGAAGTTTCAGAGTGTCTATCAATTGAGAGTCAATTATGTGTAGCTTCAAAGAAATCTTAACTATTTCCACAAATGACATATGATCTACGATTTTTAAGTCTTATTTCAGTTGGTAAATGTGTAACTTGTGTGTTTGCTCTTCAAAACTGTTTGTAATGATAAAAGTATCTCTACTGTTGTCAAAACTGATTGTCCTTGGATACCGTGGGACTCCTGTAGTTATGACCTGTATTATGCACCCTTTTGGTGACAACTGATGAATGTCCTGAGAACGATATCCAAGAACATAGATGTTGTCATCCCTGTCCACAGCTACTCCTGAAGCACCTTTGAGGTTGTCATGACTGTAGGTATACTGCTTCTTGCCTTCCATATTGAAACACAGAAGGGAATTGTTAGAACTAACATAGACTTGTGTTTTAGAATTATTCAGTGCTATGTAGCTTAAGTATCCAGGGGATGAGTCATACTGATCAGAATAATTCACCTCTCTCCCATCTCTGATCAGACTCCAGCAATATTTCTTATTACCACAGTCTCCAACCACAACCATCTCTCCCTTCCCAGCTGTTGCAATTCCCCAGCTCTTACGTTTGGTTGTTATTGTTCTGACTGGACTGATGACATCATCCCTGACTGATAGAATCTGAATATTATTTTGATTATACACAGATACAGCCACTTCCTCATAATCCACCACACAAATGTCAAAAGGATTTCCTGTGAGTTTGTATGTGGTAACTACTTGATGTGAATTGTTAAGAAGAATGCACTGACTATTACAATTATCAACAAGCATCACCCTGTCTCTAGGGAGAATAGTAACACTAGTATAAAGTGGTGTACATCCACTGATATTTACATTAAATGTTTCAACTTTCTTAACCTGGCATTCCTTTGTTGGTTTCCTCAGACCAGGTATAGTATAGGGTGAGACAGTCTTGGTCACAAGTTTTCCAATATCTGATGATGAAAGTGATAGAATAGATTCTAACAGTGGGGTTAATTTCACCTGTACTGTCAGTGTGTCTGTCATCTCATACTTTTCTCTTACCTGAGAGTAATATATGGGTAGTTGTGAGTTTACTTTCTCAGCAGTCAGAAATTTTTGTATATCAATTCCATATTTCTGGACTGTTTCACACAGAAGTTGAGAATTTCTTATGGCATGAATCAGTGACAAACATTGCTGGTTCTCTTCTTGTGTCCTAATAGCAATTTCTTTATGGATTCTGCTACCCTCCGTATTCACTTTTATCTCTAACTCGTCCAAAGCTGCGTTGATTTTCTTTCTCATTTCTCTGATTTGATCAGTAAGTCCATTAACTTGGGACTCTAGATCCCTCAAATTAGACTCCTTTACATCGATAAACCTTTCTAATTGAGTTTCCAATTTTTTCAACTCTTCAATGATTTCACTAGATTTGGTTTCACATAACAAAGCAGGGAGTTCCTCCTTCAACTTTCTCACATCAGAACAAGTTTTATGGTTTTCAAAATAACAAATTCCACAACAGGCAATCTTGTGATTATTGCAGTAAAAGTTTAGATCTTGATCGTCATGATCAAAACATGTAAAACCTTCAGCAAATTTCATCAGATTTTGTGGATTGTTCAACAACTCTTCCATTGTAAGAACTGAGTGAGCTTTGGACATTTTCAGTTTCCTGTGAGCACTTAAGCAGCTATCACACATTGCTTCTTCGCATACTGCACAGAACCCCGTAGCTGTGACAGAGAGGCCGTCAGAGGAACAAGCATCACATACACGATCTACTTTCGATTTCGTCGGTAACATGGATTGTATCACAGTGTCTACTGGAAAGAGCGACGCCCATTCACTTGTTGGTTTATTCTCTTTAAAATGACCTGCTGTTTTTCTACATACCGGACACTCGATGCATCTCTTTTTCTCATGTTCTATAGCCTTGCTTGTGATGTAGGACTGTAGACAACTCTGACAGAATGTGTGGGCACACGGTAGCTGTCTTGGTACGTTGAATAATCCAATACAAATAGGACAAGTTGGTTCGTCTTCAGTACGTGTTATAGCAGTCGCCATTATGAAGTATCTCCCTTTTTCTAATTCATATTGAGGTATAACTTTTTATGTTCTCTCCACAAGCCTTAAACTGATCAAGCTGGTATTTCTTCCTGGTCACGTGTGGGCATGTTTAAATCTCGACTGGTACACAAGTGTTTGACAATTAATACTAGATCTCAGTCTAAGGTCAACATAAACAGCTCTTAAATTATATAGGTCAGGCCGAGATAATCATAGGTAAAAGAAATGTGTTGCTCCAGCTAGCAAGGTGGGTTTAGAAATACAGAGAATATATGCTAAACAGGATACAATATTTTTGAAACTACAAAGAAATATGCAATAACTCATTAGGATGTTCGACATTACGAAAGCACGCTCTCTGGAGACTGAGCTTCGTTCCCCGTTTTAAGAGTTTACAATTTTTAACAGAAATTACTAACTTTTCTATTCTATTCGTATGTAGACTAATAATAATAATGAAGACTTTGTATAGCACCTAATCTCTAGAAGATCTAAGTACTTTACAACATTAGATATTACCCGTAACATTTGTTTTGGAAAAAAAATGCTGAAAATATTTTAAGATAGGAATCCTTTGGTATTTATTCTTATTAGTTTATTTTTAATTTCTTCTTGCATTCGAAAAAGGTGAGTTTTAAGCGAACTCTTGATAGGGATCAATATTTTTGCGTCTTTATTTCTATGGGCAATTTGTCCCACTTTGCTGGGTCCTGTATGCAAAAGTAAATGGTCCAGATCACTTAGTTTTCATAGTGGAAATAATAAATCTACGATTGTCAGAAGAGGAGCACAAGTATCTTGCTTGTGTATACACATGGGTGAGGACGGATAAGGATATTGGGCTAGAGTCTTGTCAGTGAACATCAGAGCAGATGCATTTTAACATTTTTTGAAGTTTGTGGAGTAGATATTGAGACAAACCAGACCGAATTGAGTTACAATAATCCACTAATAGTCTTTTGGTATTGTTATTAGTTTATTTTTAAGTTATTCTTGCATTCGAAACAGGTGAGTTTTAAGCGCAATTGTTTCAGTGGCATCAACTGAAATATATTGGTGAATGGAGTTGATGCTTCTCAGCTCTTTATATCAAGCCTTGGATATGTTCATGCCATGTTGGTGCAATGTGAGTACTGTAAAGAGAAATACCTAGGTTTCGTATCGACTGAATTTAATGTTGGTGTTATTTATTGAGGTAAACGATGTGAATGAGAGTCTGGCTCAGTTTTATTATCATTCATCTGCAGCTTATACTAATTGCAACAGTGAATGGATGCTTGAATCAAATGACAATACAATGTGAACGATTGAATTGTGTGGATTGGATTATTACAAAATATATTCTACGAATACAATTTTTCACGCTCTAAAACATACATCTCATTTAATTACTCTCTCACAATCTATTACAATGAAACAGATTCAGATAACTTCTTGGAATCAAAAAAATATGTTAAAAACATCTTCAGTAATCGATTTAAGATTAAAATAAATCTAATGTAATCAAAGTAAGATTCAAATAATCGCATGAAACCAGAATGATCAAAATTGTAATCTATTGAAATAATCAATTGGAAGAAACAAATCATTTGCACAGCCGTACGATTCATAAATGTCCGTAAAAACTTGCAAATATGTCGACTGACACACCACACTTATCCGGAATTTTTAGGTATGGCCCCACTTGTGCCACTAACACTTGTATCAGGAATCCACCATGCCCACAAGTTTACAAATTAGCGGTTTTGACTTTGTTTGGTATTAATGGTTCAGTCATCTTTCATATCAATATAGACGACCAGACAGACAGCCTGTTATACTCACAGACACATACGTACAGGCAGCACTGTCGTCCTGAATTGGCTTAGAACACAGTATTGGTCACGCGCACCTATTATGGATCCACCATATCAACTGGTCATAATAAAAGGTACGGACGTAAAATCTTTAGATACATGATGCTAAATTGAACACGTAAAAACAGCTTGTAACTAAAAGTTCACAACGTATCAAGTAAAGGCATCATTTCACAATACGACAGAAAAAAAACCCAACTGAATATGCTTCACATATCAAATAAAGTACAAATGTAACACTTACCCCCATGGCTAGAGAACAAAAATGGAGAACGTTCACTGCTTGACAAGATCCAAAGACGAGTGTATCAGTTAAGCAAAAAACATGCCTTAAATCCAAAGAAGAGTGTGTATTAGTCAGGGTGAAATACCCGTGCATACCGTGCTTTTAGTGTCACTCGCCGCAAGCGATCAACGACGAGATAGATACACGCTAGTTCAGTCGCTTAAATAGAAAAAAAAATATTCACTGTAGGTAACGTTGTACGCATATACAACGAGAACCGTTCTACGGAGTAACCGAAATATTTCTCGTCTTTTTCTGTGATAATACCACTCCCACCCCCAAAGAGAAATATCTACTCATGTTTTTAGCTTAGGTGGCGGATTTAAAGTGTATGGATGTTCATTGGGTACAAAATTATTTATTGAATTAGCAAACATTGAATGTTGTACAAGTTTTCTGTTGCTTTTTTGTTTGCGTTTGATGTAGCATATGTACTTGTACTGAAGACTTGATTTCCTCTCCCTATCTTTTACTGTTCTATGATCTCATTCTGCTATGAGCTGAAATACTGGATCAGACTGAGTAGAACAATTCCATGAGACTTGGTCAGTGGGAGTGTAAAGTTTCCTGTACTATACTCAGAGCTATGAGGGAATGAATGACATAATGCATCAAAATGTCTGCTCCATACTGATATTTTAGGTGCATAGGTAAAAATGATATTGTGCAAGCTCTCGCACTTATTTGTGTTTAGAAAGTGTGAAATTGTACTTAGCTTGACATCTAAGACAAAATTTCTTAGTTAATATTCAAGCTTTTTAATATAAGAAAGATTTAAATGTTTCCCATATGGCAGAAATTTTGAGTAATAGGATGCTAAATGGGCAAGTCAGTCACTCCAACTTTGGCCTTGTAGCAAGAAAGTGCCAACATCGCATTTAAATTTCCTGTGCCTGTGCCTCACTTTCTATGTCCTTGGCACTTTTCTGGACAGGCCGCCTGTCCTGCTTCCTGCAGATTGCAGTTTGTACATTTAACTGTTGAAAAGGCACACAGTCCTTGAGTTTTGCTTTTATACATCGGTGGATTATATCGCTTGCAATTTCCAGCTCAGTCATGCATTATGCACAATGTTCCCAATATCCTAGTTAGTTTTGGTATGTTCATAATTACATTTCCATTGATGTTGACAACATGCTGCAACATGTGACCCAACAATTAAGTTTTCTTCATTTCTTTCTTTCTCCAATTCAGGGCAAAGCTTGGGTGCACTTTATTTGGGCCACAGGAAGATAGTGATTCTTCATATACATCAATTCTTGGGCGCTTTATTTGTGGAGATGTAGAACCAGATTGCAACCTGAATAGGTTGGTCACTCTTGGATACTCGTAATCCATAGTCCTATGGTTGACTGTGTTGTATGAACTCTTGTGGACAAATAGCTATTTTCTTAGCTCTTCCTTTAGCCATGTTTTCTTAGATAGTGGCTAATGTGGGTTGATGTAGTATTAGTGACATCATGGTTACCAGTTGTTCCTGGTTGTGATGTATCTTAGACAGTATGTAACATAATCAGGCTGGGGCTTGAAATTGTTGGGAAACACACCTACCCCCTTTTTTGGCATACAAGTCTGCATGTTTTGGTTTTATAATTAATTTTACCATATAAAGCAGTCAACATATTTGATTTTCATTGTAATCAATTATGTATGTAATCATTAATCACATTCCTGGTCCATGGAATGGTCTCACCAGGAATTAATTCCCCTTGACTTTTCCTGTCAATTCTTTGACATACAAGCATTAGTGCAGATTCAAATTAGATTACTAGTGCCGGGGAAAAAAGTAATTATTTACAAACAAAATATATATTTATGTCTACTGTTATGAATTTATAGCATCAAGGACTTTTTTCTTAATCCAATGCTGGACAATTTTTGCACTATTACCTCAAACTTTATGGAATTTTCCTCACTTTTCTCACTTGATTTACATGTATACATGACCCAAGTATAGTTTGCAACTTTAGAAATGATCTAAATACATTATTTGATGTTTGGATTGAAAAATAAAACAAATACTTCATATGCATTTATTCTTGAATGTCTTTCTTTAATGTCAAAATAATAGCATTTCCCAGTGACGTTAAAATACAGTTTTGACGTCATGAAGCTACATTTAAGTTACTTCAGAGGGGTATAGTAAATTAACTATGTGTTTGTAATTTTGGAAGTAAATACCATGTATGATATATCAATATGTTTGAAATTGACTGCAGAATATGACAAGTTTTTCAATAAGTTGAAAACACATCTTCAGTGGTTCTTTAAGGTGGCGCTCTACAGTTTCGTACTTTGCATAGGGTTAGAATTTTAAAGAAAAATAATTTTCTGGGATTTCTTCACTGGTTATACTGGCAATATAATAAAGACTTTGTATATCTTAGGTGTTGGGAGAAGAACTTTCAATTCCCTTTATTTTGATGTATGATTGATGGGTGTACTTTAGGTTCTAGAGTATACAGCTTGGGCTAACATAAGATGTGCTCATGTAAACAAACTGCTAGCTCCGCATGGTCATTTTCACTCCCTGGACTTCAGAGGTAAATTGTAGAAAAATGGTACGATAACTTTTTTTACTTTTCAGATATTTTGTAATTTGTTCATTGCACTTTCAGAAGCTGCTATTGCCTACTTCAGCAAAATTCGTTTTCCCTAGTTTAATAACTGCTAAAGTTAGTGTACTTTTGATTAATTCTGGCTAATTTTTCAAGCACATGGGAGCATCCATTTTGTTATACCATGCGCTTAGATCATTTACAATTTCCACAAGTGCAGTATCCAAAGAAATATCAGCCACATTGCATCAAAGTAGCATTGAGATATGCCAACATTATCTCCATTGTGCATGTTACAAATGCAAACAACTTCACCTCACATACGTCACTATCTGAAAAGTACATATTAACTGGTGAGCGCCCCCATAAAGAGCATTTGGGTGTATACCCATGGAGTTATATTTATTGCTGTTTGTAATTAATATTGGCTCATTTAGTTTAAATTCACTGCAGTTTAGAACTTAAATGTCTTTACATTCCAAATTCTGCTTTAAGCGGCTGCAGGTGGGCTTGAGAAGAGTTATGTCCCTTGCTATTGTACACAATACGACATAGACTAGTGGCAATTAGAAACCTCTGTGTCATTGTTTTTAAAAATGTTTCATTAATTTCACATTTCTCAAGGAAGATGCCATCAGTTCTTCTTTGAACTGGTAATAATTTGGATATTTTCCGTTTTTTCATTGTCAAATGAAACTATTAACAAAATTTATTTTCTTGGTATTAAATAATTTTGTATTGACATATTAAAAAAATTCGATAGTATCATATGGTCATGGTTTATTAAGCTAAGTCAGAAATATTTCAAACTAAATTAACAGTTCAAGATATAATGACACATAAAAGAGCTTCAACTCAACATACACAAGTCTGCAGCAAATGTCACATTTGGACAGGCTCACATGAACAACGTGGTTATGGAATAATTTATGTAACCTTTCGTGGGAAAAGAAAGATTGCTTTGGCTCACCGACTAAGGTTCTATGTTGAAACTATGGTAAATTCATTACCATATCAGTGTGACGTATCACATAGATGCCATACAAAAACATGATCATTTATCACTTGAACCAAAAAAAAGAGAAAATTTGGCTAGAAAAATCATGTAAAGCCTATGGTATATGCCAAGGCAATATGGGCTAGGGGGAGTGGTGTATACTGTGATAGTCAGGTACATTTAATAATTGTTACATGCATTCATTTAAAGGATTTAAAGTGTATGGATATTCATTGGGTACAAAATTATTTATTGAATTAGCAAACATTGAATTTTGTACAAGTTTTCTGTTGCTTTTTTGTTTGCGTTTGATGTAGCATATGTACTTATACTGAAGACTTGATTTCCTCTCCCTATCTTTTACTGTTCTATGATCTCATTCTGCTATGAGCTGAAATACTGGATCAGACTGAGTAGAACAATTCCATGAGACTTGGTCAGTGGGAGTGTAAAGTTTCCTGTACTATACTCAGAGCTATGAGGGAATGAATGACATAATGCATCAAAATGTCTGCTCCATACTGATATTTTAGGTGCATAGGTAAAAATGATATTGTGCAAGCTCTCGCACTTATTTGTGTTTAGAAAGTGTGAAATTTTACTTAGCTTGACATCTAAGACAAAATTTCTTAGTTAATATTCAAGCTTTTTAATATAAGAAAGATTTAAATGTTTCCCATATGGCAGAAATTTTGAGTAATAGGATGCTAAATGGGCAAGTCAGTCACTCCAACTTTGGCCTTGTAGCAAGAAAGTGCCAACATCGCATTTAAATTTCCTGTGCCTGTGCCTCACTTTCTATGTCCTTGGCAGTTTTCTGGACAGGCCGCCTGTCCTGCTTCCTGCAGATTGCAGTTTGTACATTTAACTGTTGAAAAGGCACACAGTCCTTGAGTTTTGCTTTTATACATCGGTGGATTATATCGCTTGCAATTTCCAGCTCAGTCATGCATTATGCACAATGTTCCCAATATCCTAGTTAGTTTTGGTATGTTCATAATTACATTTCCATTGATGTTGACAACACGCTGCAACATGTGACCCAACAATTAAGTTTTCTTCATTTCTTTCTTTCTCCAATTCAGGGCAAAGCTTGGGTGCACTTTATTTGGGCCACAGGAAGATAGTGATTCTTCATATACATCAATTCTTGGGCGCTTTATTTGTGGAGATGTAGAACCAGATTGCAACCTGAATAGGTTGGTCACTCTTGGATACTCGTAATCCATAGTCCTATGGTTGACTGTGTTGTATGAACTCTTGTGGACAAATAGCTATTTTCTTAGCTCTTCCTTTAGCCATGTTTTCTTAGATAGTGGCTAATGTGGGTTGATGTAGTATTAGTGACATCATGGTTACCAGTTGTTCCTGGTTGTGATGTATCTTAGACAGTATGTAACATAATCAGGCTGGGGCTTGAAATTGTTGGGAAACACACCTACCCCCTTTTTGGCATACAAGTCTGCATGTTTTGGTTTTATAATTAATTTTACCATATAAAGCAGTCAACATATTTGATTTTCATTGTAATCAATTATGTATGTAATCATCAATCACATTCCTGGTCCATGGAATGGTCTCACCAGGAGTTAATTCCCCTTGACTTTTCCTTTCAATTCTTTGACATACAAGCATTAGTGCAGATTCAAATCAGATTACTAGTGCCGGGGAAAAAAGTAATTATTTACAAACAAAATATATATTTATGTCTACTGTTATGAATTTAGAGCATCAAGGACTTTTTTTCTTAATCCAATGCTGGACAATTTTTGCACTATAACCTCAAACTTTATGGAATTTTCCTCACTTTTCTCACTTGATTTACATGTATACATGACCCAAGTATAGTTTGCAACTTTAGAAATGATCTAAATACATTATTTGATGTTTGGATTGAAAAATAAAACAAATACTTCATATGCATTTATTCTTGAATGTCTTTCTTTAATGTCAAAATAATAGCGTTTCCCAGTGACGTTAAAATACAGTTTTGACGTCATGAAGCTACATTTAAGTTACTTCAGAGGGGTATAGTAAATTAACTATGTGTTTGTAATTTTGGAAGTAAATACCATGTATGATATATCAATATGTTTGAAATTGACTGCAGAATATGACAAGTTTTTCAATAAGTTGAAAACACATCTTCAGTGGTTCTATAAAGAGCATTTGGGTGTATACCCATGGAGTTATATTTATTGCTGTTTGTAATTAATATTGGCTCATTTAGTTTAAATTCACTGCAGTTTAGAACTTAAATGTCTTTACATTCCAAATTCTGCTTTAAGCGGCTGCAGGTGGGCTTGAGAAGAGTTATGTCCCTTGCTATTGTACACAATACGACATAGACTAGTGGCAATTAGAAACCTCTGTGTCATTGTTTTTAAAAATGTTTCATTAATTTCACATTTCTCAAGGAAGATGCCATCAGTTCTTCTTTGAACTGGTAATAATTTGGATATTTTCCCTGTTTTTTCATTGTCAAATGAAACTATTAACAAAATTTATTTTCTTGGTATTAAATAATTTTGTATTGACATATTAAAAAAATTCTATAGTATCATATGGTCATGGTTTATTAAGCTAAGTCAGAAATATTTCAAACTAAATTAACAGTTCAAGATATAATGACATATAAAAGAGCTTCAACTCAACATACACAAGTCTGCAGCAAATGTCACATTTGGACAGGCTCACATGAACAACGTGGTTATGGAATAATTTATGTAACCTTTCGTGGGAAAAGAAAGATTGCTTTGGCTCACCGACTAAGGTTCTATGTTGAAACTATGGTAAATTCATTACCATATCAGTGTGACGTATCACATAGATGCCATACAAAAACATGATCATTTATCACTTGAACCAAAAAAAGAGAAAATTTGGCTAGAAAAATCATGTAAAGCCTATGGTATATGCCAAGGCAATATGGGCTAGGGGGAGTGGTGTATACTGTGATAGTCAGGTACATTTAATAATTGTTACATGCATTCATTTAAAGGATTTAAAGTGTATGGATATTCATTGGGTACAAAATTATTTATTGAATTAGCAAACATTGAATTTTGTACAAGTTTTCTGTTGCTTTTTTGTTTGCGTTTGATGTAGCATATGTACTTGTACTGAAGACTTGATTTCCTCTCCCTATCTTTTACTGTTCTATGATCTCATTCTGCTATGAGCTGAAATACTGGATCAGACTGAGTAGAACAATTCCATGAGACTTGGTCAGTGAGAGTGTAAAGTTTCCTGTACTATACTCAGAGCTATGAGGGAATGAATGACATAATGCATCAAAATGTCTGCTCCATACTGATATTTTAGGTGCATAGGTAAAAATGATATTGTGCAAACTCTCGCACTTATTTGTGTTTAGAAAGTGTGAAATTTTACTTAGCTTGACATCTAAGACAAAATTTCTTAGTTAATATTCAAGCTTTTTAATATAAGAAAGATTTAAATGTTTCCCATATGGCAGAAATTTTGAGTAATAGGATGCTAAATGGGCAAGTCAGTCACTCCAACTTTGGCCTTGTAGCAAGAAAGTGCCAACATCGCATTTAAATTTCCTGTGCCTGTGCCTCACTTTCTATGTCCTTGGCAGTTTTCTGGACAGGCCGCCTGTCCTGCTTCCTGCAGATTGCAGTTTGTACATTTAACTGTTGAAAAGGCACACAGTCCTTGAGTTTTGCTTTTATACATCGGTGGATTATATCGCTTGCAATTTCCAGCTCAGTCATGCATTATGCACAATGTTCCCAATATCCTAGTTAGTTTTGGTATGTTCATAATTACATTTCCATTGATGTTGACAACACGCTGCAACATGTGACCCAACAATTAAGTTTTCTTCATTTCTTTCTTTCTCCAATTCAGGGCAAAGCTTGGGTGCACTTTATTTGGGCCACAGGAAGATAGTGATTCTTCATATACATCAATTCTTGGGCGCTTTATTTGTGGAGATGTAGAACCAGATTGCAACCTGAATAGGTTGGTCACTCTTGGATACTCGTAATCCATAATCCTATGGTTGACTGTGTTGTATGAACTTTTGTGGACAAATATCTATTTTCTTAGCTCTTCCTTTAGCCATGTTTTCTTAGATAGTGGCTAATGTGGGTTGATGTAGTATTAGTGACATCATGGTTACCAGTTGTTCCTGGTTGTGATGTATCTTAGACAGTATGTAACATAATCAGGCTGGGGCTTGAAATTGTTGGGAAACACACCTACCCCCTTTTTTGGCATACAAGTCTGCATGTTTTGGTTTTATAATTAATTTTACCATATAAAGCAGTCAACATATTTGATTTTCATTGTAATCAATTATGTATGTAATCATCAATCACATTCCTGGTCCATGGAATGGTCTCACCAGGAATTAATTCCCCTAGACTTTTCCTGTCAATTCTTTGACATACAAGCATTAGTGCAGATTCAAATTAGATTACTAGTGCCGGGGAAAAAAGTAATTATTTACAAACAAAATATATATTTATGTCTACTGTTATGAATTTATAGCATCAAGGACTTTTTTTCTTCATCCAATGCTGGACAATTTTTGCACTATTACCTCAAACTTTATGGAATTTTCCTCACTTTTCTCACTTGATTTACATGTATACATGACCCAAGTATAGTTTGCAACTTTAGAAATGATCTAAATACATTATTTGATGTTTGGATTGAAAAATAAAACAAATACTTCATATGCATTTATTCTTGAATGTCTTTCTTTAATGTCAAAATAATAGCATTTCCCAGTGACGTTAAAATACAGTTTTGACGTCATGAAGCTACATTTAAGTTACTTCAGAGGGGTATAGTAAATTAACTATGTGTTTGTAATTTTGGAAGTAAATACCATGTATGATATATCAAAATGTTTGAAATTGACTGCAGAATATGACAAGTTTTTCAATAAGTTGAAAACACATCTTCAGTGGTTCTATAAAGAGCATTTGGGTGTATACCCATGGAGTTATATTTATTGCTGTTTGTAATTAATATTGGCTCATTTAGTTTAAATTCACTGCAGTTTAGAACTTAAATGTCTTTACATTCCAAATTCTGCTTTAAGCGGCTGCAGGTGGGCTTGAGAAGAGTTATGTCCCTTGCTATTGTACACAATACGACATAGACTAGTGGCAATTAGAAACCTCTGTGTCATTGTTTTTAAAAATGTTTCATTAATTTCACATTTCTCAAGGAAGATGCCATCAGTTCTTCTTTGAACTGGTAATAATTTGGATATTTTCCCTGTTTTTTCATTGTCAAATGAAACTATTAACAAAATTTATTTTCTTGGTATTAAATAATTTTGTATTGACATATTAAAAAAATTCGATAGTATCATATGGTCATGGTTTATTAAGCTAAGTCAGAAATATTTCAAACTAAATTAACAGTTCAAGATATAATGACACATAAAAGAGCTTCAACTCAACATACACAAGTCTGCAGCAAATGTCACATTTGGACAGGCTCACATGAACAACGTGGTTATGGAATAATTTATGTAACCTTTCGTGGGAAAAGAAAGATTGCTTTGGCTCACCGACTAAGGTTCTATGTTGAAACTATGGTAAATTCATTACCATATCAGTGTGACGTATCACATAGATGCCATACAAAAACATGATCATTTATCACTTGAACCAAAAAAAAAGAGAAAATTTGGCTAGAAAAATCATGTAAAGCCTATGGTATATGCCAAGGCAATATGGGCTAGGGGGAGTGGTGTATACTGTGATAGTCAGGTACATTTAATAATTGTTACATGCATTCATTTAAAGGATTTAAAGTGTATGGATATTCATTGGGTACAAAATTATTTATTGAATTAGCAAACATTGAATTTTGTACAAGTTTTCTGTTGCTTTTTTGTTTGCGTTTGATGTAGCATATGTACTTGTACTGAAGACTTGATTTCCTCTCCCTATCTTTTACTGTTCTATGATCTCATTCTGCTATGAGCTGAAATACTGGATCAGACTGAGTAGAACAATTCCATGAGACTTGGTCAGTGGGAGTGTAAAGTTTCCTGTACTATACTCAGAGCTATGAGGGAATGAATGACATAATGCATCAAAATGTCTGCTCCATACTGATATTTTAGGTGCATAGGTAAAAATGATATTGTGCAAGCTCTCGCACTTATTTGTGTTTAGAAAGTGTGAAATTTTACTTAGCTTGACATCTAAGACAAAATTTCTTAGTTAATATTCAAGCTTTTTAATATAAGAAAGATTTAAATGTTTCCCATATGGCAGAAATTTTGAGTAATAGGATGCTAAATGGGCAAGTCAGTCACTCCAACTTTGGCCTTGTAGCAAGAAAGTGCCAACATCGCATTTAAATTTCCTGTGCCTGTGCCTCACTTTCTATGTCCTTGGCAGTTTTCTGGACAGGCCGCCTGTCCTGCTTCCTGCAGATTGCAGTTTGTACATTTAACTGTTGAAAAGGCACACAGTCCTTGAGTTTTGCTTTTATACATCGGTGGATTATATCGCTTGCAATTTCCAGCTCAGTCATGCATTATGCACAATGTTCCCAATATCCTAGTTAGTTTTGGTATGTTCATAATTACATTTCCATTGATGTTGACAACACGCTGCAACATGTGACCCAACAATTAAGTTTTCTTCATTTCTTTCTTTCTCCAATTCAGGGCAAAGCTTGGGTGCACTTTATTTGGGCCACAGGAAGATAGTGATTCTTCATATACATCAATTCTTGGGCGCTTTATTTGTGGAGATGTAGAACCAGATTGCAACCTGAATAGGTTGGTCACTCTTGGATACTCGTAATCCATAGTCCTATGGTTGACTGTGTTGTATGAACTCTTGTGGACAAATAGCTATTTTCTTAGCTCTTCCTTTAGCCATGTTTTCTTAGATAGTGGCTAATGTGGGTTGATGTAGTATTAGTGACATCATGGTTACCAGTTGTTCCTGGTTGTGATGTATCTTAGACAGTATGTAACATAATCAGGCTGGGGCTTGAAATTGTTGGGAAACACACCTACCCCCTTTTTGGCATACAAGTCTGCATGTTTTGGTTTTATAATTAATTTTACCATATAAAGCAGTCAACATATTTGATTTTCATTGTAATCAATTATGTATGTAATCATCAATCACATTCCTGGTCCATGGAATGGTCTCACCAGGAGTTAATTCCCCTTGACTTTTCCTGTCAATTCTTTGACATACAAGCATTAGTGCAGATTCAAATTAGATTACTAGTGCCCGGGAAAAAAGTAATTATTTACAAACAAAATATATATTTATGTCTACTGTTATGAATTTATAGCATCAAGGACTTTTTTTCTTAATCCAATGCTGGACAATTTTTGCACTATTACCTCAAACTTTATGGAATTTTCCTCACTTTTCTCACTTGATTTACATGTATACATGACCCAAGTATAGTTTGCAACTTTAGAAATGATCTAAATACATTATTTGATGTTTGGATTGAAAAATAAAACAAATACTTCATATGCATTTATTCTTGAATGTCTTTCTTTAATGTCAAAATAATAGCATTTCCCAGTGACGTTAAAATACAGTTTTGACGTCATGAAGCTACATTTAAGTTACTTCAGAGGGGTATAGTAAATTAACTATGTGTTTGTAATTTTGGAAGTAAATACCATGTATGATATATCAAAATGTTTGAAAGTGACTGCAGAATATGACAAGTTTTTCAATAAGTTGAAAACACATCTTCAGTGGTTCTATAAAGAGCATTTGGGTGTATACCCATGGAGTTATATTTATTGCTGTTTGTAATTAATATTGGCTCATTTAGTTTAAATTCACTGCAGTTTAGAACTTAAATGTCTTTACATTCCAAATTCTGCTTTAAGCGGCTGCAGGTGGGCTTGAGAAGAGTTATGTCCCTTGCTATTGTACACAATACGACATAGACTAGTGGCAATTAGAAACCTCTGTGTCATTGTTTTTAAAAATGTTTCATTAATTTCACATTTCTCAAGGAAGATGCCATCAGTTCTTCTTTGAACTGGTAATAATTTGGATATTTTCCCTGTTTTTACATTGTCAAATGAAACTATTAACAAAATTTATTTTCTTGGTATTAAATAATTTTGTATTGACATATTAAAAAAATTCGATAGTATCATATGGTCATGGTTTATTAAGCTAAGTCAGAAATATTTCAAACTAAATTAACAGTTCAAGATATAATGACACATAAAAGAGCTTCAACTCAACATACACAAGTCTGCAGCAAATGTCACATTTGGACAGGCTCACATGAACAACGTGGTTATGGAATAATTTATGTAACCTTTCGTGGGAAAAGAAAGATTGCTTTGGCTCACCGACTAAGGTTCTATGTTGAAACTATGGTAAATTCATTACCATATCAGTGTGACGTATCACATAGATGCCATACAAAAACATGATCATTTATCACTTGAACCAAAAAAAAGAGAAAATTTGGCTAGAAAAATCATGTAAAGCCTATGGTATATGCCAAGGCAATATGGGCTAGGGGGAGTGGTGTATACTGTGATAGTCAGGTACATTTAATAATTGTTACATGCATTCATTTAAAGGATTTAAAGTGTATGGATATTCATTGGGTACAAAATTATTTATTGAATTAGCAAACATTGAATTTTGTACAAGTTTTCTGTTGCTTTTTTGTTTGCGTTTGATGTAGCATATGTACTTGTACTGAAGACTTGATTTCCTCTCCCTATCTTTTACTGTTCTATGATCTCATTCTGCTATGAGCTGAAATACTGGATCAGACTGAGTAGAACAATTCCATGAGACTTGGTCAGTGGGAGTGTAAAGTTTCCTGTACTATACTCAGAGCTATGAGGGAATGAATGACATAATGCATCAAAATGTCTGCTCCATACTGATATTTTAGGTGCATAGGTAAAAATGATATTGTGCAAGCTCTCGCACTTATTTGTGTTTAGAAAGTGTGAAATTTTACTTAGCTTGACATCTAAGACAAAATTTCTTAGTTAATATTCAAGCTTTTTAATATAAGAAAGATTTAAATGTTTCCCATATGGCAGAAATTTTGAGTAATAGGATGCTAAATGGGCAAGTCAGTCACTCCAACTTTGGCCTTGTAGCAAGAAAGTGCCAACATCGCATTTAAATTTCCTGTGCCTGTGCCTCACTTTCTATGTCCTTGGCAGTTTTCTGGACAGGCCGCCTGTCCTGCTTCCTGCAGATTGCAGTTTGTACATTTAACTGTTGAAAAGGCACACAGTCCTTGAGTTTTGCTTTTATACATCGGTGGATTATATCGCTTGCAATTTCCAGCTCAGTCATGCATTATGCACAATGTTCCCAATATCCTAGTTAGTTTTGGTATGTTCATAATTACATTTCCATTGATGTTGACAACATGCTGCAACATGTGACCCAACAATTAAGTTTTCTTCATTTCTTTCTTTCTCCAATTCAGGGCAAAGCTTGGGTGCACTTTATTTGGGCCACAGGTAGATAGTGATTCTTCATATACATCAATTCTTGGGCGCTTTATTTGTGGAGATGTAGAACCAGATTGCAACCTGAATAGGTTGGTCACTCTTGGATACTCGTAATCCATAGTCCTATGGTTGACTGTGTTGTATGAACTCTTGTGGACAAATAGCTATTTTCTTAGCTCTTCATTTAGCCATGTTTTCTTAGATAGTGGCTAATGTGGGTTGATGTAGTATTAGTGACATCATGGTTACCAGTTGTTCCTGGTTGTGATGTATCTTAGACAGTATGTAACATAATCAGGCTGGGGCTTGAAATTGTTGGGAAACACACCTACCCCCTTTTTTGGCATACAAGTCTGCATGTTTTGGTTTTATATTTAATTTTACCATATAAAGCAGTCAACATATTTGATTTTCATTGTAATCAATTATGTATGTAATCATCAATCACATTCCTGGTCCATGGAATGGTCTCACCAGGAGTTAATTCCCCTTGACTTTTCCTGTCAATTCTTTGACATACAAGCATTAGTGCAGATTCAAATTAGATTACTAGTGCCCGGGAAAAAAGTAATTATTTACAAACAAAATATATATTTATGTCTACTGTTATGAATTTATAGCATCAAGGACTTTTTTTCTTAATCCAATGCTGGACAATTTTTGCACTATTACCTCAAACTTTATGGAATTTTCCTCACTTTTCTCACTTGATTTACATGTATACATGACCCAAGTATAGTTTGCAACTTTAGAAATGATCTAAATACATTATTTGATGTTTGGATTGAAAAATAAAACAAATACTTCATATGCATTTATTCTTGAATGTCTTTCTTTAATGTCAAAATAATAGCATTTCCCAGTGACGTTAAAATACAGTTTTGACGTCATGAAGCTACATTTAAGTTACTTCAGAGGGGTATAGTAAATTAACTATGTGTTTGTAATTTTGGAAGTAAATACCATGTATGATATATCAAAATGTTTGAAATTGACTGCAGAATATGACAAGTTTTTCAATAAGTTGAAAACACATCTTCAGTGGTTCTATAAAGAGCATTTGGGTGTATACCCATGGAGTTATATTTATTGCTGTTTGTAATTAATATTGGCTCATTTAGTTTAAATTCACTGCAGTTTAGAACTTAAATGTCTTTACATTCCAAATTCTGCTTTAAGCGGCTGCAGGTGGGCTTGAGAAGAGTTATGTCCCTTGCTATTGTACACAATACGACATAGACTAGTGGCAATTAGAAACCTCTGTGTCATTGTTTTTAAAAATGTTTCATTAATTTCACATTTCTCAAGGAAGATGCCATCAGTTCTTCTTTGAACTGGTAATAATTTGGATATTTTCCCTGTTTTTTCATTGTCAAATGAAACTATTAACAAAATTTATTTTCTTGGTATTAAATAATTTTGTATTGACATATTAAAAAAATTCGATAGTATCATATGGTCATGGTTTATTAAGCTAAGTCAGAAATATTTCAAACTAAATTAACAGTTCAAGATATAATGACATATAAAAGAGCTTCAACTCAACATACACAAGTCTGCAGCAAATGTCACATTTGGACAGGCTCACATGAACAACGTGGTTATGGAATAATTTATGTAACCTTTCGTGGGAAAAGAAAGATTGCTTTGGCTCACCGACTAAGGTTCTATGTTGAAACTATGGTAAATTCATTACCATGTCAGTGTAACGTATCACATAGATACCATACAAAAACATGATCATTTATCACTTGAACCAAAAAAAGAGAAAATTTGGCTAGAAAAATCATGTAAAGCCTATGGTATATGCCAAGGCAATATGGGCTAGGGGGAGTGGTGTATACTGTGATAGTCGGGTACATTTAATAATTGTTACATGCATTCATTTAAAGGATTTAAAGTGTATGGATGTTCATTGGGTACAAAATTATTTATTGAATTAGCAAACATTGAATTTTGTACAAGTTTTCTGTTGCTTTTTTGTTTGCGTTTGATGTAGCATATGTACTTGTACTGAAGACTTGATTTCCTCTCCCTATCTTTTACTGTTCTATGATCTCATTCTGCTATGAGCTGAAATACTGGATCAGACTGAGTAGAACAATTCCATGAGACTTGGTCAGTGGGAGTGTAAAGTTTCCTGTACTATACTCAGAGCTATGAGGGAATGAATGACATAATGCATCAAAATGTCTGCTCCATACTGATATTTTAGGTGCATAGGTAAAAATGATATTGTGCAAGCTCTCGCACTTATTTGTGTTTAGAAAGTGTGAAATTTTACTTAGCTTGACATCTAAGACAAAATTTCTTAGTTAATATTCAAGCTTTTTAATATAAGAAAGATTTAAATGTTTCCCATATGGCAGAAATTTTGAGTAATAGGATGCTAAATGGGCAAGTCAGTCACTCCAACTTTGGCCTTGTAGCAAGAAAGTGCCAACATCGCATTTAAATTTCCTGTGCCTGTGCCTCACTTTCTATGTCCTTGGCAGTTTTCTGGACAGGCCGCCTGTCCTGCTTCCTGCAGATTGCAGTTTGTACATTTAACTGTTGAAAAGGCACACAGTCCTTGAGTTTTGCTTTTATACATCGGTGGATTATATCGCTTGCAATTTCCAGCTCAGTCATGCATTATGCACAATGTTCCCAATATCCTAGTTAGTTTTGGTATGTTCATAATTACATTTCCATTGATGTTGACAACACGCTGCAACATGTGACCCAACAATTAAGTTTTCTTCATTTCTTTCTTTCTCCAATTCAGGGCAAAGCTTGGGTGCACTTTATTTGGGCCACAGGAAGATAGTGATTCTTCATATACATCAATTCTTGGGCGCTTTATTTGTGGAGATGTAGAACCAGATTGCAACCTGAATAGGTTGGTCACTCTTGGATACTCGTAATCCATAGTCCTATGGTTGACTGTGTTGTATGAACTCTTGTGGACAAATAGCTATTTTCTTAGCTCTTCATTTAGCCATGTTTTCTTAGATAGTGGCTAATGTGGGTTGATGTAGTATTAGTGACATCATGGTTACCAGTTGTTCCTGGTTGTGATGTATCTTAGACAGTATGTAACATAATCAGGCTGGGGCTTGAAATTGTTGGGAAACACACCTACCCCCTTTTTTGGCATACAAGTCTGCATGTTTTGGTTTTATATTTAATTTTACCATATAAAGCAGTCAACATATTTGATTTTCATTGTAATCAATTATGTATGTAATCATCAATCACATTCCTGGTCCATGGAATGGTCTCACCAGGAGTTAATTCCCCTTGACTTTTCTTTTCAATTCTTTGACATACAAGCATTAGTGCAGATTCAAATCAGATTACTAGTGCCGGGGAAAAAAGTAATTATTTACAAACAAAATATATATTTATGTCTACTGTTATGAATTTAGAGCATCAAGGACTTTTTTTCTTAATCCAATGCTGGACAATTTTTGCACTATTACCTCAAACTTTATGGAATTTTCCTCACTTTTCTCACTTGATTTACATGTATACATGACCCAAGTATAGTTTGCAACTTTAGAAATGATCTAAATACATTATTTGATGTTTGGATTGAAAAATAAAACAAATACTTCATATGCATTTATTCTTGAATGTCTTTCTTTAATGTCAAAATAATAGCATTTCCCAGTGACGTTAAAATACAGTTTTGACGTCATGAAGCTACATTTAAGTTACTTCAGAGGGGTATAGTAAATTAACTATGTGTTTGTAATTTTGGAAGTAAATACCATGTATGATATATCAATATGTTTGAAATTGACTGCAGAATATGACAAGTTTTTCAATAAGTTGAAAACACATCTTCAGTGGTTCTTTAAGGTGGCGCTCTACAGTTTCGTACTTTGCATAGGGTTAGAATTTTAAAGATAAATAATTTTCTGGGATTTCTTCACTGGTTATACTGGCAATATAATAAAGACTTTGTATATCTTAGGTGTTGGGAGAAGAACTTTCAATTCCCTTTATTTTGATGTATGATTGATGGGTGTACTTTAGGTTCTAGAGTATACAGCTTGGGCTAACATAAGATGTGCTCATGTAAACAAACTGCTAGCTCCGCATGGTCATTTTCACTCCCTGGACTTCAGAGGTAAATTGTAGAAAAATGGTACGATAACTTTTTTTACTTTTCAGATATTTTGTAATTTGTTCATTGCACTTTCAGAAGCTGCTATTGCCTACTTCAGCAAAATTCGTTTTCCCTAGTTTAATAACTGCTAAAGTTAGTGTACTTTTGATTAATTCTGGCTAATTTTTCAAGCACATGGGAGCATCCATTTTGTTATACCATGCGCTTAGATCATTTACAATTTCCACAAGTGCAGTATCCAAAGAAATATCAGCCACATTGCATCAAAGTAGCATTGAGATATGCCAACATTATCTCCATTGTGCATGTTACAAATGCAAACAACTTCACCTCACATACGTCACTATCTGAAAAGTACATATTAACTGGTGAGCGCCCCCTTACACAGAATAAAAGCAAATAACTACTGGTACTGCTTTACAATATCTACGCTGGTTTTACAGTAATCTGGATTTTCTAATTACATCCTACTCAAATAATCTGCACCTACGTTTTCGACGCCACTGATTTACTCAGCTCGAAAAGATAGGGTTGAAGGGTTAGCAAACAATGCAGCAGTGGTAGCGACCTTAGCTTTGTTTAAGTACAGCAATGGTCTCTTTTGAGAACAAAATCTCTCCTAAAAAGAGAGTCCCAAAACTTACCAATCCCCCAACATAACGGCCCATCCCAGTATCGAAAGTATCAGTCCTGGTACTATAAAATGACTAAAATCGCTAAAAATACGTTAAAAATTATAAATCACACACACACACACACGTCCCTATGATTCCCGCCGTTTTTCTCTAGCTTGTTGCCATTCTTTAATCTCTTGATAATTCCTCTCCACGTCTTAATCAGCCATACCTATCTCTTGATTATTCCTCTCCACGTCTTAATCAGCCATACCGATCTCTTGATTATTCCTCTCCACGTCTTAATCAGCCATACCTATCTCTTGATTATTCCTCTCCACGTCCTGATCAGCCGCACACCTATCTTCCTGTCTTAATTAGTCATATAAACTCGTTAGTTTTCATATCCCATCATCTGTTTATTATTCATTGTCTTGGTTATTTATTTTGTTTATTTATCCCATATATTGATCTTTCATTTCCATATCTTTATTATTCATTTCCATAGCTTGATTATTCCTCTCCACGTCGTAATCCGCCATACCTATCTCTTCATTATTCCTCTCCACGACCTAATCAGCCATGCCTATCTCTTGATTATTCCTCTCCACGTCCTAATCAACCATACCTATCTCTTGATTATTCCTCTCCATGTCCTAATTAGCCATACCTATCTCTTGATTATTCCTCTCCACGTCCTAATCAGCCATACCTATCTCTTGATTATTCCTCTCCACGTCTTAATCAGCCATACCTATCTCTTGATTATTCCTCTCCACGTCCTGATCAGCCGCACACCTATCTTCCTGTCTTAATTAGTCATATAAACTCGTTAGTTTTCATATCCCATCATCTGTTTATTATTCATTGTCTTGGTTATTTATTTTGTTTATTTATCCCATATATTGATCGTTCATTTCCATATCTTTATTATTCATTTCCATAGCTTGATTATTCCACTCCACGTCGTAATCCGCCATACCTATCTCTTCATTATTCCTCTCCACGACCTAATCAGCCATACCTATCTCTTGATTATTCCTCTCCACGTCCTAATCAACCATACCTATCTCTTGATTATTCCTCTCCACGACCTAATCAGCCATACCTATCTCTTGATTATTCCTCTCCACGTCCTAATTAACCATACCTGTCTCTTGATTATTCCTCTCCACGTCCTAATCAGCCATACCTATCTCTTGATTATTCCTCTCCACGTCCTAATCAGCCATACCTATCTCTTGATTATTCCTCTCCATGTCCTAATTAGCCATACCTATCTCTTGATTATTCCTCTCCACGTCCTAATCAGCCATACCTATCTCTTGATTATTCCTCTCCAAGTCTTAATTAGCCATACCTATCTCTTGATTATGATTCCTCTTGTCTTAATTAGTTATATGTACCTCGTTAGTTTTCATATCCCATCATCTGTTTATTATTCATTGTCTTGGTTATTTATTTTGTTTATTTATCCCATATATTGATCTTTCATTTCCATATCTTTATTATTCATTTCCAAATCTTGATTATTCCTCTCCACGTCCTAATCAGCCATACCTATCTCTTGATTATGCTTTTTCCTGTCTTAATTAGTCATATAAACTCGTTAGTTAGTTTTCATATCCCATCATCTATTCATTATTCATTGTCATGGTTATTTATTTCCTTTAGTCATCCCATATATTGATCTTTCATTTCCATACCTTGATTATTTATCTCGATCCCTTTATTATTCATCTCTATCCCTTGATTATTCATCTCCATCCGTGAACTGTTCGTTTCCATTGCTTGACTGTTCGTTTCCATAGTTTGATTATTCGTTTCTATCATTTCCAAGATTTTTAATCTCCATACCTCGATTATTGGTCTCCACACCTTGATTACTTGTCTCAGCATCAGTGGTACACATAATCATTGGTATACCAGATTACTGCGGTATTTTCCCGGAAACTTGCGAGGATTTTTGCTACGACTTGTATGATATCAACAGCGTGTTTTCAGTATTCATGACAAATAGTTTTCAAATTGTTCTTTAAAAAAAGTTAAGTGTAAGTTTTACAAAATACAATTATATTTATGAGCCTTTAAGTACACGTTTGAAACGTGTCCCATGTGTGAATGGAGTGGCTAAAATGGAAACGTGTCTCATATGTCAATGGAGTGGCTAAAATTGAAACGTGTCCCATGTGTGAATGGAGTGGCTAAAATGGAAACGTGTCCCATATGTCAATGGAGTGACTAAAATCGTAACGTGTCCAATATGTGAATGGAGTTACTAAAATGGAAACGTGTCCCATATATGTCAATGGAGTGGCTAAAATGGTAAATTGTGAAACATACTCTGGTCAAATTCAACTTTCGGAAAAACATTTGGAGTAAATAAAATTTAAAATGTATCATGGTTTAGTTATTTATTAGCAAATATGAATGTGATAACATATGTGTTCCTAAGGTTCGATTGTGAACCATCCTACGATTTTCAGAAGCGCGCATGTTTTCTGTCAGAAATTTACTGTAATGTCTCATGCGCACTAAATATTTTTCTCGTTTGTTGTTATTTTTACAAACCCTATCTGATAACTATATTGTCGGGTGTTGGCATCCCACTCAAAGTTTCACTCCCTCCAATGTAGTTAGTAAATTCAACAGACTCTGTAATGTCAGCACGACATCTTTCAGAACAACAGCAGTGGTGTAAGCTTAAACGCCCCATTTCAATTACAGCTTTAAGATTGCAGCTTACACAGTAAGTATCATACACATAGCAAATTCATCTACTTTAAGATATTCGCCATATAATTTTCGCGTTTTCGTGTGAGCTTCTTTCGATCTGAAATATTTTATTTTATTCTATCTCCAGATAGTTACTAATTTCATTTTCTTCAAAATAATATCCTGGATAGCATATAATATAAAATGGATAAAATGCATAATTTATGATGGATATAAAAGTGATATAAGTTTTATTTCGCTATAAATCAGAGCAAGATAGTTTCAACACTTCCAGTTTACATCAGTAAGGTCTCGAATGTCATTTGCTGTAAAATGCTGTGTCAGAAACACACCAAGGATCAAGCAACCATCTTTGCCAGGCACACTTCAAGAATCAAACAATCATCTTTGCCAGGCACACATTGAGGACCGAGCAACCATTCTTCCGGTCCTGATTCTATATCACAAACACTTTAACACTACGTTTTCTTTTTTTTTAAATAAGTAAATTCTTTTATTAGGACGCATCTGCGCTTGCGCTCTAACGAAACCCTTAAAACCATTACTAAGAAACTAGACAATTTTAATAAATAAATAAATAATAATAAATAATAAATAAATAATAAAACAATAAATAAATAAATTGTGATGTGAACTGTAAAACAAAAGGGGTATCGAAAGAGTAAAATTTAATTGTAAATTTGAAAGTAATCATAACATTATATCTCAGATGGTATTACAAAATATTGTTCTTCTTATGATGCAGATACCGTGTTTACATACGTTTGTTCAGAGCAAAAGTTCGATGCATGTATTAAGTCTTACAATGATTGAATGTCACCGAAGCAGACCGCATGACACGAAAAGTCAGGATGAGTGTGGACCGAAAATGCAACACATTTAGGTAAATAAATATCGATTTAGACAAAATGACACATACCAAATTAACATCGGTTGATATAAGGACATTGCCTAACAATGGAATTCGACAAGCAAAGATAGGTGTATGTTAAATTGTCAAGCATGGGAACAGGAAATTTTGGTATTCCCATATTTCGATGAATGATGCATACGGCCATACACCACAATTAATTTTACTATATGTTCTCTACATATATTTCTCAGCACTGACCTTTCCACAGTGTGACAATCAATACAAATCATATGAAAATCTAAAATACCCCCAAAGATGACTTCACGGTGAAATTCTTGTCAAGGGTTGACCGGCATTTTGGTGAGCTGCTGCACTGTAAACATAACAGCATGTACACAGACCACATATTTCACTTCCGGATCATTACCAAGGCCTTATTACTCCATGTGCACTGTCGCCAAATTACACACTGACAACCACTCTCTCTGCTCATATTCTCAAGAATAAACAATTACCTTTAAATCCCTACCAAATAAGCATCAATATAACTCTTCTATCACCACTAAAATGAGAGAGGAAAAAATGTTCTAAAAATAGACTGGGTACTGAACTGGAAGTATTAATTGTGATGTGATTCCATACGACACAAACACCTAGACGAAGAAATTGTTCTCCGCCTTTTTATTTTTTTGACTAGCGGCAGTCAAAATAGAAAAGGCGGATAACAATTTCTTGATCTACACAAACACCATGTTGTCAGCAAAAGTGACATCTTTGATATTTTTCAAAATGATTTCATAAGAGACCTTTATATGACATTTTGCACTCGTCTGACACAGTATGACTAAAGTGCGAAAAGTTCATTTAAAATTCGAGTCAAATAATAAAATAGAGACAAACAGCCATACACACAATTACATTTTATTCAGATGGATATATATCGCGTAATGCCATGTAATTATATATCTTACGAATCAAATAACTTTCTTGGATTATTGTGTTAATGTCTCCAAGGACCATGCACAATATCGATTGTCCAACATGATGCATGTTAAATGTTATAGGTTATCAAATAAGTCACATCAGTTGATATGCAGCAAATGTTGTATGAAGAAAAAAGACTTCATTTGTAAAGTATTTTCTCATATTTACACATTGAGAGCACATATGTCTGTTATATTTAAATAATGAAAAATATGTTTTACTTTCTGCCTGTTTATTTTTTTATTCAAAAATCTTGCGAATACTTGGGTCTTCTATAAGAAAGAACTGGTATATTTTTAAAAGTGTGTTATGCTGTTTTTATTTGATAATTTTAGGAGACTCCAATATTTATTGACTATAAGGCCTATATTAGGTGATTAAGGATTATATTATATTCTGAGGGGCCCCGAGTGGCGGAGTGGTCTAAAGCGCTGTCCGTTACGGACTACTGCCATTTCACCTCTGTCTGCGTGTGTTCGAGTCTAAGATTCGGCACATGTAGTTATGTGAGAAAGCTTGCCAGTAGCTTCTCGTGGGTCGGTGGTTCTTTCCGGGCTTTGTCCGGTTTCTTCCTCAACCATTAATACTGGCCACCATGTATAGCCTATATTGTGCTGAAAAATGGCGTTAAACCATAAAAAAAAAAAAAAATAAATTCTGAAAGAAATTATATTTTTCTCTATTGTACATATTTCTGTGTTTAAAGCCTCATGCTGAGTAAGATTAGTAGCTTTGTCCAGCGCATAATCAATTATATGTGTAGGATAATTTAAATTTTGGAAATATGTTCAGTTGATATTAGTTTCTTTGACATGAATATTGTAGAAATAGTGTTATCAATATTTTTTATTACATTTACATCTAAAAATGAAACAAGTGAAATAGATGATTCAATGCCATCTGTATGAATAATGTTGGTATATAGTGATGTTACATCTTCTGATACCAGGATTGAGTTATCAGATAGCTGTGGAATATACTTCAAGTTTTTAATGAAATCAGTAGTACCTTTTATGCACAAAGGAAGCAATTTCATCAAAAGTTGTAAAACACTAAAGAATTATGAAACGTACAAATCTAGTTGAACATAATTATCGGTGTTTGTGGTTTTCGTTTTTCACAATTCTAAAATTCAAAATTATATATAAATTAAATTATTTCATGCAACAACTCATTCTAGATACTTTTCTCACTTTTGTAACTCTGCACTTTTCATAACTTTTCATAACTTTATGTAACTTTTTGCACTTTACTCATACCCAGTCTAATGCTAATGTATCACAAAATGACCAATTTATTCTTTGCCAAGTATATTTGGTATAATCCAATATGAGAAATAAAAATAGTTGTTTCCTCAATGAAACACTAACCCGAATTATATGTTCTCTTCGGGTAAATGTATATCTGAAGCATTTAAAAATGAATAAGAAAAACAATAAATAAGTATTCACCAATGATAAGCGTGTAGAACACCCTTTGCTCATTTAGCTCAGAAAGGTCAACTGTTTTGTTAACTAAGAATCTATTCACATTCAGGGGCTCTGAGTGGTATAAAGCGCTCTGCATTACAGATCACTGGCATCTCACATCTGTCTGCGTAGGTTGAGTCTCAGATTCAGTCAATGCAGGTATGTGAGAAAGCTTACCAGTAGCTTCTTGTGCGTCGTGGGTCTTTCCGGGGATTTTCCCGGGTTATTCCTCCATCATTAATACTGGCCGCCATGTATAGCCTATCTTGTGCTGAAAAATGGAGTTAAACACTACTACTACTACTATTCACATTATATCATATTACCCTTCTTGGTCTTTTGCATTAGTGAGAAAATTTAATGTTTGGTGTATTTGTTCTGTTGTTGTCATTGCAATATTTACCACTATTCATTAACAGCTGGACAACCTCTTTAATGAGTACTCTTATGTCAGTCAGGGTAATACATAAATGCATGCATTTGAAAATGAGCCATGATTTTAATTCATTTATCCAGTAAAAATAATATCTCGTACAGGAAGATGCAAAGACCACAGACCGTTGGGCAATTAACCTTATTGTCTCAATATAATAATGTAAAAGCCCAGTTAGGTTTAATCATAAATGCAAAAGTCTTTGACTACGTGTGTTCGATTTATATATAGTTAATATCATCAATGATCTTGGACTATTTGCACATGGGCATGTCTTCATTATTAAGTTTCTTCAAACCCCTGCCAAATGGAGAAACTTTTATACCACCACCACCTAAATACATTGAACTACCAAACAAAATTAAGAATATTGGAGCTGAATGACAAAGGTCACCTGTCTGTTACTGCAGTTAGAGATCGCGGATGTAAAAGATGATGCTGAACTGCACAAATCAAATTTTGATACAGCAGGTAATGCCATCATACTAAAAGATACTTTTGAAAAGGTGCCCATTGTTGCTGAAATATTTCCCTGAGCCTGCAGTATTCAAGCCGGACTACATGCAAAGATATGAGAGATGCAAGCCAGTTTTCTGGTACTGCAAAGTCACCAGTAAGAGGAAAGTATACGAAATGGGACATTAACAATAAAATAAGAATTGAGGAGGTAAAACTATGTGGAATTAGGCCCTTAGCTGCAAAGTACCACCTTACACTTAAGTAATTTATCAAACTGGATGAAAATGGATTTTTCAAAAAAATAGTTAAAGGACTAAGTTTTTCATCAAGTGAAATTTGTGTTTTAGTTTGGTTTAAGTGCATTCCTAATATAAATGCAATTTGCCCAATCTACCATAAAAGCATGTCCATAAGCATATTGTGTGCTGAAAAATGGCGTTAAACCTTTAAAACAAACTAACCACCTAGGCCACCATAACAGAAATATTTGTTGAATTGTTCACTGGATTAAAAGCTGATATCCTTTGTTTTATCATGTTAAATATGTCTTTTGTGTCAAATAAAAGGTGAAATTAAAGAAATGGTAAAGGCATGCAAATCCTACATAAAGATTTTCAATGTTGCTTTAAACATATTTCGCTTCATTGTCTGCATTGTGGCAGTTTATAGTGATGACTAGCACTGGGGCATTATGCTATACAGATGAAGAATCGTCCCACCCTGTCAGATTATCCTGACGCCAGGCTGACCAATTGTAATGTAACCTCTTACTGCTGAGCAAACAAGTGAGGCATTTGCTTGTACCATTTATATTAGTCATTGGTATGACTCTGCTGTGGTTCAAACCCATGATCTCTTGCATCCAATGCTCTAACCACCTGGGGGGAGGGACAGAGTGGCTGACTTGTCTAAAGCGCTGTCCGTTACGGGATCACTGCCGTCTCACCTCTGTCTGCGTGGGTTAGAGTCTAAGATTCGGCTAATGTAGTTATGTGAGAAAGCATGCCAGTAGCTTCTCGTGGGTCGGTGGTTCTTTCTTGGGCATTTCCCGGGTTCTTCCTCTACCAATAATACTGGCTGCCATGTATAGCCTATCGTGTGCTGAAAAATGGCGTTAAACCTTTAAAACAAACTAACCACCTAGGCCACCATAACAGTCTAAACCAGTATTAATAGTGTTAACGATCTTTGGATGTGAGGCAGCTTGAAAAAAAAATGTAAGTTTTACAGAATAAGAAATAGCTTCATCAGAAAAAGTGCTCTACTGAGATTTATTCACAATGTGATTATGATTTGAGTATTGAGTCCTTAAACAGCCCAGCTCCCACACTTTTCTCAATGTCTTGTTGGGATGGGATCATTTCTTATTTTAAAATGTCCCTTGGTAATTTGCACCCTAGCTTTGTTGTGGTGCAGTCTCACATTTTCAGACTCATCGTGTGTCAGTTATCAAGGGGAGGGGTATTCATTGGTTGGCATACCAGTTTTGTCACTGAAGGGTTTGGCTTGAGTTCATATCTTCCCATCAGGTCAGCCTGGATCTGCAAGGGCAAGCCACTTTACTGCACATATAATTATTGCAATAGTTCAATGTTTAGCATACCAGTCTTCTCACTAAGGAGCATGGCTTTGATGAGTTCATGTCATACCATCAATCAGGATTAGTGAGATATTGGATCATTACTCACATTTTGAATGTACTGAATAACCAAGCCTTATTGACACAGATGAAAATCAGACCTACTGTACATATTCTAATGAATTTTTACAGACTTTGTATTAAGTTGCAATTCATCAAACAAGTTGTTAGACAGCAGTGTTAAATTGATTTAAAGGTGAAAGATTGTAACTTTGGTTATTTTATTAGGGTTTGAATTCTAGAGAGAGCCTTAATTCTATCATTAGGTTGAGGCTTAAGGTTTATATTTACACATGTTAGCAAAATCTTTTTAATACAATCAGGATTAATCATTTGAGTTTCATGAATTAGTACCAGTTTTGCATTATTTATTTTGGATTTGTAACTATTCATGAAAGTAGTTTCAAGGTCAAAGGTCATGACTAAGGTATTTGTTCTGCAAATATCTTGTGGAAATCTCATTTCAAAGTTAGTCTGATATTTAAAAAACAAGAAGATAAAAAGGATTATTTAGAATAGAAACACAGTTGATGTGAGGTAGAAGTTGTTTGGAAAAAAATGCGCTATTAATTTAAAATGATTCTATATAATGAATAACTTTTCTGACAAATTGTAATTTTAGGTTGTGTATTCGGTATATTGTTCAGTTGTATAAATAAACAACAAACTCCACTTTTAAGGATGTCATGTGCATTATAATATTTTATTTCTGTGATTCTAAGTAAATTTGTAGAAAATTTGGTGCATTTATTTATATCTATATTTTTTCTTTCAAGCCAAGGCTTCAGTTTTGATGATATTTTACAGTGTCCAAATGAACTCCTTATTTGAATTTTTAGAGTCCTTTGAAGATGTTACAAGGTACCACTTCCTTGTCACAGGTGTAAGTTCTATGTGTGTGTGTGTGTGTGTGTGAGAGAGAGAGAGAGAGAGAGAGAGAGAGAGAGAGAGAGAGAGAGAGAGAGAGAGATTGATTCATGTACATTTAAAACACATTATCAAGCTTTGTCCTCAAAGTCAAGGCATTTTTCTTCAACCTCAATGAACATTTTGTTTTCAACATAGTGAACTTTCAAGATCTCACTAGAATTATAACAGTAGTAGGAGTCCCACCAGCAAAAGTTACAATCCTCAGTTAGTCTTTAATACTAGTAACACTGACATGGCTTAAACCCTACAACAACAAAATTTTACTAAAATTGCAACAGTAGTAGGAGTCCCACCAGAAGCATGAAAATACTTGAAATCATTTGAAGCTAGATATCTGGCAAAAATAATGACTGAACATTTTCTATTTGGTTTATATTTCCATTGGGTGCACATAATTGACTTGATAATTTTAAAATCAGTCATACAGAACTCAGGCAGGGACTCGTGTTCTTTAAGACCATATAGAGGATGTGGCACCATTTGGACTGAAACGTTTCATATGAAACAGATTGGCAGAAAACTGATAAAACATTGTGTTGTGCTTATATCTATGTTCAACTTGTTAGATAAATTCTCAGTAGGCATTCCTGTATTACATGTAATAAGCCAAGCTCAACTTTCTGTGAAAGAATATAATTCCTAGATTTATATTGTTACAGGCGATTGTAAACATCTTGAATTAAATTTCCCTCAGATATTCTACCTCACTTAATTTATTATTGATGAAACTTTATGCATTTTCCTACATAAGGTTTGATCACAGTGTTTTTCCACATGCCATGTGAAGCAGTTTTACATGATGTGTATTGGTTTCTGAGAGATTCGAATCCTTTTAATGCAACTCAAAAGATCATTGAATATTAGTATATCTTTATAAGTTCACCAACAACTGAAATAACTATGGTAATGATTGCATCAAAAGATCAGGTTAAAAAGGAAATAACTGTATAATAGTACAAGTTTGAATTTTCATATTTTGTGTTTGTGGTAATTATAGAATTTAATAAAATGAATTGACTTGCAATTTCTAACATTGCAATTTCAAAGGAAGTA
This sequence comes from Unio pictorum, assembly GCA_030141615.1. Taxonomy (NCBI): domain Eukaryota; kingdom Metazoa; phylum Mollusca; class Bivalvia; order Unionida; family Unionidae; genus Unio; species Unio pictorum. The sequence continues at coordinate 2,081,179 of JARLTB010000196.1, forward strand.
GTAAAGGTAACCAATCTTAAATTTCATTTCAGGGTCCTCATGACTTCTGGCATCCAAGCGAATCATTGTGGCTGTATTTAGGTATGCAGGGGATAGAGTCATGGAACTAGCATAGATGTGTGAGATCTGGCTCATGGAGGAGATGGCCTTGATGGACATTTTCTTCAGGAAGGTTGGTATTGGCCTTTATCCAAATCTCAGTTATCATAGGCTAATGTTCAGTTTGAAAACATCACGTGGGAAGGTCTTTGTATGGGCATGTAACATGTATGCCACAGGAACAGGGTCCTTTGTTAGTAGTGTTATTTGCCAGTGACACAGTAGTAGGAAACTTGCTGGAAGAGATTCTTGCATGGAAAGAAAAGTACATTTTCTAGTGAGTTGGTATTATCTAATATTTGGTAACTAACAAATGATGCATCCCATTTAACCCACCTATAACCCTAACTTCATTTCAAATGATATTTCTAAGATTTTCATGTGGTGGCATTACTATTGTTTAACAGTGTGAAGACAATATATGATAATATTCAAAGGTTTGTCACACTTGTCAGGTCCCAAGGTTGTTGTTGTTGTTGTAGGGTTTAACAACATTTTTCAGCACATGATAGGCTATACAAGGCGGCCAGTATTAATAGTGGAGGAAGAACACAGGAAAACCACAGAAAGAATTACCAGCCCATGAAAAGCTACTCAAGCTTTCACACATACCCACATCGGCCGAATCTGAGACTCGAACCCACACAGACATGTGAGATGTCAGTGATCTGTAAAGGAGAGCCCTTTAGAACACTCAGCCACTCTGACCCCCACCCCCACCCCAAGGTTGTAAAGATGTCTTTACACTCAGTACTGGCTGAAAATGTTTTACATATGGTTGGTGATTTGGCATTAGCAAATCAGAATCTGACATCAGATTGGGCTATGATATTATATCAGCCAATCAATGCATGATGCCTGAAATTTCAAGTTGTTAATAACAGTCATTCAGTCTGTAATATGATTGGACAGTGAAATGTCAGTCAGCCATACAAAATGTCAACATTTGATTGGTCAGTGGTCTAATATTAGATGTTAGAGATTCATAACCATAAATCTGGTTGGTCAGTGATTTTACATTAGCTTGTCAGCTGCAAGGTTTCTGAGTTTTATTTGAGTGAAACATGAATTCCATTATGTTTTCATACTGACTGGATATGATGTTGATCTGCTTTTTGCAAGGTTTACTGTAACCCCCAAACAGAGCTATAGGATCATAAATCAAAATTATATATGCCCTGTAAATTGGTGTGGGGAGGAGTATAATGATGTCAATTTATTCATATATTTTACTTATGTTTTACCTAACAACTAAACATATTGAGATTTCTTCATCTAACTGGGTCTGCTTTATATATATATATATATATATATATATATATATATATATATATATATATATATATATATATATTGCTAGACATTGAGTCCAGTGAATGTTATTGATCAACTTTTTGAAGAATTATCCCCATATTTTGTATTCATTATTTTTGTTCTGCCATTGTATTTTTCTGATCTTATCTGGATAACAATTTAAAATATTTTCAATGAAACCTGGTGAGCAGTTATATTATGACAATTGTTTCCCCCCCCCCCAAATTGGTATGTTGGTTTATCATGAGTGTTTGTCTCAAACTTGGCATGTAGTTGTATGCGAGTTTGTGTCCCAATCATGGTATATAGTAATATATTTATCTCATGACAGGTGTTCACTGTAGGGTTTGGGTTAAATTAATTTTATTTAAAATAAATATTAGTTAAATCAGACATGTAATATTCAGTCATTAGCATGTAGTGCATCACTGTAGAGTTTGGGTTCATACCTTCAGGAACAGCTTGGGTATGGCAGTTTTCTCCAATTTCTTTCACCCAATGAGAACTTCCTTCATGAATGGTTCAGACTATGCTATAATGCTTCTTCCAGGGCACAATGTGCCAATCAAATTTAGTTTAACAATCATTTATGTCTTGCTTGATGAACCCAGATTGCAAACAGTTGCCACCTGAAAAACAGATTCTGTTACAATAATATTTAAAGGTTATACACTTTGCCAAACACATTTTCATATGGGGGATTTGCAAAATATTGGAGAGTTCTAGTGCATCAATGTTCAGATTTGTACAAATTATTCACGATCCAAACAATCACATGCCCTGACAGCATCTCTGCTTAAAGTACTTTAAATTTAAATGACTGCAAACTTTTTCTATTGCTTTGCTAGGACTTCCCATTTGTCATGCTGGGAATAAGCTACAGTAATTCTTGATTGGTATTATTATTTATCCTGGGATGGTATTATTTATCCTGGGATGGAACAAGCAATAACAAGCAATAACCAGAAATGATACTAGAATGTAACATATTTCACCATGTGACACACCAGTAGTGTAGCTTTCACATTGACCAAAGTTGACAAGATACAATTCAATGTAGAAACTTTGCATAAAAGTATTTATTACATGATGAGTGAAGTACTTCATTATATATGTGGAACATGTGTGGATTGTATTCTTTATGCTGAACATGTTGATGTGTGAAGACAATTAGCATGGAACGGGGGAAAGTGATATTACAAACTTTATCAATTTGCTTTAATTTGCAGATGGCGAAGAGTATTCTCAATTATAGTCCTTTTTTATTTTACTAATAAAAATGAGTGATTATGACTGACAATGCTGTTTCAGATGAATATTTAAAAGACAGAACAAGCAATAAGTTATAACCAGAAATGATACTTGAATGTAACATATTTCCCCATTGTGTGATTGAAGGAATAACTAGACAAACTGATAATAAATATTCATGACTTCAGAAGAATAATATAACTTTTCAATCTTATTTTTTAAATTATTGATTATCCATCTATTGTATTGATATGTGTATAATATTGATGCATAAATATATGGATGAATTGTTCCACCCTAACTGTATGGGTTTTTGGTATGTCATTTATGAGCATGAATCCTGTGGTTGACTGTCTTGGTGAGTTATTGGTGTTATTAATGAGCACTACTTCTATGCTTGAATTCCTTAGGGTTTTTTTGGTGTTATTTATGAGCACTACTTTTGTGGTTGAATTCCTTAGGGGTTTATTGGTGTTATTTATGAGCACTACTTTTGTGGTTGAATTCCTTGAGGGTTTATTAGTATTATTTATGAGCACTACTTTTGTGGTTGAATTCCTTGAGGGTTTATTAGTATTATTTATGAGCACTACTTTTGTGGTTGAATTCCTTGGGGGTTTATTGGTGTTATCTATGAGCACTAATTCTGTGTCGAATTCCTTAGGGGTTTATTGGTGTTATCTATGAGCACTAATTCTGTGTTGAATTCCTTAGGGGTTTATTGGTGTTATTTATGAGCACTAATTCTGTGGTTGAATTCCTTAGGGGGTTATGTGCAAGTCCCCTGTAATAGCATGCCTTAGTGATTCATAGGAGAGTATGATTCTTGTGCAGGATTTAAAGATTTATTCTTTATTTTTGACATGTCTGATGCCATTCTTGTAAACCATATTACTATTGATCAGCAGGTAACGATTATGTGAATCAGAAGTGAGTTTATATAACCAGTCTAAAATCATGCACTGTGGGGATTAGCTTACTTGACATCTATTCACAAATCATGGTTATTGATGAGAACTAAGTACCAATCAATTTGCGCGAAAGCCTCCACTAAAAAATTAGTAAATAATTTTAACAAATCATCTGTTTTTACTATAAAACATGACACACCAAGTCAATCAATGGAAAATATATCAGTGTTTCCTTTTTGTTTCAGATATTCCCCTCAGATGGAGGCACTGTGAAACTTCCCAAGCTGATAGGACTGTCTCATGCCCTGGACCTAATCCTGACTGTCAGACCAGTTGTGGCAATAGAAGCACTTGAAATGGGAATAGCAAATAGAGTTATTATTAAAGAAACAGGTGGCATATATTTGCAATGCAATAAAACACTTTTATAACAAAGTTGTTAGGACAACACAAATAAATAAATATTGATAAAATAATAATATAAATAACTGATATGTGGTATTTGTTTTAATTGTTCAAACTGTATACAGAAGTCACCTATGTGCAACAGCCAGTTCTACCATTTCCCTATGAATGATCGCTATTTACAAGTTTGCCTGTATTCAATTCAGTGTCCCCACTATCTTTATGTCCCAGTAAAGCTTCCATATTCATGTATCTGCAGCTCATTATGTATTTATGAACTAAATTTAATTAGGCAATCCTGTGTATGTGTGCATGTTTGGATCTTGGATTTAGCGAATGTGGTTATGTGAGAGTTTGCCAGTAGCTTGTCATTGGTCTGGTTCTTCCTGGGGTTTTCCCTTCATCATTAGTACTAGCCACCATGCATGGCCTATCATGCGCTGACAAACTGTTAAGCCCCACAACAACAATCATAAGGCAATATTTTCTTGTAGAAGATGTACATTTTTGCATTTGTTTTCACACAATTTTAATTTACATAAAGCTTAATGTGTTGATCTTTTAAACATTCCAGGTTAACCAGAATAGGTTCTGACGTATGAAAACAATTTATATCTTGGTATGTGTGAAGTCGAATAGTTTAATGCTATACTTCAAAGTTATCTCCCTTGGCCCAACACCATCATTCATACAACTTTTGGTCTTGTTTACTTGTATATTTTTGCTCTCTGTATATCTTGTCTGCAAAAGTTTGTCCTTTTATCACTGTAATTAAGAAAAAAGTTTATTTCATTCTTTCAGCTTTCTTTGACAAATATATATTTATGATAGCAACTCTAATGACAGGCTATTTCTGGTCATATGAATTTCATCGAATTTTTTAAATTCTATGAATTAATTTGCATAAATATAAAGGTTTTTTTTGGTAGATTTGTGCAAATGTAATGGTAACATTTCAGTTTTCAGGTTACATTTGTTTCCATTTCCAGAAAGTTTAATCATGTAAATGTTCACAATAGTTGTAGCCATAATATCCATTGGTTACTAATTGTCCTTTTTTATTCATAGTTCTGAGACCGTCCCTTAAGCTGGCACAAGAGACAGCCAAATTTCCTGAGCATGGTATGAATGTAGACAGGAGTCCGACCTACTATTCAGCCTTTGATGCAGAGTTGTGGACTGCAGCTCCAGATTTGAATTCAAAATGGCGATGAAATTGATCGAAGATGAAGCTGTGCCAGGTATTATGTCAGTTTTCTATGAATCCAGTATTGCCTGTAGTTTAACGTTATGCCTGGTGTATAAAAAGCTGACAGATACTGATAGCTTTGACTCGTAAATACAACAAATAATATAGACCCATATATGCTGGTACATAATGAACCATAAGGTCCAGATGTACATTTACAACTTTGAATCAAGGTCTACTATGACAGATTGAAATTATCAGTACAGCAAATAAGATTGATCCAGATTTACTAACTTTGATCCAGATTTACTAATTTACATTGAGAAATTGCTGTACTTGAGAAAAGAACAGTATTGCTTTCTTATTGCCAGAATATCAGAATTTGTATCAATAAATTATATAACATGCCATTTTAAAACCACGTCTTTCCTTCTTGTAGGTGCCGCATCATTTGTGAAAGGCACTGAAAAACGAGGCTCACTTGACATAAATAAATCATAAAAATTGTAAAATTTTTGTCTTGTGAATTGTTATTTTTTAATATCTTTACAACTTTAATTAACTTGTTACCCTAAAATGTTGGCACTTAATTTCCACAAACATAATAAATGTCTGTTGAAAATGATTAGTTGTTATCTTGCATGTGAACATGGTTTACCAGTAATAGCCTCAGGAAAAGATGAAAGACATTGGGTTATAGGGTACACATGATAAGAGTCTTTTGGCATATGTCAATATGTGTATCAAAGATGACATATTAGTGAAAGGTGCCAGTTTTTATTTTACAGAAAACATTTTCTCGCATGCTGATAGTCAGAACTATTTTCTTGAAATAAGTTTCTGTATACATTCACCATTTACTGTACACTTTTTAATCGATTGTAACCTGTGGTTACATACAGCAACAACTTTAAAGACACTGGCAACAGGAAACACAAGACCCAACCAAAAATGATTTTCTTGTGGAAAACAAGTCACGGTCGCCAGTGACCTTTCTTTGGTGAGAAACTGGACTAAATCAACAATGATATTTCTGTAAGAAACACATGGCCTAATCAACAATGATCTTTGTGTTGGTAAAATAGGACTATATCAACAATGATATTTCAGTAAAAAACATAGGTAAGAGGCAATATAACTGCACACATGAATTAACATTGAGTAAAAGCTTTGACAAGCAGTTCTCATTAGAAGAGGGGTCTACATAACAGTAGACATGCTTCAGAAACATTCATCCATTTTGACAGCCATTTAACAGTAGAAGAACTTAAGACAGCCATTGGACATAGGGCCATCCAATGTTTACAAGAAATTCTCAGAATAATGAGGGACCCAGATAATTAGCTAGGCCTTGGGCATTTTATTCTGGGAGAGGGACCCATGTAAGTTGCTGTCACGCCTCAGACACAGAGCCATCCAGATTTGACTTTTATGTTTAATTAGACAAAAGGTCCATGCAAGATTTCAACAGGATTCAGGCATAGGGCCATTCATTTTTAAATAGTATGTTTCATTAGAAAATATTTCCATGCAAGATTTAGACATGATTCAGCCATAGGGCCATGAAACAGTTTTGACCTGTATTTTTCATTCGAAGAAAGGTCCATACAAGATCTAGACAGGATTCAGGCATAGAGCCAACTTGCTTAGACAACTAGTTTTCAGAAGATGTGGGACCCTTATAAGACATGTTTTTGGAGATGTAAAGAGGGTTCTTGGTAAGTCTATTTTAGTACACAATCCATTGTAGCAATCAAAATATAAAATAAATTTACCATAGGGAGAAAACTTCAGAAATTTCATTTCTGAATCTACTAAAAACAAGATAAATGTATGAAGGAGATGGTACAGTTTTTTTTAAAACATTTTAAATTTTTTTGAATTGTTTTGCTTTTGTTATTTTTTGCAAAGTTCAGTAAGTAATAGTAGGAATGGCAATCCTAGTTGTACCATTAGGAGAGAACAAATAGTAGAAATGGATTGGTAATAGAAGGCATAAATTGTCCATTTTGACATCTAGTTATCAGCGTTTGGGACTCAGAATGACTTCAGAGATTAAGGCAAGCAGTGGGCATTGAGTCATCCATTTTGACAACTAGTTATCAGTGGATAAGATTTAGTCAGGCAGTGGGCATAGTCATCAATTTTGACAGTTAATTATCAGTGGGAGAGATTAAGACAGGCACTGGGCATCCAATGTTTACAAGTAATTCTCAGAATAATGAAGGACCCATATAAAGCTTAGCTAGGCCTCGGACATTTTATTTTGGGAGAGAGACCCATAGAAGTTGCTGACATGCCTCAGACAAAGAGCTATCCAGATTTGACTTTTATGTTTCATTAGACAAAGTCCATGCAAGATTTAAACAGTATTCAGGCATAAGGCCATTCGGTTTTTACTAGTATGTTTCATTCGAAGGGCCATACAAGATTTAAACAGGATTCAGGCACAAGGCCATTCGGTTTTTACTAGTACGTTTCATTCGAAGGGCCATACAAGATTTAAACAGGATTCAGGCACAAGGCCATTTGGTTTTTACTAGTATGTTTCATTCGAAGGGCCATACAAGATTTAAACAGGATTCAGGCACAAGGCCATTTGGTTTTTACTAGTATGTTTCATTCGAAGGGCCATACAAGATTTAAACAGTATTCAGGCATAAGGCCATTCGGTTTTTACTAGTATGTTTCATTGTAAGAAAGGTCCATACAAGATACAGCTATATTGACCTGTATCACTCATTGGAAGACATAAAGTCCATACAAGATACAGCCATAAGACCATGATACAGTTTTGACCTGTATCATCCATTGGAAGGTCCATACAAGATTTACACAGGATTCAGGCATTGAGCCAACGTGCTTAGACAACCAGTTCTCAGAAGCTAGACCCTTACAAGACTATTGAAAGGTCTCCGATATAGGGCCATCCACTTGTTCACAAGTAGTTACAATGAATAGAGGACCTCCACCTATAACATTAGATATATCCTATATGTAGAGCCATTCAGTATTTTACTCAAACTTTTATGGGGCATACAAAGTTAGAAAGGCCTCAGACATTAGCCCATCCAGCATTATCACGTAGATCTCAGCACAATAGTGTATTGTGAAAGATTTAGATGGGGTCATAATGTTTTTCGAGGACATCTAGCAAGGTTTCTTGACAAGTCTTATTTTAGTACACAAACTGTTGTAGCAATCAAAATATTAAATTTACCAAAGGCAGAAAATTTCAAAAATGAATCATTACTAATCTACTTGAAACGAGAGTAAATTAAAAAATATGAAAAGAATTTGTTAACTTTATGAAGGAGATTTGTCTTTTAAAATATTTTAATGGTTTTGCTTTTATTATTTTCTGTAAAGTTCAGATAGTAATAGTAGGAGTGGTAATCCATGTAGCATCGTTAGCAGGGACGAAATAGTAGAAATGGAATGGTAATCCTAGTTGTACCATTATAAGGGATGAAAAAGCAACAATAGTAGGAGCAGTACCATTAGAGGGGAAGATAATGTATCAATAGGTTGAGAAGAAATGGAGGAGTGCTACCAGTATAAAGCTGTCAGATACATAGATCCAACAAATGATGTGTATTGAATATGCATGTTCATGAAGGAATTTAATTTAGCAAGTGATGATATTGTAATACCCAACTCAACAAATCAAAATATTTTGCGCTATTAAGAACTACATTTCCTTTTTCAATAGTAATACAAATAATGATAATGTAAAAACATGAAACATCAGAAAAATATGAGGCAGTTCACTGTTGTAATAACATAATGGCTAACTAAGGTTATGTGATGTGACTAGGAGTCTATAAATATGACTGCAAACAGTGCACTGGAAGATATGTCAGACTGGCAAAGTAAGAATATCTAAGTAGAAAAGAATTTCTGCCTTGCATTCTAAAACTATCACTTACACAATTTTTATAACCCATATTAACTTTGGTACTTTAAAATCCAAAACCTGAATCAAATTGTTATAAGAAATAGTAAGTAGATTTATTACATGATTGGTATCAAATGTAAATGCCTTATAATTATATAGTGTAAATGCCTTATTATTATATAGTGTAAATGCCTTATAATTATATAGTGTAAATGCCTTATAATTATATAGTATAATACTCTATAAAGCCACTGCTATCTCCCATCACACTGCTCAAGTACATTAGTACTAGAATTAGTATTTTTTATTGAGATCACGCTACTATGTCAGAACATATCACAGGCAATCTAATAAATTAGGCATATACACATGAATTAAAGGGTACAATTAATTTAACCTAAATATTGCATATTATAATGTCTTTTCACATTTAGATAATCAAGTCTGCTATATATTCTCGAAAGTTGAACTTGTTCACATCAGGGGGAAACGATTTATACAGCATCAAAGCAACATAAAGCCGCCAACATTTGTGCGTGGCTTGGCGGTGTTGTTTTATGCAATCTGTTGACTAGTAAATTCGAATTCTGCAATTGAGAACTATAATTGACTTTATCAAGAGAAAATGTGACATTAGCAGAAAGCAGCTAAAATCAGAGTTTTTCAAAAAATAATAACTATTGACAGATGAGAAATGTAATGGTATAAAATGTATACGACACAGAGGTCTCGGAAACGCTTAATTAAGCGTATTTGAATGCAAATATTTGATCTGGGACACATAAATCACTCCATGCAGGAGTCCTCCGTACGCATGCAAATAGCTGGGAGACAAGTTAGTGTTGATTACTTTATCATTTTAGGTGTGCTGATATTTACAGTGACATAATTCAGTGGTTAAAATACAGCCAGTTCAGCCTGCTGTATTTATTAGAGTACATCAAAAGAACATGATGCAATAGCAGGGCGACAAGATCAAAGGACTTTGACTAGGATCTTGGGTGGGAATATGTGCTGAAATTAACAACGACTGAATTCGGAGACAGAAAGATCCTGAGATGTACATGTAGTTATTATAAGAATACACTTTAGCTTCCATTATTTAATCTACGGACATGTACTATTTCATCATTCATTACGTACACGCGTTACGTAATTTGTGTTATTTTCTTTTCATTGAATTCAGTCACATAATGATCTGTGACAAAATTATTGAATATTTTACATCCGTGTGTGGATATTTTCGATGGAAATATTTGTATTATGGATTCAATGTATGTTACAAGATTCGCTGGTGAGTACACAGTGTTGATACTCTTTTCATGCCATAGATTATACATGTATATATAAATTACACACGTGTATGTACCAATGCATGGTTATCTGAATAAAGTAATATATTATATCTGCAATTTCTGTTACCACAGCAAATGTTTTTCTCATTTAATATATATTGATCAAAAATGGTAATTGTGCCATGCATTTTCGCACCCGTCTTTATGTACTCCCTCCCCCCCAAAAAAAAAAAAAATTAAATCCATAAATGTGTTGGTATTGTACATGGTTGCTTATAATACGGTTCGGTTCGTAACACGATCGGATTCTATGGCTCCCAACTACCGTGTTATAGAGGGGTCCCACTGTATGTTTTTCTTGAGTGTATTTTATATAAATAATTGGTATTTTGTCTGTAATGTTCAACATGTGGCTGAAACAAATAATGTTGCCTTGAATTCTCCACTGGTCTTTTAGTCACAGGCATATATTGCCACCACACATTGTACATACTATCGATATCGTTGTGTACAAGTCAGGACCGACTGCATTGAGCAAGATTTACCGTCTTAACATGGTAGCTTCTTTCTTTGTACATCTTACACATTCCAGATATGACCATTTCATTTTTTTAAATAAAGTAAATGAGATGGGTGTATTCAATTTATAAAACTGAATGAAAGATAGTTGTTGATTCAGGTGTAAGTGTTACAAATATGTTTCTAATATGTTGCTTCACTGCGATAATGATACAAGGAGCTTTTAGTTTTACAGGGTAAAAAGTTTGAGACTCATCACTGCGCAGGTTTTGATCTGAAATGAATACTAAAGAGTCTTGCTTGATGTAGTTTTTGATAAAGCAGTGGAGTCTTGTTGTGTAATCTATGATAACAATTTGAAGAGGTATACAACAAAGATCATATCAATGTTTAATGGGTTGTAACTTCACAGCTTGCCTGCTTAATTAGATTTGAGACACACAGTGAAACAACTTTATACAATGAGCCTTGTTTATTTGATTCCAAAACTGTGACTGCACATCCAATGACCTTATGTACACATCTTGTGTACACATATTTTCATATTCTCACTTTTGACATGTTTGAGTGTAGTGTTCTTTTCTTTTTTATCTCTGAGATGTGGACTATTTATTATATGAGTTGATTTTATGTTTAATTTTTAAAGAAATTGTTGGAAGTATGTATGTATGTATGTATGTATGTATGTATGTATGTATGTATGTATGTATGTATGTATGTATGTATGTATGTATGTATGTATGTATGTATGTATGTATCAGCAAGATATCAGAATTAGATTTATGTTAAATAGGTAGTCTTGGTTACTTTTGTTCCCCATGATGATAATGTCAAATAGTTGCATCCAATCTGGTTACCTTCATTTACCATGATGATGGCCCAGCCAATCTGGTTACCTTCATTTACCATGATGATGGCCCAGCCAATCTGGTTACCTTCATTTACCATGATGATGGCCCAGCCAATCTGGTTACCTTCATTTACCATGATGATGGCCCAGCCAATCTGGTTACCTTCATTTACCATGATGATGGCCCAGCCAATCTGGTAACCTTCATTTACCATGATGATGACCCAGCCAATCTGGTTACCTTCATTTACCATGATGATGGCCCAGCCAATCTGGTTACCTTCATTTACCATGATGATTGCCCAGCCAATCTGGTTACCTTCATTTACAATGATGATGGCCCAGTTACATCCAATCTGGTTACCTTCATTTGCCATGATAATGGCCCAGCCAATCTGGTTACCTTCATTTACCATGATGATGGCCCAGCCAATCTGGTTACCTTCATTTACCATGATGGCCCAGCCAATCTGGTTATCTTCATTTACCATGATGATTGCCCAGCCAATCTGGTTACCTTCATTTACAATGATGATGGCCCAGTTACATCCAATCTGGTTACCTTCATTTGCCATGATAATGGCCCAGCCAATCTGGTTACCTTCATTTACCATGATGATGGCCCAGCCAATCTGGTTACCTTCATTTACCATGATGGCCCAGCCAATCTGGTTATCTTCATTTACCATGATGATGGCCCAGCCAATCTGGTTACCTTCATTTACCATGATGATGGCCCAGCCAATCTGGTTACCTTCATTTACCATGATGATGGCCCAGTTACATCCAATCTGGTTACCTTCATTTGCCATGATAATGGCCCAGCCAATCTGGTTACCTTCATTTACCATGATGATGGCCCAGCCAATCTGGTTACCTTCATTTACCATGATGGCCCAGCCAATCTGGTTATCTTCATTTACCATGATGATGGCCCAGCCAATCTGGTTACCTTCATTTACCATGATGATGGCCCAGCCAATCTGGTTACCTTCATTTACCATGATGATGGCCCAGTTACATCCAATCTGGTTATCTTCTTTCGCCATGATGATAGTCCAGATTCCGACTAAGGTAGCACCTTGTCTGTTTGGACATGATGTATACAGTTGTCATTAAGAACTGGGAGCTATGAATTTTCCCTTCTAGTTTGACTTCTCTACCTGGATTCTTTAATTCCCTTGATTGTGGTAATTATTGTACCCTCAAATTCTTCATTGCCTTTCTTGAGACCCTTCTCTTTATTAACAGCAAATTATTATAATCCTTTAAATCATTGGTTTGTCTAGGAGTACTTAAGTTATAAATATAGGTCCTGATTGATGAGTCCCATGTCAGAAATGTTACATTTTTAGAGTCACAACAAATTACCAAAATTTGCAATTTACCCCAGCAAAAATGTGTTCCTTTTTGTTCTGTTGCTCCTCACCAAACCTCCAATAACGGAACTATGACCCTCTGCCAAGTCATCCTAATAACTCCCTTATAGATATCTAAGACAATTGGGACTTGGGATGTTGTTGATTTCTGACTTTTCATTTATATGCCACCTGACAATAAAGTACTTGATTCATCTTTATGTTTTGCATTTTCTGTTTGCAATTTAAAATTTAGAAGACATTGAACATGAATCATTCTAAAATTTGTGATTATAAATGGTGATCTACTATAAAATAGGGTTGTTGTTAAAAAAACGTTAAAAAAAAGTTTAAACATCTATCTCTCAAAACTGGTGAACAGAATTTGATCAAATTTTCTATGAACATATTTCAGGTTTTGTTGAAATAATGCAGAACTGCTACTGAATATGGTTGTTGTTTTAGGGTTTAATGTCATCTTTCAGCACAGTAGGCTATACCTGGCGGTCAGTATTAATGGTAGAGAAAGAACCCGGGAAACCCTTCGTAAAGAATCACCGATCTAAAGTATTCAGTTGATCCAGTCTCAAATGTAGGTTTCATTACTAAACATTGAAAACATTTTAATAATGACTGCGAGACAGAATCTGATTAAAATGCAGGAAAAGAATCCAGGCATGAATGTCTTTCAGATGTGTTCTTCAGTAATAGTCATTGTTATTAAAATTGGAACAACTTTTAAACAATTTCCTCTTTGAAACTACTGATCAAAATTTGACCAAGCTTGACATAACAAATATTCTTGATATGAAGACCTTTCATGTTTGTACACATTATTCTGATCTGCCATATACTATGGACATTGATTCAAAAATGACATTGACCTTTGAATGATTTGACCAAAATCATTGGGTAGAATTTGATCTAATTTAACAGAAGTTTTTTTTATACTAAAGCCTTTCAAGTATGCACCACCATATATGGCTGCTATTACTAAAAATAGAGGAATTTTTTTTTCTCCAAAATAACCAATTTAACTTTGACTGAAAGCATCATGGCAGCAAGACCAATAACTTACAAATAACCATTTACAAAATTTGACAGAAAGTATTCTAGATGCCATTCTGTCACAAAATATGGTGAACATTATTGATTTAGATAAACATTTTTGTAATTTTATTGAAAAATAAAGATGAAAACTACCTTACCAATTTATTTTCGTAACGTATTTAAAGTAAAAGTCCATATAATGGCTACTTGGTGGTCAGATGAAAATAATGATGTTAGGATGATTGGTTAAATCATAGTCACATATTTAAAATGGAGCCTTAGTCTTGTTTCTTCATTCATCAGTGATTATCTTATTTCAGTTTTGGAGACTAAATACGGACCCCATAAAATGTTTGTCCCAGAATTTGACCAGATAGGACCATTTGTTTTAACCCATGAATGAGAGGAGAAAAACAAGGCTCATTGTATAAAGTTGCTGATAGGACCATTTGTTTTGACCCATGAATGAGAGGAAAAAAAAACAAGACTCATTGTATAAAGTTACAGATAGGACCATTTGTTTTGACCCATGAATGAGAGGAAAAAAAACAAGACTCATTGTATAAAGTTACAGAAAATTTAAATTAAAATGCTTGAAAAATCATCCACAAAAAAAAAACAGAATGTTGTATTATATTAAAATTGAAGTTAAGGACTTTATTGAAACCTTCATGTTTTTCATTTTTGGGAAAATTACTCCAGTTATGCTAATTTGCAGCACAGCAACCAACTTCTGGAGACCTAGGAAAATTCCTGATTATACAGCTGTGCTATAGTTTACACTGTTCTCTCTTCTTGAATTTTTGTATTGACTACAGACGTTGTTTCAGGATTTTAGACCACAACTGCTGCTTGCATTTTCATAGATCATTTTGGAATGTAAAGAAGGCTTGATAAATATAATATCTTGCCTTGTTTCTTTTTTATAATTACTTCCATATGCCAAGAAAGTTATCTCCTTGGAGAAATTTGAGACTCTACACAATGGGTTTTATATATCTCTTTTGATGCCCTACCTAAACTATGTAAGGTGCTGTTGGCTGGTATGACCCTTATTCATTCATCCATCATCTGTCCATCCTTCCATGTTTTAATCTGTCACAGGTTACATTTTGTAGTCATTTTTGTATGGGTCCCTGTTTGGTCAGATGATCACAGACATCAAATATAGGGCTCAACTAAAAGGGTGATGTAAGAAATCTGGCCAGTAGCTTCCCTTAAGTTGATGGTTCTTCTTGGTGTTGTCTTGCATTCTTCCTCTACCAGATATGCTGGCCATCATGACATGAAACCCATAACAATATAATAGCAACATTTTCTTATGCACTTTTGGCTGAAGTTGAACTTTTCATATATATGCCTCTTGGAATGTGAAATACTTCTACTGATAGTATGTCAGTTTAATTTATATTTTAACACTGTGTGCAATTAATTTTTTTAATAAAAAATCTGACTAGGATATGTGCTCCTGCAAATAATTATGCATATATCTGTTAATGTATTACTGAGCACTAACCGCCCTGTTGGCCTAGTGGTTAGAGCATCAGCCTTGGATCATCTGGGATGCAGGAGGTCATGGGTTCGATCCCTCGCCGCATCATACCAAAGACTTATCAAAATGGTACTATCAGCTGCCATGCTTGGTGCTCAGCACTAAAACGGTAGTGTTAGGACTGGTCAGCCTGGTGTCAGGATAATGTTACTGGGTGGGACATAATGCAACATATCTGCAGCAGGATGCCCAAGTACTAGATATCACTATGAACTGCCACACTGCAGACATCATAGCAATATGATTAAAACTTTTTAAAAGCTACATTAAAATTCAAATCTCTCTCTCACACACGCACACACACACACACACATTTAGTGAGCACAGCACTCCCAAGTGAAAAGGTGTTCAGTGAGCTGCATTTTGTGATTTAGAGAATGTAAGGTTGACATTAAGATAGGATTGGCAGTAGCTAGGGCATATTGAGACTGAGATATTTTTATATTAAGTCTTTCTATCCATGTCTGTCTGTCTGTCTGACTAGTTCGATTTTGCAATTAGGCCCATTTGCAGTCAGTGCAGTGAGCAGTTCCTTGAACACATTTCTGGTTTTACATTCTTTCACATAACAAAAAATATGTGGCACATCTCTTCTAGATAGATACATTTAATGTACACACAAGGTGTATTGACCATTTTCCACTCATGTCTGTGTATTGTCAACTAAGTGCACTACTCAACATAGTAAAATTACCAGGATTTAAAGTACACACAAATAAATTACGCGTATTTGAATGCAAATATTTGATCTGGGACACATAAATCACTCCATGCAGGAGTCCTCCGTACGCATGCAAATAGCTGGGAGACAAAGTTAATGTTGATTACTTTATCATTTTAGGTGTGCTGCTATTTACAGTGACATAATTCAGTGGTTAAAATACAGCCAGTTCTGCCTGCTGTATTTATTAGAGTACATCAAAAGAACATGACGCAATAGCTGGGCGGCAAGTTCAAAGGACTTTGACTAGCAGCTTGGGTGGGAAAATGTGCTGAAATTTACAATGACTGAATTCAGAGACAGAAAGATCCTGAGATGTACATGTAGTTATTATAAGAATACACTTTAGCTTCCATTATTTAATCTACGGACATGTACTATTTCATCATTCATTACGTACACCCGTTACGTAATTTTTGTTATTTTCTTTTCATTGAATTCAGTCACATAATGATCTGTGACAAAATTATTGAATATTTTACATCCTTGTGTGGATATTTTCGATGGAAATATTTGTATTATGGATTCAATGTATGTTACAAGATTCGCTGGTGAGTACACGGTGTTGATACTCTTTACATGCAATAGATTATACATGTATATATAAATTAGACACGTGTACCAATGCATGGTTCTCTGAATAAAGTAATATATTATATCTGCAATTTCTGTAACCACAGCAAATGTTTTTCTCATTTAATATATATTGATCAAAAATGGTAATTGTGCCAAGCATTTTCGCACCCGTCTTTATGTACCCCCCCCCCCCAATTAAATCCAAAAATGTATTGATATTGTACATGGTTGCTTATAACACGGTTCGGTTCATAACACGGTCGGATTCTATGGCTCCCAACTACCGTGTTATAGAGGGGTCCCACTGTACATGCTAATTAGATGGAATGAAAATTCCATAAAGATGCCTCAGAATATTGAACCCTCATCCAATGTATGAGATGGTATTGTACCACTCATACACCTGACATGCATACTTGACCAATGCATAAATGCATACCTGAAAATTGCATGCACTTGACCAGTACATGTACCTGACCATTTGGTGAACCTTAAACAAACTGCATACATGCCCAGTGTCCACTGAAATTAGAACACAATCTTCTACCATTGAAACAGAAGAGCATTTTCATGCGAACTTAAATAAGAAGCATTGATGATCGCGATGATATATTACCCGAGGAAACCTCTTAGTGATTAATAGAATGCAGTTTATATAATAGAATTGTGACCCAATATGTTAAAGCTATAGGGGGTTTCATGGTTGCAACAGAGTTATCTGATCGTAGCGCCTAAAATTACCTTCCTTAGCTTCAATGTGCATGCCCACAAAAAAAATCCAGTTCTGGATAGTTTACTTTTCTACACTTGATTAGTGAAACATAAAGTCAACAAATGAAAACCAATAAATCTATTATATATGTCAAACTTGTTTTCTTCATGTAATAGGAGAATAATTATAGATATCAGTTAATGGTTCTTACTGGGTTTTCCTAAGTTACTCCTCCACTAATTATACTAAGGGAGATGTGTACCCCCTCTTGCACAGAAAATGGTGTTAAATCCGAACCAACAACAACAAATCAGCTTGATTTTAGTTTATCCAGAGACATACTACTGTACAAATTTGGAAGAATTTTTTAAGGTGTTCTTTAACATTTGTGAAAGAATTATCACACAGGTGATACTGATTAGATTAAAAGCACAAGGACAAGCTGTGATTGACTCTGACCAAATATTTAACTGCCCAACATGAATGGGACTGTACTGGATCCAGCCATTGTTCCAGTTGAATTCATCCACAGAAGGCAATGGTTATTATTGTTATTTTGGGTTGTCCCTGTTATTGGCTGCTTCGTACGGTATGATGTGTTAGACAATGAAAAGAAATATGATAACAAAGAACAACTTTTTAAATTTAGATAGAAAACTTCTTAAACTCAATATATTAAAGTTTGTACTTTCATTTAAAGCAGCTTGAACATTTTAAGATTTACCTGTACTATTAACTATTTTTAATTAGCTTTGAAATGTATTTTGATTACCAAGAGTTTAAATGAAACCTCTATGGCAAAATAAAACCATCTAGCATGTAATTCAAAAATGCTTCAATTAAAGTGAATGGAGTGGGAGAAATCCTGTTGTTTCATACAGAAGTATATGTGTCATTAACAGCATGTTATCAGTCTGCAAATGTGCACCATCTTTACGGTAATATGAATAGAATAATTAACATCATGGTATTTTATATATTACTGTGCATCATGTTTGATAGTTTTATGCTGAGAAATTTTGAAATGCTTACTAATGTGGTCAATGCTTATCCATTTCCTGTTTGTCGAAAACAATTTTAATACTAAACAGGAAGAGTGTCTTGTGACCATTTTCTAAACATTTAAATTGATTGTCATGTATACTTGTGTACTATTTTATGTCAGGATAATTATTAGTGGGTTGTACAAGGGTACTGTTTTTTGTTGTTATCTTAATTTGTGCATGTCCTTTAGGGATTTTTTTTTCTTGTTAAAACAATATCAATTTTCATTTTGAACTTGAAGGTTTACAGTTGAAATGTATGCTGAGAGGTCTAAAGTAATTGCCTTTACATGCTTCCAAAATTTTACCTCTGTCCCCAAATTCAAGTTTCAGTTTATTAAAGTGGGTGTAGCAGAAAGTTTGCCAGTAGCTATCCATGGATTAGTGGTTCTTCTTTGAGTCTTTATGTACTGGCATATCATGTGCTGAAAACAGGCACTAAACTCGCAAAACCAAACCAGACATCCTTCATACTGTAAATTACCGTATATACTTAAATATTAAGTTAGGTCCAGATGAAAAGAGCATAGACCCAGAGATTTCAGTACATAATGCAGCCGTAGATCTGGGTCTGTGCTGATTGTTATGACTCGTCATTGGAAAACACAATGCCTTTTTCTAATGGTGCACCATACAATGGCGGATCCCAAAGTTGATGAACAAAACACAGCCAGCATTTAAGTTCTCACTAAAGTCCTCACAAGTATCATTGTAATGTTTCCATGTTTGAATAGAAAAGAACATACCATAAATATTACTAAATAGAAAAGAACATACCATAATTATTACTTTGAAGAAATGAAGTAAAAGATTAAAATATGAATTTCACCTGACAAAACATCTTTTTTTGTCATTTACTTCATTCAGTTTTACCACCAGTTAACGTTTATCGTGACTTTTCTTTGATCACTATTTTGTCATATATTGATATAAACAGCTCATTAAGAAAATATTTTTCCTAAGAAAATAGAACAGAATATGCAAGTTCTTATTAAAGGGTGCAAATTTCAAGATTTTGAATTTTAATTTCTACACTAACCATTATTTGTAATGATCAGTGTAAAATGAAAAAATACATCAAAGTTTCATTTCAATGAATATGAACCAATCCTATTGGTCTTTTCAAGAAGAAGTAAAAGGGATCCATGCCAGATTCTATGTTACAAGAGGGTTGACGAGTTATCTGGGCATGAGTTAATCTAGGGTGATGTAGATGTATATCATTTCACTGGTGGAACAGTTTCAGTTGTCAGTAGACTGTTTCTGGCTGGTTTTTGGATGTTTTGATAGAACTCGTATAATACTTCTTTTTTTAATTTAAATTCCCGTTACTTTTGAAAATCATCAGAGTTCAACTGTAAAATGGTATGTGTGATAGGTGGCTTTTAAATGGTATTTTAATTCTACCACTGGGAGAATCGCTTATGCATTAGGATATTGTTAACATTGTCCATTATAGATTTGAGATATCAATGGTTATAACTCTGTAGTTGGAACCATCATTACCAGAGAACTGTGGATTTGATACTTTAGAAAAACTAATTGAGATGGAAACCTTTTATTTGTTTTACTTTCTAGTTTCATGTAATGTACTGAGTACTCCCCCTGGGCCAGAGGATTTGGAACAAGGGTTGGCTTTTGGTGGACTCACACATAGACGACCACCATCTCCAGGTAATCCTATAATCCAGAAATTGTTTGCTAGTTATTCATTATATAATTATACCCTGGCTTCAAGAAAAATGTGATGTCAGTAATATAGTAATAACTTTCTCATCGTTTGCCATTCAGTGCAATTCATATGTCCATCGTTCCTCTTTAAATTGATAGGGGAATCATATTCATGAGGTTATGTAATTTATGGGCAGGAACAAGAGTAGATTTTCTAATTGTACACGAACACAGTTGAATATTTTCTCACATTCCTGGGTCAAAAAATGTTTTTTTTTTATAATTTTAAAATTGGTACAATTAAAGCATTAAAAAAACAATTGTCCATTCAAATTTATATATATATATATATATATATATATATATATATATATATATATATATATATATATATATATATATATATATATATATATATATACACAGAAGCATTGGTATACATGGATTATCTTATAGCACAGTAGGCTTAAAAGAGTTACATCTAGACATCAGCAGTATGCCATAAAACATTCCGAGAAAGTAGCTTTCTATGTACTTGGCAAGGTTTTGCTCACATTGCCAAATGTTAGTGTAATCTTCTAAGTCATCAAAAGACTTTATTATAAAACATACCATGCAGCAAGGTTCTCAATCATCAAGATTACCTTGTTTTGATAAAACTTTTGGTGAAAAGAATTGTAAGGAATTAAAGAATAACAGACTTTGACATGCTGAATAGGTAAATAAAATATTGACTGATGTAAATGCAATATTGTTATTGTTTTATTGGCAGTAATCACCAAACTAAAATTAATGATGACAATATTGCAATTGCTTCAGCATCAGATACCGGTAATGAGGGCTACAACTTGTCCATTCACATGCAAAAATTGCATATAGAAATACTAATAAAAATCTTAAATACGAGAATGGCTTGAAATTGACAAAAAAACTTTTTATTTCCTTTAAACTGGGCAGCAATTTGAAGAAAAAAAACCAAACCATGAATGATCTATGTGTAGGTTTTAAGGGTTTTTTTTTCTTCAAATTTAGTATGAAAGAGAATAGTTTAAAATTAATGGAGTATTTGAAAATAATATTAACTTACATAATTGTGGTGATGTAAGAAGGAAGTAACAGATAAATAATAGGCAGAACCCCTGGAAAGTGAGAAGGACCCTATACATTAAACCATGGGGTTTAAGGGCTCCATTTTTTGGAAATCGAGAGAAAATACTATGAAACGAGTATTCTAAAATTAAATCAATAGACAAAATAACAGACTGTATGGGATGACAATAAAAACAAGAGGAGCTCAAGTCAAAACACTATTGTGCTATGAGGCAGGACAAGAATTGGAGGATTGTTTGTATGGAGATTCTGCCGGGATAGTTTATATTTATCCAGATAGGGGTCACTGTGATCTTCTTTCCATGCTTACAAAATTCACGGCTTTTCCTCTTGTACAGTTGTCATTGCTTTGCTATCTCGATGATTCTTGTCATGACTGGTCGATGCACACTAAATCAGGGACACTGAACCTATCTTACAGCATAATTTATAAATTGGGGAAGGTGCCCTTTTGTTTTTATTTTTAAATTCATGTATTGTAGCAAACAAAAAATCCATGAAAATTGGTACCAAGAAAAAAAAGACTTAGTTTTATTTTTAAGCATAAAACTAAATAATGCAGCTCAGATTATGGTAATATTGTTTAAGCTTTTGTTAAATTAGATTTAAGACATTGGAGATGTTATTTAATTTTTTGAGCTGGAGTGTGGTAGGGCTAACATTTGTTTGCAAGCTACAAAAAAATGTGTCAGTCTGCCAGTGCTGTTAGCTTGAAGTCTCAGAAATGTCTGTTTAATGTAGAATGAACATTAAAAAACAGGCATTATAATTCCACAAAGACATGTTCTTGCTATTGCCAAGAAGGCTTTATAATTCCACACATATTTCTGCTATTTACAAGAATTCCTTATTATTCCACAGAGACGTGTCTTATTATTCCACAAAGACATGTTCTTGCTATTGACAAGAAGGCTTTATAATTCCACAGACCTATATGGCCATAAAAGGCTTTTATTTGCTTTTGAAAGGCATGAATTATCCAGTTAAATATTTTAAATGCAAGTTAAAAATATATTACGTGTGGAACATACTTATGGTTTATCGAAATTTCTCATGTTCTTCTGTTGATATAGAAACTTTCACATGTAATTAATTTAGAACCCTGATTCATTGATAAATATAACTTCATTGAATGAATGAATGAATGAATGAATGAATGAATGAAAACGAGAGATAATTGCTGTCTTGAAAAATAATAGTCTTGTGACATTTGTTTATCTTTATGTATCAGACTTTTAATTTAAATTGTAACAAGTCAGGAAGATCAACAAAATAAAAATATACTTCATTATTCAAGAGTTTGAAATTGAATATATGCAGCATTTCATAAGGCTAATCTCTAGATGTGTGTGCACACACACACACACACTCTGTGTAGTCTATACTGTTCAGATTTATAAAAAATAATCTTTTAATATATTTTAGACCTGGATTGACTGCGTCTTGGTAACAAGGGAAGTAACGACAGTAGTGAAGCTGGTTCTACAACAGGTTCAGACAACACAGGGCCCAAGTTGTTCGTCAAACCAAGTTTCAAGTCAAATCGCCACATCATTATAAATGCCCTTAGCCACTGTTGTCTCGCTGGAAGTGTAAATACGGAGCTAAAAAATAAAGTATTAGAGGTAAATATGGAAAAATTCAAAATGCACAAGAACCTGGTTTATTTCCAATCCTGAAAATTAAAATGTACTCTTTTTTTTTTAAATCTACAAAATATTTGCAAGCATAAAGTTTTTGGCAGATTGGTGAGGAAACAAAAAATGTCAAAACTGTCATGTCATTAATCATACAGTATTAATACAGTTTATCAATGTCAGTTTGTGATTCAGGAAAATTTGTTATCGACTATACTGAGTGTAATTAAGATATTTTAACAGCGTACACTTTTAACTGCATACACTATTTTGGATGGCATGGATGATACAAGTTTGATTAAATCGAATTTGTAAATATAGGAGCAACAAGTATTGTGTGGATAAATTTATTATCTACATGAATGAATGTCCAGATATGCTTGGAGCCACTGTGAACATTTGTGGATATTGTGCAATACTTGTAACTGGAAGAGTGCAAGTTTGAATTGTTGCCTAGACCAGGCCAGTCTGCTGCCATGGACCATCCCAGGGAAAGACATTTTATTTGAATTGCCTCAAAATGTTATCTTTCATATGTTTAAATGTCTTGAACCCATCTAACCAAACAACCAACCATAAAACAAGATGCCAACCAACTTAACAACCAGCCTGCTGGAGAAACAAGGTTCCAATGAACTGTAAGAACACCCAATTCCTGGTGATCGTAAAATTCTCAACTCATGTTTAGGAGTGAGTTTGCACTAGTCGCTCAGACAAGAGCTTCCAGAAGGAACATCATTTGCATTTGGTCAAAGCAAAATCTCAGGGTCGAACTCAAGCACAAGAATTTCAGTTCATATTTCATACATTTAAAATAAACATCCTTAGTATTCATCTATGAATCACATTTTTAATGTTTGGGTTTGCATGGCTTCGTTACTAAACTTAATGGAGAAAACAAATTACATGTTGTAGCCATGCAAAAAAATGTTACACAAATCATTTTATATATGTGATCTATGCACATTTTTTTATCGTAGTTTCAGAACAAATACAGTACATTAAACAGCATTATCATTTTATTATTATTATTATTATTATTATTATTATTATTATTATTATTATTATTATTATTATATGAACATACTTAGACCATTTTGAACTCCATATACACCTAGAATCAAAATTTTTAATTTTATAATAAGCTCATCTGGTAATGGTTTTTGTCTCGCCTGCATATCAGAATATAAGACGTAGCCTATACATCATTTTATTATGTTTAAGCTTTCAGTATATTCTGGTATTCCTTAGTGTTTGAAATAGGATAAGTTTCATGATTGATCACAAGTTTTTGTTAATCAAGGCATGATCATTTAATAATTTCTTTCACTTGCTCACATAATGTCGTATGGAATCTTGACACAGTTAGAGAGTTGTTGTTGTTGTTGTTGTTGTTGTGTTTAACGCCATTTTTCAGCACATGATAGGCTATGCATGGTGGCCTGGTCTTTAGTGGTAATTTCCCTGGAAGGGTCTGATTCTTAAAATAAATGATCAATCAGAACAGCAGTAATATCCTTTCACTTATGATGAGAGGAGCAAGCAAGATTAAATTTGATTGATTACTGATTGATTGATTGATCAGTTACTGTTAAACAGTACATCAGTGTATCAAAGTATATGGAACAAAGTGTCCCAAGATATTACTATGGTTATAACATGAAATTAGCCAAGGTATCAGATAACAAACCTGGCCTCTTTATAGTCATGCAAGCATAGAATCACAGACCTTCTTATATAATAAATGAAAGTCAGGCGTTAGATTGGGCATTTTCCTGTTTGAATGTTTAATAAGCAGTTTTGTCTAAAAGTTGTGGTAGATGGGTGCAACTTAAAAAGATCTCATTTGGTCAGAGGTCTAATGTAAAGACAGATAAATATTGATTGATTGACTTTCCTCCTTAAATCTGGCTATACACAGGTAAATATTGATTGATTAACTTTATTCCTTAAATCTGGCTATACACAGGTAAATATTGATTGATTAACTTTATTCCTTAAATCTGGCTGTACACAGGTAAATATTGATTGATTAACTTTACTCCTTAAATCTGGCTGTACACAGGTAAATATTGATTAATTGACTTTACTTCTTAAATCTTTCTGTATACAGGTGAAATGATATAAGTGACAGTTGTTGTACTTAACACTTTTCATTCCAGGAACTGGCCAAATCCGATGCTAAACATTTTATCATCTTGTTTCGGGATGCGGGGTGCCAGTATAGAGGCTTGTATGCATATAACCCAGAAGTGGATGAAATTAGCAAAATACATGGTGTGGGACCAAAACACTTCAACAATAAGATGATAGAAAAATATTTCAAGTAAGTATTTTTAATGAGATAATTTTTGACATAAAAAAGATATGTTTATAAAAGTATATAATAGAAAGTTAAAAAACAATGAGAGTAGTTTTCTTGTAGTCTTGCTAATCATTTGGTTAAAGTTATTTAAACCTGCCTGGAGCATCTTCACCTATCTGTGACCACTTTCCACTTGTGACTAAAATTGTCATGCAAGGATACATTTTATTATATAACAAATTTGTTATGATCTTTCATCTGAAAAATGCACTCCAGATCTTTAATTATAGCGTTGTAATCATGACTGCTTAGGAGGGTGTGCATACAAAGTGTAGACTGTACTAAGCAGCAAAAGAAAGTTGACTCTGGTTGCTAGTGTATATAAATTGACTGGTTATGCAGGTATTCTTATATGTTACAGACCAGACGAAGGTATATGTTACAAAACCAACTTATGTAACCATTCCTTTTAACTGTAAAAAAATCACAGTAATGACATTGTAAGATATTTTCCTAAAGTCTTCAAAGTAGCATTTGAATAATTTGTTTCTCTTTGAAGTCATTATGTAAAGTATGGGGGAATGTGATCTTTATTTTTTCCACATTTGATTTTCATCATAATAGGTTCATGTTGTTTGTTGCTTTTTTTATGTTACAGTTATTAAAACCCACACACTAAGCTGTAATCACCATAATGCAGCCAATTAACCCTTTGTTTGTCGACTTGATTCCTTTTTGTGATTGAGGAAACAAGTTTTGCCTTTTGTCTCCAAATACTTTTATTCTGTTTTGGACAAGTTCATATCTTTTAATTTTATTCTAGGATTCATATATTCTTATTTTTACCCAAAGTCTGTTTAAAATTGCTTAAATGGTTATTAAAGTTGATCATTATTAATGTTGAGGTCATAATAATAGTAGAACCTCTATCACTAAAATAAAACAATTCCAACACTGGATGAAAGAATTTTACATACCATATATACTTGTGTATAAAGACAAGTCAAGCTGCCATCACATAATAAGCCAGCAGATCTGGGTCTGTGCAGTTTGTTAAGAGTAATCAGTAAACAACATAGACTCTGATTTACAGGTACATTATGCCTCGCCAGATCATGATGTTTACTTTTTGCAGTTAGACTCTATTTATAAGCAGGTATTGATAGTAAGTGAAAGAAGGAGGCAAAAATGGAAGACTGCTTTCCGAATAATAGCTAAGTTTAAATATAGGTAAATATTCAGGGTGTTATCAGCATGTGTATTCATTGGAGAATTGGGAGACATTATACAACACCAAAGGATATGAGCTGTGTGTGACATTTTAAGTGTGGAGGAAACAGGACCCATGTATTGAGGAATATCTGACAGATCATCAATGCAAAAAGATGATGTTTACAGATTTTTGGGTCAATGTGTGTTAGCTCTGCTGGTCATGTAATATGTAGGGGCATCTATATTTAATGAACACATTTATGATTTTATTTTCATGTTCTTTTTCAGATACAACTCTGGATCCAAGAGCTTCAGCTGTGTAACCTCAACAAAGCATTTATCAGTTTCTATTGATGCCATTGTTCTGCATAATGCAGTGTGGAAGCAATTTTCAAAACAGCCAGTCAAGAAATAGTGCCATCTACCACTGACTGAAATTGTACACACTAAGATGCCATAGCTCTGCTCGAAGCTTTTAATTTAGTGAATCATAGCTTGAGTATCAATCATTTACCTCTAGAATAGGGTCTCAAGTTTAGCTGACCCTGCTATAACAACCACATGTCTATAACAGCTATATATAATGACCACCTGACTAAAACACATATAACTAAATAATATTTGTCTTAATATTATCACCACCATGAGCATAATAAACACTTGTGGGTAGTCGCTAAGTTGTTTCTCATCACAACCATGTCTGGCCAGTTTCCAAGTTGGTTGCTATACAAAAGTTTGACTACTATCAACTTGGTCATCGATGCTGATAAGGATATTGATACTGGTAATTTGGGGATGGGGGAATAAAACTTAGACAGAATTTGTGTATTGCTTTAATCTATTCTGAATAATGGTTCTTTTTTAAAATATGGAAACCATTTTTCAGATTTTTGTAAGTGTAGAGTAATTGACAGATTTAATGAATATAAATGCACATTTACAAAAATGCCCAGCATTGTAAATTGTTCTTTTGCTACTTAAGCAGTTCTGGAAGTTTTGGTAATGATGCGGTTTTTATTACGTTTATGTATAAAAACAGTACTCACCTACATTGTGGAAAATAGTACCGAGTTTAGAGTTAGAAATGGACTGAAATTGTTGTAAAATAAAATGTATTGAAATGTTGCATCAAACTCGGAAAATGAATTCTAGGATAAATCAATATGTATAATTATTTATTATCGATATAATTATTTATTAATTAATATCGATATAATTATTTATTATTAATAATTACATTGATTTTGCATCAGCATTGGTGATATTGATTACTTTGGCTCAGGTGTACTTATGTTAAGGTTGTATTTTTGCTAGCAGCAGACTGCAGTGTTCAATGTATTTGTATATTGTTATCATTTATTTGTATGTTTACTATCTGTAAACTTGTATTAACAAGTCCATTTGTAATTTTTCCATCCAATTTTATGGAGTGATTTATTTTTTATTTTTGTTTGTGTTACTACTATTTTTGTTGTGCATAAGAATAGTTTTCTGACATGCTGAAAAATAACTTGTCTATTTATAAGCAATATTCGTCAACTGGTTTGTGTGGAGTGTATGCAAAAATCCAAGATAACAGAGTATTGATATTATTGTTTCTGTTTGAAAATGGTTTAGAACATTTTTTAAAAGTTAGAACATGTCCCAGTTATACAAACGCGAGTCCTTAAGTCAAAATTGATAAATGTAATTGCTAGACTGCAGTATTTCTGGTTTTTAAATTATGATTTCTATTTGAATATTGGTGATAGTTTACTTTTTTCATACTCTTGCCCTAAATTTGTAAAGCTATTGTTGTGCTATGTAAAAGCATTTCCAGGGATGCACATGTTTCATTTTTTTAAAATCTATGTACACTTGGCAAATATTCTATTATTCTCTCTCATAGGCAAGGATATTGTTTGTACATGGGCATATCTTTTGTATGAGGTAGATAAAATCAAAAGAATTGACTATTCTAAATGATTTACACTCACTGTTACTCCAGTAACTATCTACACAAATACAATTGTGAACAGTAATAGAAGCAATAAAAGAAAGAAAATAACCAGCTAAATCCGTCGTCGAGGGAAGCATTTTTCCTCATAATCACTGGATATTTGATACTTTTGCACTTTTTGAAAATAAATGGACATTGATTTTTTTCTCCTTTTTTCTGAAGTTTAATGTTGAAATGGAAACTGGAGTAGCCAGAAATAATGCTGGAAATTCACAATAATTTATTAGGATTTTTTTTTCTCCAGACAGTAGGTGAAGAACTAGATAAATGTTTTATAAATCGATCTATTGTTCTGTTGTTTTAATGACTATAAAGTGCTGCAGGTTTGGTTTTAAAAAAACAACCTATGATAGTGTAATGAACTAATATCAGATACTTAGTATTTGTTTTAGCTAGATCATATTGGTATCTTATGTTTTTTAATGCCCCCAAAAAATGATCTGCATGACTGGCGCACACTTGTTATAATTTTTGCAGATGTACATTGTGCATCGATTAAAATCGGATTAAGGTTGGTTTGCTTGACTGCATTAAAATTCAGATGCTTTATACAGGTTTATACCTTGAAGAGCTTTATCCCTCTTATGCCCCTGGCATGCTGTCTCCTATCTGTTACCAAGAATAATTTTTGGTTCTAATAATAGGCACTCTAATATATTCAGCTCTGTTGGCTTTTTGGCCTTAAAATGTTAATGTCGGTTTGTTAAGGGACATAACTCCAATTTCTTTCCAGATAGGAAATGATTACCGTATTTTCGCGCATTTAAGATGCACCTGATTATAAGACGCACTCACATATAAGACGCAGGTTTTGACGATTTGTGTAAAAAAATATTTTAAATAAGACTCCCACAAATATAAGATGCACGCGGACTAGCCATCTGCTGAACTGAGCAATTTATCTCCAGTGGTTACCTTTCCTTTATCATAAATGAAAAATTTGTCCAATGTTCCGTCACCCGTTGGATGTAAACAAGGCTTCATTACCATTTTTAGTCGAGATCAAAGGCCAATAGCGGATGGGTTTAGTACCTGGTATTTAGATTCTAGAACAATAAAGGCCAGATGTAAAGGCGACTTCATTGATCTGCTAGGCCAAGTCTTCAGCGGGAGGGATTAGTACATAGACCACTAAACGCCCGATGTATGCGGTTAACATATATAAACGTGGGAACAGTCTCTTGTTATATTTAAATGAGTGATCAGTTTGCTTAGCATTTATAAAATTGTCACGATGCCGAAGCGAAAATCATATATGGCATGGGAGAAAGTGAAAATTACGACAATCATCAATGGCTTCAGAATGTGTGGGATATTTCCCGAACCGGCTAGCTATATCAGTTCTTCGGATGATGACTCAGCTGCATCTGATACCACTGATGCCAATGAGGATAAATTAGCATTAGTTATGGAGTTGTTTCGCGATGACAACAGTGAATTTTATTAACGTTTCGATGGATTTGACGCCGAAACTGATGACGATGAAAATGAAGATGAATAGAGCAATACGGTACATTGATTTTTGATCAAGTAAAACACTATTCAGGAACAGTTGATTATATTGTGAACACTTACCCAATTGTTTTTACAACTAGGAATGAAAATCGTGAAACGTGAATATCGACCGCAATAATCGTCCTTCAATATCACACACTGTACTCTTCTTTAGTGTTAAAAAATACTTAGATAAGACTCCCATTAATATAAGACGCACCCTGGGTGTGGGGTACATAAAATTTTGTATAAGCCGCATCTTATATACATGAAAATACGGTAGATCTGTAGTGATCACCTTTAATATAGCTAGTCACATGTTGTAGTACTTCAGATAGAATCATTTCTATGAAAAGTGCTTTTTAAAAAAGGGTATTTGATAAACAAATTTTTATCAAAAATGTTTTTTTTAAAATAATTTTTCAATTTGTCATATTAGGATATAAAGGATATCAGTTTTTGCATGTCGAGAAAATGAGATCAGTATGCCATAATGGGACATTAGAAAAAGAATATTAGCTTCAGCATCTTAGGTTATCAAGTGTTTTTTAATTCTTTTAAAAATTTTAATATTACTGCTACAATAAACTTAAGGTTATTTACATATTCATATATCAGATGTTTCGAGCATTCCTGAACTGTTTAACCATTTCACATATTCCTGTATGATTTAGAGCTCCAGGGGTGACATTAACCATTCCATCCTTGTCTCTCGTTATCTTTTGGTCCTTGCACTGTTTTGAGAAGCCATGGTAGCTCAGTTGCTTGAGTGCTCATTTTGTCTGCTTTGGAGTGTTTTGGGGAAATGCATGCAGCTTCCATATTATTGCATCTTACTTTCACTTTTGTCTCAGGTGAATGCAGATTGATGTATTTTGCAAGATTTTGCGTTAACATGATCTCAGCCATTCAGCTCTCTAGAAGTTTGTGTTTGTAATGAAGAATGTAGCTTCAAACACTGCAGTGAAAGAGTATTTATTATTCATCTCTATCGCAGTAAGCTAACTTTGCAAAAGAGATATAATGCACATGACAAGCGAAATAAAGATCAGTTTATGAAAACTACACTTTGTTTACTTTTCTGGAAAGGAGTAGCTCAGAAACGATGATGATTCTTAGCTTTTAGTTAAGGAAGGCTGATACATTTATCTCTGCCATACTTTCTGCTTCTGGTGCTAAATGATTCATTATTGTAAACCCAAACCCGAAAATGTTAGAGTTTCATGTCCATTGGACCCATGAAACAGAGAAATGGAGGCAATTTATTTTGGCACAAGTTAGTTGGAAGTAGCATTGACATGTCTGGCGGTGGCATTGTCAAGAGCTTTGTCAGGGTTTTGGTAAAGTTTTCAGTTTATATATATTCCGTAGACCCCGAGATCTATTTTGTTAAAACATGGTATGAATCATTATGATGTTAACAAAACTCGTTCTGTAACACGCTTGCTTGCCCAATTGACTTTTGGGTAAAGATTACATCCTAAATAGGGGTCCAGAGTGGCTGAGTGGTCTAAAGCACTCTCCATTACAGATCACTGCCATCTCACCTCTGACTGCGTGGGTTCAAGTCTTGGATTGGGCCAATGTGGGTATGTGAGAAAGCTTGGAAGTAGCTTCTCATGGGTCAGTGTTTCTTCCGCTATCATTAATACTGGCCGCCATGTGTAGTCTATCTTATGCTGAAAAATGTCGTTAAACCCTACTACAACAACAACAACATCCTAAATAATTTGCAGTACGATTTTGATTAAATTGGATATTTTTTAACCTCTTTATGGATTGAATCATTTTGATACCAGGTTGTTCCAACTCTTGACTTTGTTTTCTCTCATGACCTTAAGTCACACTGATGAAATTTCTATACATTTGTTTGGTTTAGTTTTTTCAATTTATTACATTTAAAAATTCCCTTGATTGATTTAGTTCATAATTGGATGAATCATTATGAAGCTTCATTAACAAGACTTTTTGCCCCTCCTTTTGATCCAGGGGTCAGTCTCTTATGTTTCAGTAATGTTTTAGTCATAGGCATGACATGCAGATTCTGGATTTCTCCCTCCTGGAATAAAGGAACAATATGTCCAAAGTTTGGATGGACCTGTGCTAAAAAATTCTGTAATGCCACCTAATTTGCTTTCCCTGTTTGTAGTACACTGTATGTACTCACATACAAAACATTTTTCAAGTAACATGCATCCTAATGTGCTATTTAATAATGTGCCAACAGATCAGGGTCTGTGTTTTTGTTAGACTTGCTTACACCTAACAAACTGCTTAGACCCATACCATTGCATTATGCAATGGCAGATCTGTCTGTGCAGTTGTGGTTAGGTTCAACATATTAGCAGGTATAGATGGTAAGAAGATAAGAATCATGGATCTTTCTGGAAGCCTTACAGATGTCTTTCTATGAGTAGGATGGTATAGTCTGTTGTATTCGATTTAGGTCATGATGTTACTGATATAACATTTCATAAATCCATTTAATATTTTTGGTATAACACAAGATGGAGTAAGCTTAATTGCCTATATGCAATTTATGTCACACAAGTCAGCACTTTGATAGTTATTTACATCGGTGAAATCTTTATTGTATTTTCCTGTTTATAATGGCTCATAAATAAAAATAAATCTGCTTTCATAGCTCTTGTATTACAGTGTTGGCGTGATGACTGTCTCAGCAAAAAGATGTCTCGATTATTGGTGGGAATTAGTGTTGGTTCATTATTCGTTAAAATGTTCATTGAACTCATGCACATTTATGATAATATACAAATGGGCGTTTTGAATATGGACCTGTTTGCAATGTCTGCAAA
The DNA here is from genome assembly GCA_030141615.1 of Unio pictorum. Taxonomy (NCBI): domain Eukaryota; kingdom Metazoa; phylum Mollusca; class Bivalvia; order Unionida; family Unionidae; genus Unio; species Unio pictorum. The sequence continues at coordinate 2,114,166 of JARLTB010000196.1, forward strand.
TACATGTACTGGCAGAATGACCCCCTGCTTCTGACCATTGCATGAATAAGAGCTAGATCTAGAATGTATTACAAAACCTGCAATTGTACATAACTAAAGGAGTTTGGACCAATATTCATACATGTCTGCACGCTGTGCAAAAACATGGTGTTATGAGTGTTAGCTAAGGTTGTGTGAATTCTAGAGTGCAGAAAAAACGTTATGTTCAATATTACGCCACTAATCATTGGAAATATTAGCTTTGTATGTCAATTATAGTGTTGATATATAAATTGTAGTCAAGTAATTATTCACAGATAATTTTCATATACTGTAAAATGTGTTCCTGATCATTAGTAAAACACCTATTTTAATATTAATATTGCTTTTCGCTATATATTAAATGTCAGGTGCCATACAGAATCTATTATTTTGTGTATGTTTTCAGAGCTTAGGATCAGAATGAATTCAGATGGCATTTCCATATATAACAAAAGTAATATATATATATATATATATATATATATATATATATATATATATATATATATATATATATATATATATATTCTAGTATTGTATATTATTTAAAAGGCTTTGCCATTATGTCTTTTACAGCCATGTGTTGTTTATATTGTCTGTTTGTCTTTGACTGCACACTATATAAAAACAAGAACATTTGATTGACATGATTTTCATTTTAATTAAATGTATGAGATAATCAATAAAGGGTTATTTTAAAGAGATGGTATCCAATGTACAAAAACATTGTTGAAGAAGACCATACAGATAGTACATTTTATTTATTCAGCTAATAAGCACTTCTACATGGACTATTTGCTTCCATTCATAAACCATGTGCTGTGGTTAATTCTTGGATATAAAGTAAGGTAATGTGTTATTTTGTAAATTGTCAAGGAATAGATCTGAAAAAAATTTTCATAATGTCCCTAATTATTTATTTTTCTGTCTATACTTTTCTGGAGTTTTTATTCTTTAAATTTGTCACCATGTCTCTGATTATTTTTTCCAATATTATGTTATAGATACAGTTTTGTTTATTTTGATTTGCTTGCTAGAAACTTAAGACCTTGCTACACTTTGTATAACTTAAGTTCTGCTGCGGATCTCTGACCCTGTGCATTTTTTTTCTGTGATAAAGATAATAAAGGATGACAAGTTGAAAAAATGATAAACAAAGATATTTCTGTCCTCATTTTTTATCTCTGTGGAACATAGCTGCAGTGGCTTATTGGTTAGCTTGCTAGGTTCACTACGAAACGGTTGTGGGTTTGAATCCTACCACCAGATAGGCTTGGATCGTGTAGTGGTGTGTGAAAGCTATTTATACATTATCCAGCACAAAATAGCCAACATTTATGGTTGTGCCATAAAGCACCAAAGAAAACCAAATATGGAGCAATCAGGCAATTATGTACCACAATTGGATTAAAATCAGATCTCTGCTGTTCTACATGAAGATATGACAATGACCGCTTAAGGTCCATGTTCTTATTATCTTTAAACCAATGGAAATACAACTTTTAAATCTGAAAGTGAATCAGATTGTTTGGTACACATTCATGCTCTTCATCAACACTGCTCAGCCTATATACTCAAAGATAAAAGACTTCATCTGATTGGTTGATAAAGTTAGCGATTATGGTGATAACACCTATGGCGATAACACAGGTTACCAGAACATGACATCTAAGCAGTCACTGTCAGATCTTTATGTAGGATAGTGGAGATCTGATTTTAATCAGTGGGATATGTACCACAAGTACATGTGTTCTGTTTATTTAGAGGTTGAATATGATTTCTCATGTCACTCATGATTTCTCATGTCACTGAGATTGGACATAGCCAAATCTGTGTCTGGTTGAGATTTGTTGTTTTGTTTGATGCCATGTTTCAGCACATTATAGAAAATATATGGCAGCAAATATATTTGGTTAAGACAGTTCCCAGTCTGATGGAGACTAGCATCATTGTTTTATTTTATGTACTTTATTATCTAGTTCCCATTGAAACATCAACAAAGACGACTTTTACAGCTATCATAGATTTTTTTTGTCCAATTTTTTGTTCATTGTTGCAATAATAATTACAAAATTTCCTCACCAAGGCCCTTCATTATAACATTGTTTTTGTTATTAAGTGGGATTTGTTATGGGTCCAATTTCATTATGATGATGTAAAAGTATATACACAATGGACTTTATTACAAGGCAGTCTTACTGTATATTCAATGACTCCCATGGATAGATTTAAAGTGAGAGTACTGTATAGTCTATTTGATTTCTGGTAATATTTGCTAAAATCCACCAACTTAAGCAAACTTTTAATATCACAGTTTTTCTAATATGTGTATGTAATTACTTAAGAAACTTTAAATTTTTCTTGTATTAACGATTTTTCTCATTTCCTGTCACCTCTACCTACATTCTCAAAAAAGTGATCTGGCCCCATAAACATGGAACGGGTGTTATGAAGTGTTAAAATTTGAATAAGCATTGAACGTTAAAGTTTAATGCTTTGATTATTAAGATTTTTTTCATATTAAAACCTTTTAAGTCTTATACTGAAATTGACTGGATATTTTAACAGTTTTGAGAAAGAGAGCTGAACTTCTGATCTGTGTCAAATAGTGTATTCTTCAAAAGGAAAAGTTTTATATTGTTATTCAGAGATTCTCACTGATGAAACAAAGATCATCTTAGGAATTTGTTTTAGAAATAACTGCTTATGATTGACCAGTGAAATTAAACCGTGCACCTTGGAAGTCATGTGAATTTAAAGTGACAACCTTGATCAAAATTCTTTAGTCCGAAGTTCTTGAGAGAGAAGTTTGACTCCGAGGTAGCCTAGAAAAAGAATAGTGCTTTCCTTGTTAAAGAAGTAGGTACCAGATGTCTGTCTGCTGAGAAAGACTGGGTTTAGTGCTGGGAGGCACAATTGTCAATATCTAAGATAACAGCATTAAGGAACAGCTTTTCAACAGTCTGAAGATGGAAATCCGGAAAAAAAGAGAAGTGATGAGTTCAGAGTAAAGGATTAAGCAGTCCAAGAAGAATGAGGCAGTCGATATAGAAGGCTAAAGGAAATAGGAAACATTGGAACACCGTTGAGAGGAATTTGATGTAATTGCTCATTATGATGACAAATTAAGTTGAATTGAAATTACCACTATTGATTTGTTATTTTTCTTGTCTAAATAGGGGCTCGTATTGCATTAATTCTTCCCAATAATCTTGCCCATTTCTCTGTTTATGTTCTATCTATTCACACGGGGTCATAACATCAAGGGAGGTAATTCCCTAGATAACAGAGCTAAATCGAATTAACTACCCCTCTTACTAAGTGGGTGAAGTTACAGATGTTGTTTATTCAGGTGTATACACATGCTACTGATTGCTAACCTTCATCAGATATTGAACTGCATCAAGGAGTCAAAACACCAAAGTTATTGCAAAGAAAATCAAAAAGTTTGTGCATTTGACGCTATTTAAACGCCATTTCCTCCTGCACAAAAAATGGATATTTTCATGTTTTCTCCTTTAGACAGCACACAGTCTTCAAAATAGTGACCATAAGCTCTTGTTATTTGCAGCAGGTGAAATCAGACTTGGTGTTTATTAACCTTCTTTTAGCTGTGCTAACTGTAGACCAAACATCTTTCCTCTGTCTTCTTCCCATCTTTCCCGTCTTCAGTTTTCAATGCTACTATATTAGGAACCAAACATGTTACTACTGTGTTATTATATTTTGGTTGTATAGCTGGAAAAGTTTACTTGCAAGTTTCAAAACAGACCTACTGAATAATTATCTGGCATTTTTTTCAAAATAATTATAATTTAGTATCTAATTCCCAAACAATTGCATCCCATCTACATCTCATACAATGGTGAAAAGTAAACAATTATTATCAGAAAAGACAGGAACATGAAATTTGCCATAATTGTTCCTGAGATGTCACTGATAAATTCTTCACTTTGAAGTGGGATGGAACAGATCAAAATCACAGGGTTCAAAGGGTAAAGTTTGGGACGTTTTCTCTTGGATTTGAAGCTGCTTTTCATTATTTATTTGTACATTTTAGACTTTTTACTTTATGGCCATTATCCAGTGTAGTTCTTATCTTTGTTTTGGATGTCTTTTTGTAGACATTTTCACTTTTGATCCATTGTCTTGTGGTGCATATTTACATTTGATTTAGAGGTTTTGATCATCCTGCTGTGTTTATAAAGTTTTATCATTTTTTTATTTTTGTGTTTGATTGAGGGGTGTACTCTGGGTTTTAGATTATACACGACCTTATTGCAGACATTCATTTATAAAAATAAATAACCGCCAGCACCTCTTGGTCATATTTATTAAAGTCCTAATCAACAAACATTAATTTAATTAAGTTCATTATAGTTGTTGTTATAGGGTTTAACACCATTTTTCAGCACAGGATAGGCTATACAGGGCAGCCAGTATAAATGGTAGAGGAAGAATCTAGGAAAATCCTGGAAAGAATCACTGACACAGAAGAAGCTACCGCAATATATTTAGTAATATGTTTATCATTTTAAATCTTTAAATCTTCATGCTGTTGCCAAATTTTGTTTTCTTAGGATGTATTTGTAGTTTTCAAAAGTGACCAGATTGCTCAAGTAATCAGGTATTTTCTGCAAATTATCCTGTATATTTCAGCAGTCATATATATTAATCTACTAATTAATTTGTGAATTAGAAAATGTCATTTATAAAGATATTAAATATTAGACTTATGTGAATTTAGCCTTGCAGTACGCCTCTGGAGGTCATATCCCAGTTATTATATGTGGATCCAGTTTAACTTGTTGTATTTGGTTATGCAAAAGTGACCATATTGCTCAAGTAATCAGGTAGGTATTTTCTGCAAAGTATCTTGTATATTTCAGCAGTCATATATAGTAATCTACTAATTAATCTGCAAAAGTGAGGAAGGTATGCTTTTCTTAGCAGAGAATTATAAGAGCTAGTAAAGTTGGTGAATACTAGTTTTGCCTTATATTGTACTTTCCCAATTTTGTATCCGTTAAGGTTTGCTACTTAAATACCAAACATGGGTGCAGTAGTTGAAATTTGACCTAATAAAGAATTTGTAGATAAATATCTTAGTATTGATGGATGGATAAACAACAAGATATTTAAATGTCTTCATACTTTTTCCCAGTCCTCGCATGTTATTTCATGATAGTGGTTTCTGTTTGCCAAGAAGATATGCTTTGAATTTCTACGGGTTTGCTATAATAAAATTTGCTGCGAACTAGTTATATTAAAATATTAAATTATTTGGATCTTTACTGATATCAGATATGACATTTTTGTCAGCATTATTATACAATGTTGCTTGTTATGTGAATTAGAAAATGTCATTTATAAAGATATTAAATATTAGACGTATGTGTATTGAGCCTTGCAGTACGCCTCTGGAGGTCATATCCCAGTTATTATACGTGGATCCAGTTTAACATGTTGTATTTGGTTATGCAAATAGTTTTGAATTAGTTAATTATGAAGTTTCAATCCAGTGGCCTCTCCAGGCCTCCACCAGTTTCAAAAGAATTGACATCCATATCCTTTTCAGATAGAAAGCTGTGAAAAATGTTATTGACATCCAATTATATCTGATTACATAGAAGCCTTTCAGAAATTTTCGAGATGTGAGGTAAAATGGTCGCTAATTGCCCTCATCCATAGCAACAAATGTTTTGATATTGGGTTATCTGTGCGTATTTGAGATGATCTGGTAATGAGTTAAAAATTTCCAAGCATACAGTGAATGCAAAAGTAAGGAAAGTTTGAACAGATTCAAGGTTGCCTCAATGGCTAAATGGGTGCAAAGTAGGAACAACTCAATAATTGCAAATGGTAACTTTATTTCAGTTAGTAATGAACATTACTTAAATTAAATTAGAAAATATATAACTCTGCCTAAATAAAACATGAATATATAAAATAAAATATATTATCCTGCTACACATATTTTAAGCAATTTAGGTGGTATGTTGTCAACACCTGTAGATTTCTTTGTATCAAGACTTTTCATAATTTGCTGAAGCTAATTTCATGAATAGCTTGTATGCCAGGGTGGATGGTTGTGTTATCTACAAGTTTCATCTGACCCAATGGTCCACACATTATCCTGACACCAGGCTAACCAGTTCTAACCTTAGAATGTTGAGTACCAAGTGAGGCAGTTGCTTGTACTATATTCATAAGTCTTTGGTATGACTCTGGGTTCAAACCTGCAATCCACATATGAGACAGACACTCTAACCACTTAGGTCACTGGAGAGGTTTTTGTCTAGTATCAGAACTAAGCATGTTCCCTCTCCATATCATTTAAGATGCTGTTATTGCCAAAAATAAAACTGATGTTTTGTTCTCACAAAGTCGATTATTGCTGTTTATGTTGTAGGGTTTAATGCCATTTTTCAGCACAAGATAGGCTATATGTGGCATACAGTATAAATGGTAGAGGAAGAATTGGGGAAAACCCCAGAAAGAACACTTACCCACCAGCAAGCTTTCTCACGTACCCACATTGGCTGAGCCCAAAACTCGAACCCATGCAGGCTGAGGTGAGACAGCAGTGATCCATAATGGTGAGTGCCTTATACCACTTGGGTCTCTATAAAACACTAGATCATTCAAATATGTTTAAATTCATATTTAAAAAAACATTCCATATATACAGATATTTCATGATAAATTTTCTGGAAATGTTACATAGCTTTTTGACAAATCATTCTTCACTTCTTTCTAGATTTTTGTTATAAATTTATACATGGATAATATATACATTAGAAAAGTATAAACATATTTTAAGTCATATTTCTTTGCATACAATTTATACAATCAAACTAACCTTAAGTATTATCCAAAAACGAACAGTAGCTAGCTAACAGAAAACCATTTGTTTGAAAAACCCATTAGCCTTCCTCTGCAGACAGATTTAGAGGAATGCTGAGCAGTTAGCTCCCTTGTATAGAACACTGTTCCAGTTTTACCCATAATGACTTTCAGAAAATTATTCCAAATAACTTTTAAAGTGACTGATTTGTACAATTTCTACATCTTCCATTGTCTGTAATATATTATATTTCAAAATAAAACTGTTTCATACAGTTATTGCAAATACATGAGCATTTGTGTTATTGAGGTTATTAGTTATTATTTTAAATTTGTTGTGTACTTTCAAAAAACTGGATGGGTACACTTAATAAACTGTGCTAAAATTTACCCTGACTGTTTGCTAATATATACATTTTCATTGTCAATGCAATTCCAGTAAAAAAGTAGTTATTCTACTGGCTATATCTCATATTCAGACTAGATTTTCAAAATACCAACACGCAATGAGAGGATGAGTACTGTACTGGATTTGAAGCATTTGTAATTATTCACAGATAAAAGAGTAATAGATTCATTAAAAAAATAAAAATAAATGTCACCATTTCCAATCTACTTGTTACAAGCAGTTGATGTCTTCCAACTGAAAGACAAAAATATATGGTTTGATTTAATTATTTAGGAGTAAGAATATGTAACAGCTGTAAGTTAATTAACATCAATCTACATCTCCAGTGCCTCAAAAAAAATGTCTACAAGATCTGAGCCAAAATTTACATATAAAAAGCAAACAGTTTTGAGACTAAACTATGGACAAATCAATCATATACACACACACACACACACATACACATACACATATATACATATATATATATACATATATACATATATACATATATATACACATAAATACACATATATATATACACATATATATATACACATATATATATATATATATACATATACATATATACATATACACATATATACATATATACATATATATATATATATATATATTAAACCCCTGTACTTGTACCTGTTGTAATGTTACAAAAAATGTCAAATATTTATGCAATACATGAACCATCAATCAGTGCAGCCATCTAAATATGACATTTTATTTTCTTTATTAACTTCCTACACTAGATTATAAAAGAAAGCATGAAGACAAATATTATTGATATTACTTCAAACACAACAAGGAAAATAAAGAATATCCTATGAGGCAAAGATAATATAATGTGACCCAATTTGATTCTGGAATTTAATGTTTAAAAATATTTTAATTGTTTTGCTTTTATTATTTTTTGCAAAGTTCAGTAAGTAATAGTAGGAATGGTAATCCTAGTTGTACCATTAGGAGGGAAAAAAATAGTAGAAATGGATTGGTAATAGAAGGCATAGATCGTCCATTTTGACAACTAGTTATCAGTGGGAGAGATTAAGACAGGCACTGGGCATAAGGCCATCCAATGTTTACAAGTAATTCTCAGAATAATGAGGGACCCATATAACACTTAGCTAGGCCTCAGACATTTTATTCTGGAAGAGAGACCCATATAAGTTGCTGGCATGCCTCAGACACAGAGCAATTCAGATTTGACTTGTATGTTTCATTACACGAAAGTCCATGCAAGATTTAAACAGGATTCAGGCATAAGGCCATTTGGTTTTAACTAGTAGTTTCATTGGAAGAAAGGTCCATACAAGATACAGCCATAGGAGCATGATACAGTTTTGACCTGTATCATTCATTGGAAGGTCCATACAAGATTTACACAGGATTCAGGCATAGAGCCAACTTGCTTCTGAGAAGAAGTGAGACCCTTACAAGACTTTGAAAGGTCTCCGATATCGGGTCATCCACTTGTTCACAAGTAGTTACAAGGAATAGAGGACCTCCACCTATAAAATTAATTATATCCTATATGTAGAGACATTCTGTATTTCACTCAAACTTTTATGGGGCATATAAGGTTAGACAGGCCTTAGATATCAGCCCATCAAGCACTGTCACGTAGATCTCGGCACAGTAGTGTATTATGAAAGATTTAGATGGGGTCATCATGTTTTTCGAGGACATCTAGAAAAGGTTTCTTGACAAGTCTATTTTAGTTCACAAATTGTTCTAGCAATCAAAATATAAAATAAATTTACCAAAGGAAGAAAATTTCAAAAATGAATAATTACTAATCTACTTGAAACAAGAGAAAATTTTAAAATATGAAAATAATTTGATAACTCTATGAAGGAGATTGTCTTTTAAAATATTTTAATTTTAATAAAATATTCCTTATTTACCTTATAGATGCATGAAATAATATTGATTTGGTAATCGTTTACAACCATGAATAACCAAACTTTATTATATGGTGTTTCATTTTATTTGGTTACAATAATATTCTCAATTTAGGTATAAAGTTCAGAGTATAATCTGAAAATACAATTCTCCTCTATTTCCTTTATATAGTTATCTAATATTGCCCGTAAGAAAAAGGTAATAATATATATAATATATCCAAAGGGGAAGAAGATTAAGAATGTCTATCAATTCAGAGTCAATTAGGTGTAGCTTCAAAGAAATCTCAGCTATTTCTGCAAATGACATATCATATGATCTATGATGACTAGATTTTCAGTTTTTAAGTCTTATTCCAGTTGGTAAATGTGTAATGTTTGCTCTTCAGAATCGTTTGTAATGATAAAAGTATCTCTACTGTTGTCAAAACTGATTGCCCATGGATTCTGTGGGACTCCTGTAGTTATGACCTGTATTATGCACCCTTTTGGTGATAACTGATGAATGTTATGAGAATTACATCCAAGAACATAGATGTTGTCATCCCTGTCCACAGCTACTCCTGTAGGACTTTCGAGATTGTCTAGACTGTAGGTATACTGCTTCTTGCCTTCCATATTGAAACACAGAAGGGAATTTTTAGCACCAACATATACTAGCGTTTTAGAATTAGTCAGTGCTATGTAGCTTAAGTATCCATATAATGAGTCATACTTATCAGAATAATTGACCTCTCTCCCATCTCTGATCAGACTCCAGCAATATTTGTTATTACCACAGTCTCCAACCACAACCATCTCTCCCTTCCCAGCTGTTGCAATTCCCCAGCACTCATATTTTGTTGTTATTGTTCTGACTGGACTGATGACATCATCCCTGACTGATAGAATCTGAATTTTATTTTGTTTATGCACAGATACAGCCACTTCCTCATAATCCACCACACAAATGGCACAAGGATATCCTGTGAGTTTGTATGTCTTAACTACTTGATGTGAATTGTTAAGAAGAATGCACTGACTATTGCTATAATCAACAAGCATCACCCTGTCTCTAGGGAGAATAGTAACACCAGTATAAAGTGGTGTACATCCACTGATATTTACATTAAATGTTTCAACTTTCTTAACCTGGCATTCCTTTGTTGGTTTCCTCAGAGCAGGTATAGTATAGGGTGAGACAGTCTTGGTCACAAGTTTTCCAATATCAGATGATGAAAGTGATAGAATAGATTCTAATAGTGGGGTGAATTTCACCTGTACTGTCAGTGTGTCTGCCATCTCATACTTTTCTCTTACCTGAGAGTAATATAAGGGTAGTTGTGACTTTACTTTTTCTGCAGTCAGAAATTTTTGTATATCAATTCCATATTTCTGGACTGTTTCACACAGAAGTTGAGAATTTCGTATGGCATGAATCAGAGATAAACATTGCTGGTTCTCTTCTTGTGTCCTAATAGCAACTTCTTTATGGATTCTCCTACCCTCCGTGTTCACTTTTATCTCTAATTCGTCAAAAGCTGTGTTGATTTTCTTTCTCATTTCTCTGATTTGATCAGCAAGCCCATTAACTTGGGTCTCTAGATCCTTCATATTAGACTCCTTTACATCGATAAACCTTTCTAAGTGAGTTTCCAGTTTTTTCAACTCTTCAATGATTTCACTTGACTTTGTTTCACATAACAGAGCAGGGAGTTCCTCCTTCAACTTTCTCACATCAGAACAAGTTTTATGGTTTTCAAAATAACAAATTCCACAACAGGCAATCTTGTGAGTATTGCAGTAAAATTGTTGATCTTGATCGTCGTGATCAAAACATGTAAAACCTTCAGCAAATTTCATCACATTTTGTGGATTGTTCAGTAACTCCTCCATTGTAAGAATTGAGTGAGCTCTGGAGATTTTCAGTTTCCTGTGAACACTTAGGCAGCTATCACACATTGCTTCCTCACATACTGCACAGAACCCCGTAGCTGTAACAGAGAGGCCATCAGAGGAACAAGCATCACATACACGATCTACTTTCGATTTCGTCGGTAACATGGATTGTATCACAGTGTCGACTGGAAAGAGCGACGCCCATTCACTTGTTGGTTTATTTTCTTTAAAATGACCTGCTGTTTTTCTACATACCGGACACTCGATGCATCTCTTTTTCTCATGTTCTATAGCCTTGCTTGTGATGTAGGACTGTAGACAACTCTGACAGAATGTGTGGGCGCACGGTAGCTGTCTTGGTACGTTGAATAATCCCAGACAAATAGGACAAGTAGGTTCGTCTTCAGTACATGTTATAGCAGTCGCCATTATGAAGTATCTCCCTGTTTCTAATTCATATTAAGGAATAACTTTTTATGTACTCTCATAAACCTTAAACTGCTCACGCTGGTATTTCTTCCTGGTCACGTATGGGCATGTTTAAATCGACTGGTACACAACATTGTTTGGCAATTAAAACTAGATCCCAGTCTAAGGTCAACATAAACAGCTCTTAAACTATATAGGTCAGGCCGAGATAATCATAGGTAAAAGAAATGTGTTACACCCGATATCAAAGATGGTTTAGAAATAGAGAGAATATATGCTAAACAGGATATAATATTTTTGGAACTACAAAGAAATATGCAATAATAAATATGCTATAACTCATTAGGATGTTCGACATTACGAACGCACTATCTCTCGAGACTGGGCTTCGTTCCCCGTTTTAGGAGTTTTCAATTTTTATTAGAAATTACTAACTTTTCTATTCTATTCATATGTAGACTAATAATAATAATAATGAAAACTTTCTATAGCACCATAGCACCTCTAGAAGATCTAAGTGCTTTACAACATTAGATTTACCCGTAAAAAAATTTTTTGAAAAAAAATGCTGAAAATATTTAAGATAGGAATCCTTTAGTATTTATTGATTTTAGTTTATTTTTAATTTGTTCTTGAATTCGTAAAAGGTGAGTTTAAGCTCACTCTTGAGAGGGATCAATGCGTCTTTGCGTCTTAATTTCAATGGGCAATTTGTTCCACTTTGCTGGGTCCTGAATGCAAACGAAAGTGGTCCAGATCACTTAGTTTTCATAGTGGGAATAATAAGTCTACGATTGTCAGTAGAGGAGCACAAGTATCTTGCTTGTGTATACATATGGGTGAGGACGGATATGGATATTGGGCTAGAGTATTGTCAGTGAACATCAGAGCAGAAGTATTTTAACATTTTTGAGGTTTGTGGAGTAGATATCGAGACAAACCAGACCGAATTGAGTTACAATAATCCACTAATGAACACGCAAGTGGCATCAACTGAAATATATTTGCGAATGGAACTGATGCTTCTCAGCTCAAGATGTCAAGCCTTGGATATGTTAATGCCATGTTGGTGCAATGTGAGACTACTGTAAAGAGAAATACCTAGGTTTCGTATCGACTGAATTTAATGTTGGTGTTGCTGTTATTTATCGAGGAAAATGATGTGAATGAGAGTCAGCCTCAGTTTTAGTATCATTCATCTGCAACTTATACTGATTGTAACACTGAATGGAAACTTGTAATCAATTGAACAATACAATGCGAACGATTGAATGGTGAATTGTGTGGATTGGAATATTACAAGAAATATTCTACGAATAAAATTTTTCACGCTCTAAAACATGCATCTCAGTCAATTACTCTATCCAAACATTCACACATATGAAACCCAAAAATGTTTCATATACAATGTATTACGGTAACATTTATATAATCTCACGTAATGGAAATAAGATTGAAATAATCTCACAATCTATTACAATGAAACAGATTCAGATAACTTCTTGGAATCAAAATAAGATTTTACAAAATCTTCAGTAATCGATTTAAGATTCAAATAAATCTAATGTAATCAAAGTAAGATTCAAATAATCGCAACTAACCAGAATGATCAAAATTGTACTGAAATGATTAATTGGAAGAAACAAATCATTTGCATAGCCGTACGATTCATAAATGTCCGTAAAAACTTGCAAATGTGTCGACTGACAAACCACACTTATTCGGAATTTTTGGGTATGGCCCTCCTTGTGCCACTAACACTTGTATCAGGAATCCACCATGCCTTCAAGTTTACAAATTAGCGGTTTCGACTTTGGTTGGTATTAATGGTTCAGTCATCCTTCATTTCAATATAGACAGAGCATGTTATACTCACAGACACATACGTACAGGCAGCACTGTTGTCCTGAATTGGCTTAGAACACTTTATTGGTCACGCGCACCTATTATGGATCCACCATATCAACTGGCCATAATAAAAGGTACGGACTTAAAATCTATAGATACATGATGCTAAATTAAACACTTAAAAACAGCTTGTAACTAAAAGTTCACAACGTATCAAGTAAAGGCATCATTTCACAATACGATAGAAAAAAAACCAACTGAATATGCATGACATATCAAATTACAAATGTAACACTTACCCCCATGGCTAGAGAACAAAAATGGAGAACGTTCTCTGCTTGTCAAGATACAAAGACGAGTGTATCAGTTAATCAAAAGACTTGCCTTAAATCCACTGGAGAGTGAGTATTAGTCAGGGTGAAATACCCGTGCATACCGTGCTTTTAGTGTCTCTCGCCGCAAGCGATCTACGACGAGATAGGTACAGGCTCGTTCAGCTGCTTAACGAGAAAAAAATTATTCACCATAGGTAACGTTGTACGCATATACAACGATAACCGTTCTACGGAGTAACCGAAATATTTATCGTTTTTTTCTGTGATAATACCACTCCCACCCCCAAAGATAAATTGTACTCTTGTTTCTAGCTTACACAGAATAAAAGCAAATAACTACTGGTACTTCTTTACAATATCTACACTGGTTATACAGTAATCTGGATTTTCTAATTACATCCTACTCAAATAATCCGCACCTACGTTTTCGACCCCACTGATTTACTCGGCTGGAAAAAGATAGGGTTGAATTGTTAGCAACCAACGCAGCAGTGTTAGCGACCTTAGCTTTGTTTAAGTGCAGCAATGGTCGATGGTCTCTTTCGAGAACAAAATCTCTCCCAAAAAGAGAGTCCCGGAACTGACCAATCCCCCATCCTACAGATAAACTTTGTTTCTCAATAACTGAGTATGCTTGTTCCCTAGACAGTAACTTCCTACTGGCATAGGCTTCAGTCAAAGAAACCTGTCTTGTTATTGCAACAAAACGGCTCTCATCCCAGTATCGGAAGTATCAGTCCTAGTACTATACATCACTATAAAATGAATAAAATCGCTAAAAATACGTTAAAAATCTAAATCACACACACACACGCACACTCAAACGTCCCTATGTTTTCCGCCGTTTTCACCAACTTTTTTGCCATATCCATCGCTTGATTATTCCTCTCCACGACCTATCCAGCCAGACCCATCGCTTGATTATTCCTCTCCACGTCCTATTCAGCCATACCCATCGCTTGATTATTCCTCTCCACGTCCTAGTCAGCCATACCCATCGCTTGATTATTCCTCTCCACGTCCTAGTCAGCCATACCCATCGCTTGATTATTCCTCTCCACGTCCTAATCAGCCATACACATCGCTTGATTATTCCTCTCCACGTCCTAATCAGCCATACCCATCGCTTGATTATTCCTCTCCACGTCCTAATCAGCCACACCCATCGCTTGATTATTCCTCTCCACGTCCTAATCAGCCACACCCATCGCTTGATGATTCCTCTCCACGTCCTAATCAGCCACACCCATCGCTTGATTATTCCTCTCCACGTCCTAATCAGCCATACCTATCTCTTGATTATTCCTCTCCACGTCCTAGTCAGCCATACCCATCGCTTGATTATTCCTCTCCACGTCCTAATCAGCCATTCCCATCGCTTGATTATTCCTCTCCACGTCATAATCAGCCATACCCATCGCTTGATTATTCCTCTCCACGTCCTAATCAGCCATACCCATCGCTTGATTATTCCTCTCCACGTCCTGGTCAGCCATACCCATCGCTTGATTATTCCTCTCCACGTCCTAGTCAGCCATACCCATCGCTTGATTATTCCTCTCCACGTCCTAATCAGCCATACCCATCGCTTGATTATTCCTCTCCACGTCCTAGTCAGCCATACCCATCGCTTGATTATTCCTCTCCACGTCCTAATCAGCCATACCCATCGCTTGATTATTCCTCTCCACGTCCTAATCAGCCATACCCATCGCTTGATTATTCCTCTCCACGTCCTAATCAGCCATACCCATCGCTTGATTATTCCTCTCCACGCCCTAGTCAGCCATACCCATCGCTTGATTATTCCTCTCCATGTCCTAGTCAGCCATACCCATCGCTTGATTATTCCTCTCCACGTCCTAATCAGCCATACCCATCGCTTGATTATTCCTCTCCACGTCCTAGTCAGCCATACCCATCGCTTGATTATTCCTCTCCACGTCCTAATCAGCCATACCTATCTCTTGATTATTCCTCTCCACGTCCTAATCAGCCATACCTGTCTCTTGATTATTCCTCTCCACGTCCTAATCAGCCATACCCGTCTCTTGATTATTCCTCTCCACGTCCTAGTCAGCCATACCCATCGCTTGATTATTCCTCTCCACGTCCTAATCAGCCATACCTATCTCTTGATTATTCCTCTCCACGTCCTAATCAGCCATACCTGTCTCTTGATTATTCCTCTCCACGTCCTAATTAGCCATACCTGTCTCTTGATTATGCTTCTTCCTGTCTTAATTAGTCATATAAACTCGTTAGTTAGTTTTCATATCCCATCATCTGTTTATTATTCATTGTCTTGGTTATTCCTTTTGTTTATTTATCCCATATATTGATCTTTCATTTCCATATCTTTATTATTCATTTCCACATCTTGATTATTCCTCTCCAAGTCGTAAACAGCCATACCTATCTCTTGATTAGTCCTCTCCAAGTCTTAATTAGCGATACTTATCTCTTGATTATGTTTCTTCTTGTCTTAATTAGTTATATGTACCTGGTTAGTTTTCATATCCCATCATATGTTTATTACTCATTGTCTTGGTTATTTATTTTCTTTATTCTTCCCGTATATTGATATTTCATTTCCATACCTTGATTATTCATCTCCATACCTTGACTGTTCGTTTCCATACCTTGACTGTTCGTTTCCATAGCTTGATTATTCGTTTCTATACCTTGATTATTCGTTTCCTTTCCTAGATTTTTAATCTCCATACCTCGATTATTGGTCTCCACACCTTGATTACTTGTCTCAGCATCAGTGGTACACATCATCATTGGTATACCGGATTACTGCGGTATTTTCCCGGAAATTTAAGAGGATTTTTGCTACGACTTGCATGATATCAACAGCGTGTTTTAAGTATTCATGACAAAATAGTTTTCAAATTGTTCTTCAAAAAATGTTAAGTGTAAGTTTTACAAAATACAATTATATTTATGAGCCTTTAAATACACGTTTGAAATGTGTCCCATGTGTGAAAGGAGTGGCTAAACTGGAAAAGTGTCCCATATGTAAATGGAGTGGCTAAAATGGAAAGTGTCCCATATGTCAATGGAGTGACTAAAATGGAAACGTGTCCCATATGTCAATGGAGTGACTAAAATGGAAACGTGTCCCATATGTCAATGGAGTGGCTAAAATGGAAATGTGTCCCATATGTCAATGGAGTGGCTAAAATGGTAACGTGTCCAATATGTCAATGGAGTGACTACAATGGAAACGTGTCCCTTTTGTGAATGGAGTGTCTAAAATGGAAAATTGTGAAACATACTCTGGTCAAATTCAACTTTCGGAAAAACATTCGGAGTAAATAAAGTTTAAAATGTATCATGGTTTAGTCATTTATTAGCAAATATGAATGTGATAACATACGTGTTCCTAAGGTTCGATTGTGAACCATCCTACGATTTTCAGAAGCGCGCGTGTTTTCTGTCAGAAATGTACTGTAATATCTCATGTGCACTAAATATTTTTCTCGTTTGTTGAGTGTTTTATTTTTACAGACCCTATCTGATAACTATATTGCCGGGTGTTGGCATCCCACTCAAAGTTTCACTCCCTGCAATGTAGTTAGTAAATTGTAGGCTTAAGTTTAGAAACTTCCACTTTTTGCAACAGACTCTGTAATGTCAGCACGACATCTTTCACAGCAACAGCATTGGTGTAAGCTTAAACGCCCCATTTCAATTACAGCTTTAAGAGTGCAGCTTACACAATAAGTATCATACACATAGCAAATTCATCTACTTTAAGATATTCGCCATATAATTTTCGCGTTTTCGTGTGAGCTTCTTTCGATCTGAAATATTTTATTTTATTCTATCTCCAGATAGTTACTAATTTTATTTTCTTCAAAAATAATATCCTGGATAGTGTATAATATAAATGGATAAAATGCATAATTTATGATAGATATAAAAATGATATAAGTTTTATTTCGCTATAAATCAGAGCAAGATAGTTTCAACACTTCCAGTTTCCATCAATAGTTTCTCTAATATCATTTGCTGTAAAGTGCTGTGTCAGATAGACATCAAGGATCAAACAACCATATTTACCAGGCACACTTGAAGAATCAAGCAACCATCTTTGCCAGGCACACTTCAAGGATCAAACAACCATCTTCGCCAGGCACACTTCAAGAATCAAACAACCATCCTTGCCAGGCACACATTGAGGATCGAACAACTATCCTTCCGGTCCTGATTCTATATCACTAAACACTTTAACACTACGTTTGATTATTTTTTAAACACGTAAATTCTTTTATTAGGATGCATCTGCGCTTGCGCTCTAACGAAACCGTTAAAACCATTACCGTCTATATCGCTTATCTCATCCGTTAAACCATGTGTGGCGTTGCCCGACCCGAAATTAAATTAGGACCATGTGTTATCAAGAAAGTCGGACAAGCCACTGTTTATTGTTACACATGACCGCAGGCTAACACCATCCCTTACGTAAGTTTGCCATAGTTAAGAGAGGAATCTGACCAAGGCCCGTCAGATGTGTAATTAGCACCTTGGGCTGGAATGATGTTTTGGACATCAAAGAAGCTGTCAGAAGGAGTGGGCGTGCGTTATCTTCTGGATACGCTGACGGACCGCAAGATTGAAGGAGTCGAGTGGATAGGGCCCCAGCGCTACCCAATCAGAATCGAGGAAGGGGTGGGACCCTGATTTATTTTAAAATATAATATCTTTAACCGGCCGGCTAGCTTTAGTTTCCGATTACCCGTTAAGGAGGATTGTCTGTAAGGAATTGGAACTCCGGCGGCCATACGTTAATTGGCGGGAAGAAAAGCCGTAGGAACAGAATTTTCTAAGTATAGCTTCTAGAAAGGTCAGTGAGCTATTTGTTTGATCTTTGCTTTCTGCGACTGCATTTAATTGTAGATCGTTATATATATATATATATATATATATATATATATATATATATATATATATATATATATATATATATATATATATATATATATATATATATATATATATATATACGTATTATTACTAAAATCGTAGTAGGAATAATTATTTTGTGATGTTGATATGTTGTATATTTGAAGAATGGGTTCCTATTTGTAAAGAATCGTATTGCTTGCTAGCCGTAGTAAGAATTAATATTATTATAATTTGCTATGTGGTTATTTTATAGTACAATAGCACATTATCCATGTAATTATAGAAATTGAATGTTATCTTTGAAAGGATTTCACTTGAGAAATTAATAATATGAATATTTGAATATTTGTGTACGCTTGCGGGAGTGTAGTGTACAGACATACATCTGGTTGTCGTAATATTATAAGCACAACGAGATTATATATATACATATTAGATATACTTATGTGATATGATGTTTGGATATATGTATGATATCGTGCTATTACACCATTGTTTCCCTGTAAGAGTGTGTGGGAATTTCGATGTGTATGTATGCGTGTCCTAAACGTAATAGCCTTATCTGATGGTTAATGGATGATTTAGTGTGAGGTGAGATTTCATAAACCATATGTTAACGCCTTGTGATTTTCACAGGAAGCTTCGGGGGACAGACTAGTGAGTGGTCCCAGTGTCTCCGTTATAGACGGAAGGAAGAGAAGGAAAGAGGGAAATCTGAAGAGGAAGTTTCGGGGAACAGACCAGGGAAAGTGGTCCCAATTGTTGTGATAAGAAAGGAAGGAAAGTGAAGGGAGGAGAGAAATCGGGAGAGGTAGAATTCAGGAAGAGCGGAAGGATAGGATAATAGATGAGTACAACCAAAGGCCAGGTGGAAAATCGAACTCACACTGAAAATCATAAGATGAAATAGGCTATCACTTAGAGGACAAGTGATTATGTGACATTTAACTTTCTAGGTTTCATTAAATTGTTATTGTTGAATTTCATCTTCGTGTTATATATATATATATAACTGGGGGCTCAGAGCCGTATACCTATTTGGTCTTTAATCTAAATTTAAATTCACGAGCCAGGTGGAACTTCTATAATATCTTAATTAATATTTTGGAAGTACCCCACCCCAACCTTTGCATAACGCTACACCATGACTCATGGGACAAAACGATTTCTGACAAAAATGTTTAGGACTATTTTTTGCTTTAAATAAACTTTGAAACAAAAATGCCGAACTAATTTGCTGAATGTTCCATAAGAACAATGGAGACAATTAAGAAGCTAGACAATTTTAATAAATAAATAAATAATAAACAATAAATAAATAAATTGTGATGTGAAGTGTAAAACAAAAGGAGTATCGACAGTAAAATTTAATTTTAAATTTAAATGTAATCATAAAATTATATCCTCGACAGTATTAAAAAATATTGTTCTTCTTATGCTGCAGATACCGTGTTTACATACGTTTGTTCAGAGCAAAAGTTCGATGCATGTATTAAATCAGGGTCTCTCTAAACACCCCAAGACACCACAGGACACCCCAAGACTCTCCAAGAACACCTTAAACTTACATAATACTCACTTAAAATTTCAACAACAGCACAAAAAACAAACAAACAAACAAATAAAAACTGCAAATATTTAGCAATATTTTGTGTAACAGTAGAATTAGTAAGGTCGCGAGTTGCCAAGGGAAACAACTCACGTTTTGATGAAGAGAGTTCCGGTACAGTAACGTGAATATTAATCTACATTTAATAATTAGCAATACCACAAATAATCCGATAAAAAAATTAAACAAAATTGCAAATTTATTGTATTTAAAAAAATTGTTTATCTCAATAACAGTTTAACTATTCCTTCATTTTTTTTTGTGACAAATATTAACATGGAGCCTAAACAATTCAACAATTCAAATAAATGTCACAAGTACGGAACATCGCAATTTAATGAGGAAATTGTTATATATATATATATATATATATATATATATATATATATATATATATATATATATATATATATATATATAATTAAGGATATGTGATGCATAGAGTTCGTTTTCGTAGATTATCAGAAATAGTGCCATCTACCAATACTGTAAATCATTGATAGTAACAATGTCCATATGTGTGTTTTCATTTCTTTTTTTCCGCTTCTTGGTACGTAATTACGAGATTTGGTGCTAATATATGCAATATTGGGGTGGTCATGGGGTGTCTTGGGGTGTATAGAGAGACCGTATTAAATCATACAATGATTGAATGTCACCGAAGCAGACCGCATGACACGAAAAGTCAGCATGAGCGTTAACCGAAAATGCAGCACATTTAGGTAAATAAATCGATTTAGACAAAATGACACATACCAAATTAACATCGGGTGATACAAGGACATTGCCTAACAATGGAATTCCACATGGTTAAGCAAAGATAGGTGTATGTTAAATTGCCAAGCATGGCAACAGGAAATTCTGTTACTCCCATATTTCGACGAATGATGCACACGACACAAAACCTAGACGAAGAAATTGTTCTCCGCCTTTTTATTATTTTAACTAGCGGCAGTCAAAATAGAAAAGGCGGATAACAATTTCTTGGTCTACACAAACACCATGTTGTCAGTAAAAGTGACATCTTTGATATTTTTCAAAATGATTTCATAAGAAACCTGTATACGACATTTCGCACTGGTCTGACACAGTATGACCACAGGAGTCTGACGTTTTATCAATAAAGTACGGCGAAATGTCTGACAAAATGAAATACCCTTAACAATAATATATATATAAACACAAGGAATGCAAGCGTGAACACAACCCTTCGCTCGATTCGACATTTTCTCACGAGTCTTTTATCGCTTCAGAATCGCAAGAAGACTGAAACACTACACATATGCATTCAAAAGACAGTTACTTACCAACGCATAGCTCTTAAATGATCATGTCCTGAATCCAACCGGCGAATTAACCTTTTTTTCCTCACATTTTATATATGTAATTCTTTACAAATTCTAATTCGAATATAATGTTTATAAAAATAATATCGTGTGCGGATATTGATTATATTGCGAAGAAGATACAATGATTCCGTAAATTGCCGAATATTTCCGAGTTGTAATGAGACGACAGATCACGTGGTCTCGTGACATCAGACTAGCCAGTCCTCCTATACAAACAGAAGCAATGCAAGCGAGAAAGGCCATTGATAACGGTTTTCATCGGAAGTAATTTTTCACACACACAAAAAAACAACAACACCCCACAAATAAATCTGCGAGGAGGAAATCATAAGTAATTAATTTCAACATTAAGAAGCTTCCTTTCTATGATTCAATTACAGTGTATTTTACATGCATTCTACAGTTAGCGTATTGACAAATCTGTAAGTATATACATGCTTCGTTAAAATAGATTACGTACTGTACTGGACAGTGCTGAAAGAAATGTTTCAAGCACAGGCCCCGGGCTTATGACTTAAATAAACTTATTAGCCCTGACTGAAATTCAACAAACCCGCCGGGAAAAGAAAGAAAGAAAATAAATTCCCATTTTGAAGGTATTTCCTCCCTATCTCGTAATACCTCTCTTGATTTTTCACAGTGAACTCCCGATTATTTCAATATGTCTCTCAATTTTCATTTCTCAGAAGAAGAAAATCCAAATATAATTTTTTTATCATGTGTGCACTCCACAGATGTCATATTCTATTTAATCACTTGTGAATATTGTAGTGAAGAAATAATTAATATCATAGGACAGTTTTTGTCTTCAGTAAATAGTTTAAGATTAAACATTATTCACGTAAATTTCAGATTGTTTAACTACTACAGAAGTACTTCTTGTAAACAAAATTGTCACCAATTAGTTTAAAACCCATGAATGATCACAATGAAGGCTGCATAGTTTTCTCTGCAAACAAAATCTCCATTTCCGCCCCCCAAAAAACTCGGCCAGTTAACACCTGACATTCCTCTACCATATATGTAAAGTTTCATTATCATGATTAAATTAAGAGAAGGAATAAAAAACAATACGACGCAGTATATGTGCCCCTAAAAAACTAATTCAAAATAAATATTTCATTCAGTAAACAGTGTTACATATCTTAACACTTAAACTAAAGGAAATAGGGTGGGATATAAAATGTGGGAAAACAATGGCCACATACATGTGCGGTAACGTTTGACTGCAGATTTGAACTCTTAAAATGAAGTCTTTGGCCTCTAAGTTACAACAAAATTCGGCATCGTTTATTTGCCAATGAATTTCTTTTGCTTACATACACACTCTGTAGCACATGGTTTCTTTGAATTATGTCAGAGGGCCAGTCCTTTTCACAACATTAGTGCATTGATAAGGAATAATTGTTAATTTGTTAAACTGCCATTATGTTTGTGCACTTAATTCTAACCTCTAACTATTATGCAGACCAGAATATGAAAAAAGGTCTTGTCCTGGGGGATAATAAGGCGTATCACAGGGAGAAATTGCACATTGGGGTAAATGGGCGGGGTCAATAGTCGCCTCCCGCAATTTCTATTGTCAGCCAGTTAATGTAAAACTTTGATTTTATATCGGATCTCTTTTCTTTTAATCACTGCTATTTAAACTGCCCAAGGGACAGTTTTATATCAGTTCCAATCCTTACAGATTTCCGTTTATACATTTTACGTGTAATAGGCATAGACTGAAAGGTTGTGTTTTTTTTAAATAATTTTTTTAATATTTTTTTTAAAAATTACTTAAAATGTTTTTCTCGAAACACGACCGTATCAAGGGTTGATAATCTTATTATTATTATTTTTTTTAGCAAAGCTTCCATTTGATTAAAGTCAGATCTCAATTACACATAGGACAGTGGTGACTTTATTTAGATTGTAATCTTGAAGAAGAAAAAAACATTTACTCATTTCATCAGCACGATCAGGTGTCGGGCTGTCATATTTTTTATTAGCACTTACTCGGCCTTCTGCCTATTGTCGTAACTCGTACGTTTGACACTCTTTACCAGGATTTAAAATATTTAATGGTATGTCTGGAACAGTTTCAACTTTTAGTCTAGGCTTAGCATTCGTGTATCCTAGAGGTTCTATTTTTTAGGATCCCTCTGGTAACATTCCTTTGAGAAATGTAATGAGCACGGATTGTTGTATGGTGTTGCATTGAAATCGACTCGCTTGTAATGATGTATCCAGACTTTCTTTATGCCTTTATCAGTTTGAAAAGAAGAAAAATGGTGTCAATAGCCTTTTCTTAATGCGCTATTTACACCCATAAGCAATAATACAAAATCGCCAGTCGGGATGCTGGAGTCGCTACTATGACGTCACATCACGAAAGTAACCGAATAGGTGCGGAAATTTTGCATACGAGGTCACGGAAATTCAGCTCGTTGAACATATGCCAATATTTAAATACTGGGATTGCGGTCGCTTATAATAATTCAGAATAAGGTTTTCTTCATTAGTGTTGTTCTTATTATTCTATATTTCCATTGGTTTCTGGTCTTCTTTAAGTGATGAAGGATTATATTATATTCTGAAAGAAATTATATTTTTCTCTATTGTACATTTTGCTGTGTTTAAAGCCTCATGCTGAGTAAGATTACGAGCTTTGTCCAGCACATAATCAATTATATGTGTAGGCTAATTTCAATTTTGGAAATATGTTTAGTTGATATTAGTTTGCTTGACATGAATATTGTAGAGATAGTGTTATCAATATTTTTATTACATTTGCATTTAAAAATAAAACAAGTGAAATAGACGATTCAATGCCATCTGTATGAACAATGTTGGTATATATTGATGTTACATCTTATGATACCAGGATTGAGTTATCAGATGGCTGTGGAATAGACTTCAAGTTTTTAATGAAATCAGTAGTACCTTTAATGCATGAAGGAAGCAATTTCATCAAAAGTTGTAAAACACTAAAGAATTATGAAACATACAATTAATGCAAAACTAGTTGCACATAATTATCGGCATTTGTGGTTTTCGTTTATCACAATTCTAAAATTCAAAATTATATATAAATTAAATTATACTGTGCAACAACTCATTCTACATACTTTTCTTACTTTTGTAACTTTTTGCACCTTTTGTAACTTTTCATAACTTTACGTAACTTTTCGCACTTTAGTCATACCCAGTCTGACATCAGAAAAATGCTAATGTATCACAAAATGGCCAGTTTATTCTTTGCCGAGTATATTTGGTATAATCGAATATGAGAAATATAAATAGTTGTCTACTCAATGAAACACTAGCCCTAAGTATATGTTCTCTTCGCGTCAATGTATATCTGAAGCATTTAATAATGAATAAGATAAACACTAAATAAGTATTCACCAATGATAAGCATGTAGAACACCCTTTGCTCACTTAGCTCAGACAGGTCAACTGTTTTCTTAACTAAGAATCTATTCACATTCAGGGGCTCCGAGTGGTCTAAAGCGCTCTCCGTTACAGATCACTGCCATCTCACATCTGTCTGCGTAGGTTCGAGTCTCAGATTCAGCCAATGTGGGTATATGAGAAAGCTTGCCAGTAGCTTTTTGTGGGTCGGTGTTTTTTCCGGAGGTTTTCTTGGTTCTTCCTCCACCATTAATACTGGCTGCCATGTATAGCCTATATCAAGCTTAAAAATGGCGTTAAACCATAAAATAACCCCTCAAAAAAAGAAAAACCATATAATTAGCACTTAATGAATGTGGTGTTATAACAATGGGCCATATAGTGAGACAGTCTTGTAGTGAAGTACATGATAGGTATAAATACCACTTAATTTATGTGGTGTTATTCCGTATAGCCCGACAGTGAGATAATCTTAAATGAAGTACATCACAGGGTCTGTGTTGTTTGTTCAACTGATTACTCCCAAAAAGCTGCATAGACCATGATCTGCCAACACAGTATATAAAGGCAGATCATGGTCAGAGTAGTTTGCATTTGGCCTCAATTATAAGCAGTATTTATGGCAATGGAATGGGATTGACAACCATGGCCTCAATTATAAGCAGTATTTATGGCAATGGAATGGGATTGACAACCATGGCCTCAATTATAAGCAGTATTTATGGCAATGGAATGGGATTGACAACCATGGCCTCAATTATAAGCAGTATTTATGGCAATGGAATGGGATTGACAACCATGGCCTCAATTATAAGCAGTATTTATGGCAATGGAATGGGATTGACAACCATGGCCTCAATTATAAGCAGTATTTATGGCAATGGAATGGGATTGACAACCATGGCCTCAATTATAAGCAGTATTTATGGCAATGGAATGGGATTGATAACCATGTTACTCAATTATAAGCAGTATTTATGGCAATGGAATGGGATTGACAACCATGGCCTCAATTATAAGCAGTATTTATGGCAATGGAATGGGATTGACAACCATGGCCTCAATTATAAGCAGTATTTATGGCAATGGAATGGGATTGACAACCATGGCCTCAATTATAAGCAGTATTTATGGCAATGGAATGGGATTGATAACCATACCTGCCCTGTAATAGGAACTGTATTCACTTTCCAGTAAGATAGCCCTGTCCTCTGTTTGGGACAGTTTGTTTAACTGATAAGGAAATGCAGCAAACTATGCTGTAGTGTTACTCTACACTGACTGGTTCAGTGTATATAATAAATAGCATAAGGTTCAGTGTATATAATAAATGGCATAAGGTTCAGTGTATATAATAAATGGCATAACAGTGCTGGTACACCATACAAATACAAGCAATCAATCAAAGTTTATTATGCTGTAAAAGTGCATTCCGAAATAAATACATGTCCTTGGCATCTTTCATCATTATCAACCCCTTTTTCATGAGCTTTCTTTACATTGGTTTCAATTTCTCATGTTCAGGTAACCATTTGCTTCTTGAAGTCAACCACAGTGATCTTTATATTTTTATTTTCCTGGCTCTTTTCTGTGGGTGCCAAGGAAAGAACTTTTTGTAAATGGATGAAACAAGGGCAGTTGGCACAGGAGTGCAGGATATAATATAGCTAGGTAGTGACTAAGAGAACATCATTTTTTCTACTTTTGCAGGCCAAGCTTCATGCCTCCCTTGCTTGGGTTCTGGGTAAAGCCTACAAGGACAAAGTACCCTCAGAGTTTCATGATACCTTATACAGGAATAATGCGGTAAGAACAAGTAAAAAGAGCAATTTTCATGAGCCAGGATTCTTAAGCAGATTAGTAATTGTTAGTAGTGATTTCATGACTAAAGAAGTGTGAACTGTGATTCTCTTGGTGTCAGATTGAGTAAAAGACTAACCTTGGTGACATAACTTAAGGGTCATATTAACAATTGTGTGGGGTCTTTTACTCAAAATGTAGGGTAAAGTGAAATATATATAACCTTGAATGATAGGTACATTTTGTTTGACGGTGCAATTATTGAGGGAGCTTAATGATTGTTATGTCTGTAATGTTCAAACAGGAATGGAGTCAATAGGAGAGAGTGCATTATTTTTGTTGTGTGAGCACGTTGCAAGTCTTTGTCATAATTTGTAAGAAATGAGACGTTTGCCTGGGACAGTTCTTGTCAAAAACATAATGAACCAGTATTGGAACTTAAAGATATTGATTTTGCAGCAGATGCTTTAGAACCTGCAGTTGATGTACTAGAATGTACCTCAGTTGAGTTAATAAAATGTATGTGTCAGGAATTTCAGTGCATTAGATATATAGTTAATGCATTAGGAATTTTAGTGCAGTAGATATGCATGTGTAGTTATTGCATTCAGAATTTCAATATTGTTAAACATTAGGAATTTAGTGCATTAGAAATACATGTATAGTTAATGCATTAGGAATTGTATTGCATTAGAAATACATATATAGTTAATGCATTAGGAATTGTATTGCATTAGAAATACATGTATTGTTAATGCATTAGGAATTGTATTGCATTAGAAATACATGTATAGTTAATGTATTAGGAATTGTATTGCATTAGAAATACATGTATAGGTAATGCATTAGGAATTGTATTGCATTAGAAATACATGTATAGTTAATGCATTAGGAATTGTATTGCATTAGAAATACATGTATATATAGTTAATGTATTAGGAATTGTATTGCATTAGAAATACATGTATAGTTAATGTATTAGGAATTGTATTGCATTAGAAATACATGTATATATAGTTAATGTATTAGGAATTGTATTGCATTAGAAATACATGCATGTATAGTTAATGTATTAGGAATTGTGTTGCATTAGAAATACATGTATAGTTAATGTATTAGGAATTGTATTGCATTAGAAATACATGTATAGTTAATGCATTAGGAATTGTATTGCATTAGAAATACATGTATAGTTAATGCATTAGGAATTGTATTGCATTAGAAATACATGTATAGTTAATGTATTAGGAATTGTGTTGCATTAGATGTGCATGTATAGTTAATGTATTAGGAATTGTGTTGCATTAGAAATACATGTATAGTTAATGTATTAGGAATTGTATTGCATTAGAAATACATGTATATATAGTTAATGTATTAGGAATTGTATTGCATTAGAAATACATGTATAGTTAATGTATTAGGAATTGTGTTGCATTAGAAATACATGTATAGTTAATGTATTAGGAATTGTATTGCATTAGAAATACATGTATAGTTAATGTATTAGGAATTGTGTTGCATTAGATGTGCATGTATAGTTAATGTATTAGGAATTGTGTTGCATTAGAAATACATGTATAGTTAATGTATTAGGAATTGTATTGCATTAGAAATACATGTATATATAGTTAATGTATTAGGAATTGTATTGCATTAGAAATACATGTATAGTTAATGTATTAGGAATTGTGTTGCATTAGAAATACATGTATAGTTAATGTATTAGGAATTGTATTGCATTAGAAATACATGTATAGTTAATGCATTAGGAATTGTATTGCATTAGAAATACATGTATAGTTAATGCATTAGGAATTGTATTGCATTAGAAATACATGTATAGTTAATGTATTAGGAATTTCTATGCATTAGAAATACAAGTGTAGTCAATGCATTCAGTGCATTAGAAATACTTGTATAGTTAATACAGCTGGTTGTTAGCTGAAAATATTGATACATCTGGGAAGCAGACTTTTGTAATGTGATTTACACTAAAGAATGCTGCTTCCTTTGAACGATTAGTGTAAGTTATTTTTTAGTTTTTAAGTTTGGAGAGAAATTCCTTATATGAGTTTTAAAAACAGTGCTTTAATTTGTTTAAGGAGACATAGAGGTATTAAAAAAACAAAGGAGTTTGGGAGTTTTGAAAGGTCAAGTTTTGTATCATAAAGATAGACTAGGCGACAAATGTAGTTGTTAAAGAATGTAATTAATTTGTTTGATTGTAACAAGTGTGTGTGTGTGTGTGATTTTGAATTTTAACATAGCTTTAACAACTTTAAAGTCATATTGCTGCAGTGTGACAGTTTATAATGATGTCTAGAACTAGCGTATCATGCCACAGAGATGTATCATTACTGTTTCCATTTACTCACATTTGTGCATCATAGATGCAAGCTGAAGAAAATTGATGCACACATTTTGTTGCTGTGCAGTTTTTTATGCAAAGGAATTTGCATAATGTGATAAGGATTTATTTAGTATCCAATACTTTGGATGAGGGATGGCATCATATATACTTTGAGCATAGGTATAGTCTGATTCCCGGTTTTGTATGCTCCCTGCATTGTGCTCCATTATTTGAAGCATACAAAATAGGGAACCAGACTAGCATAGGCAGTGTTATGATGGGGTAGCTTCCCCTTATCTCGCAAGCTCTCAAGCGATTTCTATTGAGCTCAGCAACATGTCATCCAGATGTTTAACCTCAATGCTTGTTGCACTCAAATGTGATCTCCAGATTAAAATGATGTGCATTAAGAATCATTAGCTAAGAAAGTGAAAGAAGCAGAACACAAAAGAGTAAATGTAGATCGAACTTTAATGAAAAATGCAGAAAATAATTCTATTGACTGGAATACAGCCCATCCATTGGGACTACTGGGGTGATTTCTGATCACGTGACTGCAAAGACTGCAATCCTTTCGTGATAGGGTTTAAGAATTGTTAAAAATCTGCCCTTGTTCACCACAACTTCACAAGATATCTGGAGAACACAATATCACCCAAGACGTTCTTTCACAGCAAAGAAATCAGTAAATTTGCAGAGACAAATGATTATTTGGATAACAAAGTAAGGAGGTTTTGATGGTTTGTAACTTTGCTGCAATAAAAGAAAGATCTAAGTGGAACTTGAAAAAAGAAGATGAATCATTTGATTTTTGGATCCATATGTTTTGGGAAAAAGTACAATGAAACTGATAATAGTACACATTTTATGACCAGAAGTAAATTTGCTTTCTTTTACCAAGTACTCATTTCGCTTGTTTGCCTTGCTATTTTTAATCACAATTATGATTGAGTAGGTATTATTTAACATGGTTTAATTAGATTACATGCACAATAACATTTATAACTGTGTGATTGATTACCTGAAATGAGTTACGTGACATTTGATGAGGGCCGCTTGTTCTTAAGCATGTCGGACTTGTATGCCTTTTAACTCTTTTTTTTTTTAATTATTCCACCTCCTTTTATTTGACACAAAAGACATAATTAATTGTGGCGATAGAAAAAGAGGCCTATTTTTATTTGGTGCAACAGTACATCAAATTATTCGGGGCCCTGAGTGGTCCTAAACGCTCACTGTTACAGATCACTGCCATCTCACCTCTGTCTGCATGGGTTTGAGTCTCAGGCTTGGCTAATGTGGGTATGTAAGAAAGCTTGCCGGTAGCTTCTTATTGGTCGGTGGTTCTTTCCTGGTTTCTTCCTCCACCATTAATAATGGCCACCATGTATAGCCTATCTTGTTCTGAAGTATGGCGTTAAACCCTACAACAACAACAACAACAACATCAAATAATTCCATTTATCAATTTAAAAGATGTTGGGCACTTAATTAGGTTCTCAGACAAATGCTTGCAGATATAGCTGTTACAGTAGATCGAGACACATTTTATGTTTAAATTCAATAGGATACATTGGATTTATGATAATAAGACTTTATTTATTTGTTTGTTTGATTGATTAGGAATTTTAAAATAGCTTTAAAAAAAATTCAGTCATATCGTTACGATGTCTGCTGTGAGGCAGTATATAGTGATGTCTAGCACTGGGGCATCATGCTGCAGACATGTAGCATGATGTCCCACCCAGTCACATTATCCCAACACCAGGCTGACCAGTCCTAACACTAACGTTTTAATGCTGAGTGTCAATCGAGGCAGCTGTCACTACCATTTTTGTAAGTCTTTGGTATGACTTGGCTGGGGATCGAGTCGCGAGTTGCCAAGGGAAACAACTCACGTTTTGATGAAGAGAGTTCCGGTACAGTAACGTGAATATTAATCTACATTTAATAATTAGCAATACCACAAATAATCCGATAAAAAAATTAAACAAAATTGCAAATTTATTGTATTTAAAAAAATTGTTTATCTCAATAACAGTTTAACTATTTATTCATTTTTTTTTGTGACAAATATTAACATGGAGCCTAAACAATTCAACAATTCAAATAAATGTCACAAGTACGGAACATCGCAATTTAATGAGGAAATTGTTATATATATATATATATATATATATATATATAATTAAAGATATGTGATGCATAGAGTTCGTTTTCGTAGATTATCAGAAATAGTGCCATCTACCAATACTGTAAATCATTGATAGTAACAATGTCCATATGTGTGTTTTCATTTCTTTTTTTCCGCTTCTTGGTACGTAATTACGAGATTTGGTGCTAATATATGCAATATTGGGGTGTCTTGGGGTGGTCATGGGGTGTCCTGGGGTGTCTTGGGGTGTTTAGAGAGACCGTATTAAATCATACAATGATTGAATGTCACCGAAGCAGACCGCATGACACGAAAAGTCAGCATGAGCGTTAACCGAAAATGCAGCACATTTAGGTAAATAAATCGATTTAGACAAAATGACACATACCAAATTAACATCGGGTGATACAAGGACATTGCCTAACAATGGAATTCCACATGGTTAAGCAAAGATAGGTGTATGTTAAATTGCCAAGCATGGCAACAGGAAATTCTGTTACTCCCATATTTCGACGAATGATGCACACGACACAAAACCTAGACGAAGAAATTGTTCTCCGCCTTTTTATTATTTTAACTAGCGGCAGTCAAAATAGAAAAGGCGGATAACAATTTCTTGGTCTACACAAACACCATGTTGTCAGTAAAAGTGACATCTTTGATATTTTTCAAAATGATTTCATAAGAAACCTGTATACGACATTTCGCACTGGTCTGACACAGTATGACCACAGGAGTCTGACGTTTTATCAATAAAGTACGGCGAAATGTCTGACAAAATGAAATACCCTTAACAATAATATATATATAAACACAAGGAATGCAAGCGTGAACACAACCCTTCGCTCGATTCGACATTTTCTCACGAGTCTTTTATCGCTTCAGAATCGCAAGAAGACTGAAACACTACACATATGCATTCAAAAGACAGTTACTTACCAACGCATAGCTCTTAAATGATCATGTCCTGAATCCAACCGGCGAATTAACCTTTTTTTTCTCACATTTTATATATGTAATTCTTTACAAATTCTAATTCGAATATAATGTTTATAAAAATAATATCGTGTGCGGATATTGATTATATTGCGAAGAAGATACAATGATTCCGTAAATTGCCGAATATTTCCGAGTTGTAATGAGACGACAGATCACGTGGTCTCGTGACATCAGACTAGCCAGTCCTCCTATACAAACAGAAGCAATGCAAGCGAGAAAGGCCATTGATAACGGTTTTCATCGGAAGTAATTTTTCACACACACAAAAAAACAACAACACCCCACAAATAAATCTGCGAGGAGGAAATCATAAGTAATTAATTTCAACATTAAGAAGCTTCCTTTCTATGATTCAATTACAGTGTATTTTACATGCATTCTACAGTTAGCGTATTGACAAATCTGTAAGTATATACATGCTTCGTTAAAATAGATTACGTACTGTACTGGACAGTGCTGAAAGAAATGTTTCAAGCACAGGCCCCGGGCTTATGACTTAAATAAACTTATTAGCCCTGACTGAAATTCAACAAACCCGCCGGGAAAAGAAAGAAAGAAAATAAATTCCCATTTTGAAGGTATTTCCTCCCTATCTCGTAATACCTCTCTTGATTTTTCACAGTGAACTCCCGATTATTTCAATATGTCTCTCAATTTTCATTTCTCAGAAGAAGAAAATCCAAATATAATTTTTTTATCATGTGTGCACTCCACAGATGTCATATTCTATTTAATCACTTGTGAATATTGTAGTGAAGAAATAATTAATATCATAGGACAGTTTTTGTCTTCAGTAAATAGTTTAAGATTAAACATTATTCACGTAAATTTCAGATTGTTTAACTACTACAGAAGTACTTCTTGTAAACAAAATTGTCACCAATTAGTTTAAAACCCATGAATGATCACAATGAAGGCTGCATAGTTTTCTCTGCAAACAAAATCTCCATTTCCGCCCCCCAAAAAACTCGGCCAGTTAACACCTGACATTCCTCTACCATATATGTAAAGTTTCATTATCATGATTAAATTAAGAGAAGGAATAAAAAACAATACGACGCAGTATATGTGCCCCTAAAAAACTAATTCAAAATAAATATTTCATTCAGTAAACAGTGTTACATATCTTAACACTTAAACTAAAGGAAATAGGGTGGGATATAAAATGTGGGAAAACAATGGCCACATACATGTGCGGTAACGTTTGACTGCAGATTTGAACTCTTAAAATGAAGTCTTTGGCCTCTAAGTTACAACAAAATTCGGCATCGTTTATTTGCCAATGAATTTCTTTTGCTTACATACACACTCTGTAGCACATGGTTTCTTTGAATTATGTCAGAGGGCCAGTCCTTTTCACAACATTAGTGCATTGATAAGGAATAATTGTTAATTTGTTAAACTGCCATTATGTTTGTGCACTTAATTCTAACCTCTAACTATTATGCAGACCAGAATATGAAAAAAGGTCTTGTCCTGGGGGATAATAAGGCGTATCACAGGGAGAAATTGCACATTGGGGTAAATGGGCGGGGTCAATAGTCGCCTCCCGCAATTTCTATTGTCAGCCAGTTAATGTGAAACTTTGATTTTATATCGGATCTCTTTTCTTTTAATCACTGCTATTTAAACTGCCCAAGGGACAGTTTTATATCAGTTCCAATCCTTACAGATTTCCGTTTATACATTTTACGTGTAATAGGCATAGACTGAAAGGTTGTGTTTTTTTTAAATAATTTTTTTAATATTTTTTTTAAAAATTACTTAAAATGTTTTTCTCGAAACACGACCGTATCAAGGGTTGATAATCTTATTATTATTATTTTTTTTAGCAAAGCTTCCATTTGATTAAAGTCAGATCTCAATTACACATAGGACAGTGGTGACTTTATTTAGATTGTAATCTTGAAGAAGAAAAAAACATTTACTCATTTCATCAGCACGATCAGGTGTCGGGCTGTCATATTTTTTATTAGCACTTACTCGGCCTTCTGCCTATTGTCGTAACTCGTACGTTTGACACTCTTTACCAGGATTTAAAATATTTAATGGTATGTCTGGAACAGTTTCAACTTTTAGTCTAGGCTTAGCATTCGTGTATCCTAGAGGTTCTATTTTTTAGGATCCCTCTGGTAACATTCCTTTGAGAAATGTAATGAGCACGGATTGTTGTATGGTGTTGCATTGAAATCGACTCGCTTGTAATGATGTATCCAGACTTTCTTTATGCCTTTATCAGTTTGAAAAGAAGAAAAATGGTGTCAATAGCCTTTTCTTAATGCGCTATTTACACCCATAAGCAATAATACAAAATCGCCAGTCGGGATGCTGGAGTCGCTACTATGACGTCACATCACGAAAGTAACCGAATAGGTGCGGAAATTTTGCATACGAGGTCACGGAAATTCAGCTCGTTGAACATATGCCAATATTTAAATACTGGGATTGCGGTCGCTTATAATAATTCAGAATAAGGTTTTCTTCATTAGTGTTGTTCTTATTATTCTATATTTCCATTGGTTTCTGGTCTTCTTTAAGTGATGAAGGATTATATTATATTCTGAAAGAAATTATATTTTTCTCTATTGTACATTTTGCTGTGTTTAAAGCCTCATGCTGAGTAAGATTACGAGCTTTGTCCAGCACATAATCAATTATATGTGTAGGCTAATTTCAATTTTGGAAATATGTTTAGTTGATATTAGTTTGCTTGACATGAATATTGTAGAGATAGTGTTATCAATATTTTTATTACATTTGCATTTAAAAATAAAACAAGTGAAATAGACGATTCAATGCCATCTGTATGAACAATGTTGGTATATATTGATGTTACATCTTATGATACCAGGATTGAGTTATCAGATGGCTGTGGAATAGACTTCAAGTTTTTAATGAAATCAGTAGTACCTTTAATGCATGAAGGAAGCAATTTCATCAAAAGTTGTAAAACACTAAAGAATTATGAAACATACAATTAATGCAAAACTAGTTGC
This sequence comes from Unio pictorum, assembly GCA_030141615.1. NCBI lineage: Eukaryota > Metazoa > Mollusca > Bivalvia > Unionida > Unionidae > Unio > Unio pictorum. The sequence goes on from JARLTB010000196.1 coordinate 2,149,407, forward strand.
ACATAATTATCGGCATTTGTGGTTTTCGTTTATCACAATTCTAAAATTCAAAATTATATATAAATTAAATTATACTGTGCAACAACTCATTCTACATACTTTTCTTACTTTTGTAACTTTTTGCACCTTTTGTAACTTTTCATAACTTTACGTAACTTTTCGCACTTTAGTCATACCCAGTCTGACATCAGAAAAATGCTAATGTATCACAAAATGGCCAGTTTATTCTTTGCCGAGTATATTTGGTATAATCGAATATGAGAAATATAAATAGTTGTCTACTCAATGAAACACTAGCCCTAAGTATATGTTCTCTTCGCGTCAATGTATATCTGAAGCATTTAATAATGAATAAGATAAACACTAAATAAGTATTCACCAATGATAAGCATGTAGAACACCCTTTGCTCACTTAGCTCAGACAGGTCAACTGTTTTCTTAACTAAGAATCTATTCACATTCAGGGGCTCCGAGTGGTCTAAAGCGCTCTCCGTTACAGATCACTGCCATCTCACATCTGTCTGCGTAGGTTCGAGTCTCAGATTCAGCCAATGTGGGTATATGAGAAAGCTTGCCAGTAGCTTTTTGTGGGTCGGTGTTTTTTCCGGAGGTTTTCTTGGTTCTTCCTCCACCATTAATACTGGCTGCCATGTATAGCCTATATCAAGCTTAAAAATGGCGTTAAACCATAAAATAACCCCTCAAAAAAAGAAAAACCATATAATTAGCACTTAATGAATGTGGTGTTATAACAATGGGCCATATAGTGAGACAGTCTTGTAGTGAAGTACATGATAGGTATAAATACCACTTAATTTATGTGGTGTTATTCCGTATAGCCCGACAGTGAGATAATCTTAAATGAAGTACATCACAGGGTCTGTGTTGTTTGTTCAACTGATTACTCCCAAAAAGCTGCATAGACCATGATCTGCCAACACAGTATATAAAGGCAGATCATGGTCAGAGTAGTTTGCATTTGGCCTCAATTATAAGCAGTATTTATGGCAATGGAATGGGATTGACAACCATGGCCTCAATTATAAGCAGTATTTATGGCAATGGAATGGGATTGACAACCATGGCCTCAATTATAAGCAGTATTTATGGCAATGGAATGGGATTGACAACCATGGCCTCAATTATAAGCAGTATTTATGGCAATGGAATGGGATTGACAACCATGGCCTCAATTATAAGCAGTATTTATGGCAATGGAATGGGATTGACAACCATGGCCTCAATTATAAGCAGTATTTATGGCAATGGAATGGGATTGACAACCATGGCCTCAATTATAAGCAGTATTTATGGCAATGGAATGGGATTGATAACCATGTTACTCAATTATAAGCAGTATTTATGGCAATGGAATGGGATTGACAACCATGGCCTCAATTATAAGCAGTATTTATGGCAATGGAATGGGATTGACAACCATGGCCTCAATTATAAGCAGTATTTATGGCAATGGAATGGGATTGACAACCATGGCCTCAATTATAAGCAGTATTTATGGCAATGGAATGGGATTGATAACCATACCTGCCCTGTAATAGGAACTGTATTCACTTTCCAGTAAGATAGCCCTGTCCTCTGTTTGGGACAGTTTGTTTAACTGATAAGGAAATGCAGCAAACTATGCTGTAGTGTTACTCTACACTGACTGGTTCAGTGTATATAATAAATAGCATAAGGTTCAGTGTATATAATAAATGGCATAAGGTTCAGTGTATATAATAAATGGCATAACAGTGCTGGTACACCATACAAATACAAGCAATCAATCAAAGTTTATTATGCTGTAAAAGTGCATTCCGAAATAAATACATGTCCTTGGCATCTTTCATCATTATCAACCCCTTTTTCATGAGCTTTCTTTACATTGGTTTCAATTTCTCATGTTCAGGTAACCATTTGCTTCTTGAAGTCAACCACAGTGATCTTTATATTTTTATTTTCCTGGCTCTTTTCTGTGGGTGCCAAGGAAAGAACTTTTTGTAAATGGATGAAACAAGGGCAGTTGGCACAGGAGTGCAGGATATAATATAGCTAGGTAGTGACTAAGAGAACATCATTTTTTCTACTTTTGCAGGCCAAGCTTCATGCCTCCCTTGCTTGGGTTCTGGGTAAAGCCTACAAGGACAAAGTACCCTCAGAGTTTCATGATACCTTATACAGGAATAATGCGGTAAGAACAAGTAAAAAGAGCAATTTTCATGAGCCAGGATTCTTAAGCAGATTAGTAATTGTTAGTAGTGATTTCATGACTAAAGAAGTGTGAACTGTGATTCTCTTGGTGTCAGATTGAGTAAAAGACTAACCTTGGTGACATAACTTAAGGGTCATATTAACAATTGTGTGGGGTCTTTTACTCAAAATGTAGGGTAAAGTGAAATATATATAACCTTGAATGATAGGTACATTTTGTTTGACGGTGCAATTATTGAGGGAGCTTAATGATTGTTATGTCTGTAATGTTCAAACAGGAATGGAGTCAATAGGAGAGAGTGCATTATTTTTGTTGTGTGAGCACGTTGCAAGTCTTTGTCATAATTTGTAAGAAATGAGACGTTTGCCTGGGACAGTTCTTGTCAAAAACATAATGAACCAGTATTGGAACTTAAAGATATTGATTTTGCAGCAGATGCTTTAGAACCTGCAGTTGATGTACTAGAATGTACCTCAGTTGAGTTAATAAAATGTATGTGTCAGGAATTTCAGTGCATTAGATATATAGTTAATGCATTAGGAATTTTAGTGCAGTAGATATGCATGTGTAGTTATTGCATTCAGAATTTCAATATTGTTAAACATTAGGAATTTAGTGCATTAGAAATACATGTATAGTTAATGCATTAGGAATTGTATTGCATTAGAAATACATATATAGTTAATGCATTAGGAATTGTATTGCATTAGAAATACATGTATTGTTAATGCATTAGGAATTGTATTGCATTAGAAATACATGTATAGTTAATGTATTAGGAATTGTATTGCATTAGAAATACATGTATAGGTAATGCATTAGGAATTGTATTGCATTAGAAATACATGTATAGTTAATGCATTAGGAATTGTATTGCATTAGAAATACATGTATATATAGTTAATGTATTAGGAATTGTATTGCATTAGAAATACATGTATAGTTAATGTATTAGGAATTGTATTGAATTAGAAATACATGTATATATAGTTAATGTATTAGGAATTGTATTGCATTAGAAATACATGCATGTATAGTTAATGTATTAGGAATTGTGTTGCATTAGAAATACATGTATAGTTAATGTATTAGGAATTGTATTGCATTAGAAATACATGTATAGTTAATGCATTAGGAATTGTATTGCATTAGAAATACATGTATAGTTAATGCATTAGGAATTGTATTGCATTAGAAATACATGTATAGTTAATGTATTAGGAATTGTGTTGCATTAGATGTGCATGTATAGTTAATGTATTAGGAATTGTGTTGCATTAGAAATACATGTATAGTTAATGTATTAGGAATTGTATTGCATTAGAAATACATGTATATATAGTTAATGTATTAGGAATTGTATTGCATTAGAAATACATGTATAGTTAATGTATTAGGAATTGTGTTGCATTAGAAATACATGTATAGTTAATGTATTAGGAATTGTATTGCATTAGAAATACATGTATAGTTAATGCATTAGGAATTGTATTGCATTAGAAATACATGTATAGTTAATGCATTAGGAATTGTATTGCATTAGAAATACATGTATAGTTAATGTATTAGGAATTTCTGTGCATTAGAAATACAAGTGTAGTCAATGCATTCAGTGCATTAGAAATACTTGTATAGTTAATACAGCTGGTTGTTAGCTGAAAATATTGATACATCTGGGAAGCAGACTTTTGTAATGTGATTTACACTAAAGAATGCTGCTTCCTTTGAACGATTAGTGTAAGTTATTTTTTAGTTTTTAAGTTTGGAGAGAAATTCCTTATATGAGTTTTAAAAACAGTGCTTTAATTTGTTTAAGGAGACATAGAGGTATTAAAAAAACAAAGGAGTTTGGGAGTTTTGAAAGGTCAAGTTTTGTATCATAAAGATAGACTAGGCGACAAATGTAGTTGTTAAAGAATGTAATTAATTTGTTTGATTGTAACAAGTGTGTGTGTGTGTGTGATTTTGAATTTTAACATAGCTTTAACAACTTTAAAGTCATATTGCTGCAGTGTGACAGTTTATAATGATGTCTAGAACTAGCGTATCATGCCACAGAGATGTATCATTACTGTTTCCATTTACGCACATTTGTGCATCATAGATGCAAGCTGAAGAAAATTGATGCACACATTTTGTTGCTGTGCAGTTTTTTATGCAAAGGAATTTGCATAATGTGATAAGGATTTATTTAGTATCCAATACTTTGGATGAGGGATGGCATCATATATACTTTGAGCATAGGTATAGTCTGATTCCCGGTTTTGTATGCTCCCTGCATTGTGCTCCATTATTTGAAGCATACAAAATAGGGAACCAGACTAGCATAGGCAGTGTTATGATGGGGTAGCTTCCCCTTATCTCGCAAGCTCTCAAGCGATTTCTATTGAGCTCAGCAACATGTCATCCAGATGTTTAACCTCAATGCTTGTTGCACTCAAATGTGATCTCCAGATTAAAATGATGTGCATTAAGAATCATTAGCTAAGAAAGTGAAAGAAGCAGAACACAAAAGAGTAAATGTAGATCGAACTTTAATGAAAAATGCAGAAAATAATTCTATTGACTGGAATACAGCCCATCCATTGGGACTACTGGTGTGATTTCTGATCACGTGACTGCAAAGACTGCAAACTGAATAATCCTTTCGTGATAGGGTTTAAGAATTGTTAAAAATCTGCCCTTGTTCACCACAACTTCACAAGATATCTGGAGAACACAATATCACCCAAGACGTTCTTTCACAGCAAAGAAATCAGTAAATTTGCAGAGACAAATGATTATTTGGATAACAAAGTAAGGAGGTTTTGTTGGTTTGTAACTTTGCTGCAATAAAAGAAAGATCTAAGTGGAACTTGAAAAAAGAAGATGAATCATTTGATTTTTGGATCCATATGTTTTGGGAAAAAGTACAATGAAACTGATAATAGTACACATTTTATGACCAGAAGTAAATTTGCTTTCTTTTACCAAGTACTCATTTCGCTTGTTTGCCTTGCTATTTTTAATCACAATTATGATTGAGTAGGTATTATTTAACATGGTTTAATTAGATTACATGCACAATAACATTTATAACTGTGTGATTGATTACCTGAAATGAGTTACGTGACATTTGATGAGGGCCGCTTGTTCTTAAGCATGTCGGACTTGTATGCCTTTTAACTCTTTTTTTTTTTAATTATTCCACCTCCTTTTATTTGACACAAAAGACATAATTAATTGTGGCGATAGAAAAAGAGGCCTATTTTTATTTGGTGCAACAGTACATCAAATTATTCGGGGCCCTGAGTGGTCCTAAACGCTCACTGTTACAGATCACTGCCATCTCACCTCTGTCTGCATGGGTTTGAGTCTCAGGCTTGGCTAATGTGGGTATGTAAGAAAGCTTGCCGGTAGCTTCTTATTGGTCGGTGGTTCTTTCCTGGTTTCTTCCTCCACCATTAATAATGGCCACCATGTATAGCCTATCTTGTTCTGAAGTATGGCGTTAAACCCTACAACAACAACAACAACAACATCAAATAATTCCATTTATCAATTTAAAAGATGTTGGGCACTTAATTAGGTTCTCAGACAAATGCTTGCAGATATAGCTGTTACAGTAGATCGAGACACATTTTATGTTTAAATTCAATAGGATACATTGGATTTATGATAATAAGACTTTATTTATTTGTTTGTTTGATTGATTAGGAATTTTAAAATAGCTTTAAAAAAAATTCAGTCATATCGTTACGATGTCTGCTGTGAGGCAGTATATAGTGATGTCTAGCACTGGGGCATCATGCTGCAGACATGTAGCATGATGTCCCACCCAGTCACATTATCCCAACACCAGGCTGACCAGTCCTAACACTAACGTTTTAATGCTGAGTGTCAATCGAGGCAGCTGTCACTACCATTTTTGTAAGTCTTTGGTATGACTTGGCTGGGGATCGAGTCGCGAGTTGCCAAGGGAAACAACTCACGTTTTGATGAAGAGAGTTCCGGTACAGTAACGTGAATATTAATCTACATTTAATAATTAGCAATACCACAAATAATCCGATAAAAAAATTAAACAAAATTGCAAATTTATTGTATTTAAAAAAATTGTTTATCTCAATAACAGTTTAACTATTTATTCATTTTTTTTTTGTGACAAATATTAACATGGAGCCTAAACAATTCAACAATTCAAATAAATGTCACAAGTACGGAACATCGCAATTTAATGAGGAAATTGTTATATATATATATATATATATATAATTAAAGATATGTGATGCATAGAGTTCGTTTTCGTAGATTATCAGAAATAGTGCCATCTACCAATACTGTAAATCATTGATAGTAACAATGTCCATATGTGTGTTTTCATTTCTTTTTTTCCGCTTCTTGGTACGTAATTACGAGATTTGGTGCTAATATATGCAATATTGGGGTGTCTTGGGGTGGTCATGGGGTGTCCTGGGGTGTCTTGGGGTGTTTAGAGAGACCGTATTAAATCATACAATGATTGAATGTCACCGAAGCAGACCGCATGACACGAAAAGTCAGCATGAGCGTTAACCGAAAATGCAGCACATTTAGGTAAATAAATCGATTTAGACAAAATGACACATACCAAATTAACATCGGGTGATACAAGGACATTGCCTAACAATGGAATTCCACATGGTTAAGCAAAGATAGGTGTATGTTAAATTGCCAAGCATGGCAACAGGAAATTCTGTTACTCCCATATTTCGACGAATGATGCACACGACACAAAACCTAGACGAAGAAATTGTTCTCCGCCTTTTTATTATTTTAACTAGCGGCAGTCAAAATAGAAAAGGCGGATAACAATTTCTTGGTCTACACAAACACCATGTTGTCAGTAAAAGTGACATCTTTGATATTTTTCAAAATGATTTCATAAGAAACCTGTATACGACATTTCGCACTGGTCTGACACAGTATGACCACAGGAGTCTGACGTTTTATCAATAAAGTACGGCGAAATGTCTGACAAAATGAAATACCCTTAACAATAATATATATATAAACACAAGGAATGCAAGCGTGAACACAACCCTTCGCTCGATTCGACATTTTCTCACGAGTCTTTTATCGCTTCAGAATCGCAAGAAGACTGAAACACTACACATATGCATTCAAAAGACAGTTACTTACCAACGCATAGCTCTTAAATGATCATGTCCTGAATCCAACCGGCGAATTAACCTTTTTTTCCTCACATTTTATATATGTAATTCTTTACAAATTCTAATTCGAATATAATGTTTATAAAAATAATATCGTGTGCGGATATTGATTATATTGCGAAGAAGATACAATGATTCCGTAAATTGCCGAATATTTCCGAGTTGTAATGAGACGACAGATCACGTGGTCTCGTGACATCAGACTAGCCAGTCCTCCTATACAAACAGAAGCAATGCAAGCGAGAAAGGCCATTGATAACGGTTTTCATCGGAAGTAATTTTTCACACACACAAAAAAACAACAACACCCCACAAATAAATCTGCGAGGAGGAAATCATAAGTAATTAATTTCAACATTAAGAAGCTTCCTTTCTATGATTCAATTACAGTGTATTTTACATGCATTCTACAGTTAGCGTATTGACAAATCTGTAAGTATATACATGCTTCGTTAAAATAGATTACGTACTGTACTGGACAGTGCTGAAAGAAATGTTTCAAGCACAGGCCCCGGGCTTATGACTTAAATAAACTTATTAGCCCTGACTGAAATTCAACAAACCCGCCGGGAAAAGAAAGAAAGAAAATAAATTCCCATTTTGAAGGTATTTCCTCCCTATCTCGTAATACCTCTCTTGATTTTTCACAGTGAACTCCCGATTATTTCAATATGTCTCTCAATTTTCATTTCTCAGAAGAAGAAAATCCAAATATAATTTTTTTATCATGTGTGCACTCCACAGATGTCATATTCTATTTAATCACTTGTGAATATTGTAGTGAAGAAATAATTAATATCATAGGACAGTTTTTGTCTTCAGTAAATAGTTTAAGATTAAACATTATTCACGTAAATTTCAGATTGTTTAACTACTACAGAAGTACTTCTTGTAAACAAAATTGTCACCAATTAGTTTAAAACCCATGAATGATCACAATGAAGGCTGCATAGTTTTCTCTGCAAACAAAATCTCCATTTCCGCCCCCCAAAAAACTCGGCCAGTTAACACCTGACATTCCTCTACCATATATGTAAAGTTTCATTATCATGATTAAATTAAGAGAAGGAATAAAAAACAATACGACGCAGTATATGTGCCCCTAAAAAACTAATTCAAAATAAATATTTCATTCAGTAAACAGTGTTACATATCTTAACACTTAAACTAAAGGAAATAGGGTGGGATATAAAATGTGGGAAAACAATGGCCACATACATGTGCGGTAACGTTTGACTGCAGATTTGAACTCTTAAAATGAAGTCTTTGGCCTCTAAGTTACAACAAAATTCGGCATCGTTTATTTGCCAATGAATTTCTTTTGCTTACATACACACTCTGTAGCACATGGTTTCTTTGAATTATGTCAGAGGGCCAGTCCTTTTCACAACATTAGTGCATTGATAAGGAATAATTGTTAATTTGTTAAACTGCCATTATGTTTGTGCACTTAATTCTAACCTCTAACTATTATGCAGACCAGAATATGAAAAAAGGTCTTGTCCTGGGGGATAATAAGGCGTATCACAGGGAGAAATTGCACATTGGGGTAAATGGGCGGGGTCAATAGTCGCCTCCCGCAATTTCTATTGTCAGCCAGTTAATGTGAAACTTTGATTTTATATCGGATCTCTTTTCTTTTAATCACTGCTATTTAAACTGCCCAAGGGACAGTTTTATATCAGTTCCAATCCTTACAGATTTCCGTTTATACATTTTACGTGTAATAGGCATAGACTGAAAGGTTGTGTTTTTTTTAAATAATTTTTTTAATATTTTTTTTAAAAATTACTTAAAATGTTTTTCTCGAAACACGACCGTATCAAGGGTTGATAATCTTATTATTATTATTTTTTTTAGCAAAGCTTCCATTTGATTAAAGTCAGATCTCAATTACACATAGGACAGTGGTGACTTTATTTAGATTGTAATCTTGAAGAAGAAAAAAACATTTACTCATTTCATCAGCACGATCAGGTGTCGGGCTGTCATATTTTTTATTAGCACTTACTCGGCCTTCTGCCTATTGTCGTAACTCGTACGTTTGACACTCTTTACCAGGATTTAAAATATTTAATGGTATGTCTGGAACAGTTTCAACTTTTAGTCTAAGCTTAGCATTCGTGTATCCTAGAGGTTCTATTTTTTAGGATCCCTCTGGTAACATTCCTTTGAGAAATGTAATGAGCACGGATTGTTGTATGGTGTTGCATTGAAATCGACTCGCTTGTAATGATGTATCCAGACTTTCTTTATGCCTTTATCAGTTTGAAAAGAAGAAAAATGGTGTCAATAGCCTTTTCTTAATGCGCTATTTACACCCATAAGCAATAATACAAAATCGCCAGTCGGGATGCTGGAGTCGCTACTATGACGTCACATCACGAGAGTAACCGAATAGGTGCGGAAATTTTGCATACGAGGTCACGGAAATTCAGCTCGTTGAACATATGCCAATATTTAAATACTGGGATTGCGGTCGCTTATAATAATTCAGAATAAGGTTTTCTTCATTAGTGTTGTTCTTATTATTCTATATTTCCATTGGTTTCTGGTCTTCTTTAAGTGATGAAGGATTATATTATATTCTGAAAGAAATTATATTTTTCTCTATTGTACATTTTGCTGTGTTTAAAGCCTCATGCTGAGTAAGATTACGAGCTTTGTCCAGCACATAATCAATTATATGTGTAGGCTAATTTCAATTTTGGAAATATGTTTAGTTGATATTAGTTTGCTTGACATGAATATTGTAGAGATAGTGTTATCAATATTTTTATTACATTTGCATTTAAAAATAAAACAAGTGAAATAGACGATTCAATGCCATCTGTATGAACAATGTTGGTATATATTGATGTTACATCTTATGATACCAGGATTGAGTTATCAGATGGCTGTGGAATAGACTTCAAGTTTTTAATGAAATCAGTAGTACCTTTAATGCATGAAGGAAGCAATTTCATCAAAAGTTGTAAAACACTAAAGAATTATGAAACATACAATTAATGCAAAACTAGTTGCACATAATTATCGGCATTTGTGGTTTTCGTTTATCACAATTCTAAAATTCAAAATTATATATAAATTAAATTATACTGTGCAACAACTCATTCTACATACTTTTCTTACTTTTGTAACTTTTTGCACCTTTCGTAACTTTTCATAACTTTACGTAACTTTTCGCACTTTAGTCATACCCAGTCTGACATCAGAAAAATGCTAATGTATCACAAAATGGCCAGTTTATTCTTTGCCGAGTATATTTGGTATAATCGAATATGAGAAATATAAATAGTTGTCTACTCAATGAAACACTAGCCCTAAGTATATGTTCTCTTCGCGTCAATGTATATCTGAAGCATTTAATAATGAATAAGATAAACACTAAATAAGTATTCACCAATGATAAGCATGTAGAACACCCTTTGCTCACTTAGCTCAGACAGGTCAACTGTTTTCTTAACTAAGAATCTATTCACATTCAGGGGCTCCGAGTGGTCTAAAGCGCTCTCCGTTACAGATCACTGCCATCTCACATCTGTCTGCGTAGGTTCGAGTCTCAGATTCAGCCAATGTGGGTATATGAGAAAGCTTGCCAGTAGCTTTTTGTGGGTCGGTGTTTTTTCCGGAGGTTTTCTTGGTTCTTCCTCCACCATTAATACTGGCTGCCATGTATAGCCTATATCAAGCTTAAAAATGGCGTTAAACCATAAAATAACCCCTCAAAAAAAGAAAAACCATATAATTAGCACTTAATGAATGTGGTGTTATAACAATGGGCCATATAGTGAGACAGTCTTGTAGTGAAGTACATGATAGGTATAAATACCACTTAATTTATGTGGTGTTATTCCGTATAGCCCGACAGTGAGATAATCTTAAATGAAGTACATCACAGGGTCTGTGTTGTTTGTTCAACTGATTACTCCCAAAAAGCTGCATAGACCATGATCTGCCAACACAGTATATAAAGGCAGATCATGGTCAGAGTAGTTTGCATTTGGCCTCAATTATAAGCAGTATTTATGGCAATGGAATGGGATTGACAACCATGGCCTCAATTATAAGCAGTATTTATGGCAATGGAATGGGATTGACAACCATGGCCTCAATTATAAGCAGTATTTATGGCAATGGAATGGGATTGACAACCATGGCCTCAATTATAAGCAGTATTTATGGCAATGGAATGGGATTGACAACCATGGCCTCAATTATAAGCAGTATTTATGGCAATGGAATGGGATTGACAACCATGGCCTCAATTATAAGCAGTATTTATGGCAATGGAATGGGATTGACAACCATGGCCTCAATTATAAGCAGTATTTATGGCAATGGAATGGGATTGATAACCATGTTACTCAATTATAAGCAGTATTTATGGCAATGGAATGGGATTGACAACCATGGCCTCAATTATAAGCAGTATTTATGGCAATGGAATGGGATTGACAACCATGGCCTCAATTATAAGCAGTATTTATGGCAATGGAATGGGATTGACAACCATGGCCTCAATTATAAGCAGTATTTATGGCAATGGAATGGGATTGATAACCATACCTGCCCTGTAATAGGAATTGTATTCACTTTCCAGTAAGATAGCCCTGTCCTCTGTTTGGGACAGTTTGTTTAACTGATAAGGAAATGCAGCAAACTATGCTGTAGTGTTACTCTACACTGACTGGTTCAGTGTATATAATAAATAGCATAAGGTTCAGTGTATATAATAAATGGCATAAGGTTCAGTGTATATAATAAATGGCATAACAGTGCTGGTACACCATACAAATACAAGCAATCAATCAAAGTTTATTATGCTGTAAAAGTGCATTCCGAAATAAATACATGTCCTTGGCATCTTTCATCATTATCAACCCCTTTTTCATGAGCTTTCTTTACATTGGTTTCAATTTCTCATGTTCAGGTAACCATTTGCTTCTTGAAGTCAACCACAGTGATCTTTATATTTTTATTTTCCTGGCTCTTTTCTGTGGGTGCCAAGGAAAGAACTTTTTGTAAATGGATGAAACAAGGGCAGTTGGCACAGGAGTGCAGGATATAATATAGCTAGGTAGTGACTAAGAGAACATCATTTTTTCTACTTTTGCAGGCCAAGCTTCATGCCTCCCTTGCTTGGGTTCTGGGTAAAGCCTACAAGGACAAAGTACCCTCAGAGTTTCATGATACCTTATACAGGAATAATGCGGTAAGAACAAGTAAAAAGAGCAATTTTCATGAGCCAGGATTCTTAAGCAGATTAGTAATTGTTAGTAGTGATTTCATGACTAAAGAAGTGTGAACTGTGATTCTCTTGGTGTCAGATTGAGTAAAAGACTAACCTTGGTGACATAACTTAAGGGTCATATTAACAATTGTGTGGGGTCTTTTACTCAAAATGTAGGGTAAAGTGAAATATATATAACCTTGAATGATAGGTACATTTTGTTTGACGGTGCAATTATTGAGGGAGCTTAATGATTGTTATGTCTGTAATGTTCAAACAGGAATGGAGTCAATAGGAGAGAGTGCATTATTTTTGTTGTGTGAGCACGTTGCAAGTCTTTGTCATAATTTGTAAGAAATGAGACGTTTGCCTGGGACAGTTCTTGTCAAAAACATAATGAACCAGTATTGGAACTTAAAGATATTGATTTTGCAGCAGATGCTTTAGAACCTGCAGTTGATGTACTAGAATGTACCTCAGTTGAGTTAATAAAATGTATGTGTCAGGAATTTCAGTGCATTAGATATATAGTTAATGCATTAGGAATTTTAGTGCAGTAGATATGCATGTGTAGTTATTGCATTCAGAATTTCAATATTGTTAAACATTAGGAATTTAGTGCATTAGAAATACATGTATAGTTAATGCATTAGGAATTGTATTGCATTAGAAATACATATATAGTTAATGCATTAGGAATTGTATTGCATTAGAAATACATGTATTGTTAATGCATTAGGAATTGTATTGCATTAGAAATACATGTATAGTTAATGTATTAGGAATTGTATTGCATTAGAAATACATGTATAGGTAATGCATTAGGAATTGTATTGCATTAGAAATACATGTATAGTTAATGCATTAGGAATTGTATTGCATTAGAAATACATGTATATATAGTTAATGTATTAGGAATTGTATTGCATTAGAAATACATGTATAGTTAATGTATTAGGAATTGTATTGCATTAGAAATACATGTATATATAGTTAATGTATTAGGAATTGTATTGCATTAGAAATACATGCATGTATAGTTAATGTATTAGGAATTGTGTTGCATTAGAAATACATGTATAGTTAATGTATTAGGAATTGTATTGCATTAGAAATACATGTATAGTTAATGCATTAGGAATTGTATTGCATTAGAAATACATGTATAGTTAATGCATTAGGAATTGTATTGCATTAGAAATACATGTATAGTTAATGTATTAGGAATTGTGTTGCATTAGATGTGCATGTATAGTTAATGTATTAGGAATTGTATTGCATTAGAAATACATGTATAGTTAATGTATTAGGAATTGTATTGCATTAGAAATACATGTATATATAGTTAATGTATTAGGAATTGTATTGCATTAGAAATACATGTATAGTTAATGTATTAGGAATTGTGTTGCATTAGAAATACATGTATAGTTAATGTATTAGGAATTGTATTGCATTAGAAATACATGTATAGGTAATGCATTAGGAATTGTATTGCATTAGAAATACATGTATAGTTAATGCATTAGGAATTGTATTGCATTAGAAATACATGTATAGTTAATGTATTAGGAATTTCTGTGCATTAGAAATACAAGTGTAATCAATGCATTCAGTGCATTAGAAATACTTGTATAGTTAATACAGCTGGTTTTTAGCTGAAAATATTGATACATCTGGGAAGCAGACTTTTGTAATGTGATTTACACTAAAGAATGCTGCTTCCTTTGAACGATTAGTGTAAGTTATTTTTTAGTTTTTAAGTTTGGAGAGAAATTCCTTATATGAGTTTTAAAAACAGTGCTTTAATTTGTTTAAGGAGACATAGAGGTATTAAAAAAACAAAGGAGTTTGGGAGTTTTGAAAGGTCAAGTTTTGTATCATAAAGATAGACTAGGCGACAAATGTAGTTGTTAAAGAATGTAATTAATTTGTTTGATTGTAACAAGTGTGTGTGTGTGTGTGATTTTGAATTTTAACATAGCTTTAACAACTTTAAAGTCATATTGCTGCAGTGTGACAGTTTATAATGATGTCTAGAACTAGCGTATCATGCCACAGAGATGTATCATTACTGTTTCCATTTACGCACATTTGTGCATCATAGATGCAAGCTGAAGAAAATTGATGTACACATTTTGTTGCTGTGCAGTTTTTTATGCAAAGGAATTTGCATAATGTGACAAGGATTTATTTAGTATCCAATACTTTGGATGAGGGATGGCATCATATATACTTTGAGCATAGGTATAGTCTGATTCCCGGTTTTGTATGCTCCCTGCATTGTGCTCCATTATTTGAAGCATACAAAATAGGGAACCAGACTAGCATAGGCAGTGTTATGATGGGGTAGCTTCCCCTTATCTCGCAAGCTCTCAAGCGATTTCTATTGAGCTCAGCAACATGTCATCCAGATGTTTAACCTCAATGCTTGTTGCACTCAAATGTGATCTCCAGATTAAAATGATGTGCATTAAGAATCATTAGCTAAGAAAGTGAAAGAAGCAGAACACAAAAGAGTAAATGTAGATCGAACTTTAATGAAAAATGCAGAAAATAATTCTATTGACTGGAATACAGCCCATCCATTGGGACAACTGGTGTGATTTCTGATCACGTGACTGCAAAGACTGCAAACTGAATAATCCTTTCGTGATAGGGTTTAAGAATTGTTAAAAATCTGCCCTTGTTCACCACAACTTCACAAGATATCTGGAGAACACAATATCACCCAAGACGTTCTTTCACAGCAAAGAAATCAGTAAATTTGCAGAGACAAATGATTATTTGGATAACAAAGTAAGGAGGTTTTGTTGGTTTGTAACTTTGCTGCAATAAAAGAAAGATCTAAGTGGAACTTGAAAAAAGAAGATGAATCATTTGATTTTTGGATCCATATGTTTTGGGAAAAAGTACAATGAAACTGATAATAGTACACATTTTATGACCAGAAGTAAATTTGCTTTCTTTTACCAAGTACTCATTTCGCTTGTTTGCCTTGCTATTTTTAATCACAATTATGACTGAGTAGGTATTATTTAACATGGTTTAATTAGATTACATGCACAATAACATTTATAACTGTGTGATTGATTACCTGAAATGAGTTACGTGACATTTGATGAGGGCCGCTTGTTCTTAAGCATGTCGGACTTGTATGCCTTTTAACTCTTTTTTTTTTAATTATTCCACCTCCTTTTATTTGACACAAAAGACATAATTAATTGTGGCGATAGAAAAAGAGGCCTATTTTTATTTGGTGCAACAGTACATCAAATTATTCGGGGCCCTGAGTGGTCCTAAACGCTCACTGTTACAGATCACTGCCATCTCACCTCTGTCTGCATGGGTTTGAGTCTCAGGCTTGGCTAATGTGGGTATGTAAGAAAGCTTGCCGGTAGCTTCTTATTGGTCGGTGGTTCTTTCCTGGTTTCTTCCTCCACCATTAATAATGGCCACCATGTATAGCCTATCTTGTTCTGAAGTATGGCGTTAAACCCTACAACAACAACAACAACAACATCAAATAATTCCATTTATCAATTTAAAAGATGTTGGGCACTTAATTAGGTTCTCAGACAAATGCTTGCAGATATAGCTGTTACAGTAGATCGAGACACATTTTATGTTTAAATTCAATAGGATACATTGGATTTATGATAATAAGACTTTATTTATTTGTTTGTTTGATTGATTAGGAATTTTAAAATAGCTTTAAAAAAAATTCAGTCATATCGTTACGATGTCTGCTGTGAGGCAGTATATAGTGATGTCTAGCACTGGGGCATCATGCTGCAGACATGTAGCATGATGTCCCACCCAGTCACATTATCCCAACACCAGGCTGACCAGTCCTAACACTAACGTTTTAATGCTGAGTGTCAATCGAGGCAGCTGTCACTACCATTTTTGTAAGTCTTTGGTATGACTTGGCTGGGGATCAAACCCACAGTCTCCCGCTTCTGTTACGGATGCTCTACCATTGGAGCAGTCAAAGAAATCTGAAAAGTTGCACATGCAAAATAATAACCAAAACAATCATAGCAGTTTCTTACAGTTTATTGTTGTGGTTATTGACAGAGGTGGTGACTGCTGTGTGACGTGTTGATCTTGTCAATTTTTTCTTTACATTTTCTGTGTCTGTTGATTGAGGTGCAAGTCTTATAAATATGTTTCTAATATGTTGCTTCACTGCGATAATGATGCAAGGAGCTTTTAGTTTTTCAGGGTAAAAAGTTTGAGACTCATCACTGCACAGGTTTTGATCTGAAATGAATACTAAATAGTCTTGCTTGATGTAGGTATTTTTTGATAAAGCAGTGGAGTCTTGTTGTGTAATCTATGATAGCAATTTGAAGAGGTATACAACAAAGATCATATCAATGTTTAATGGATTGTAACTTCACAGCATGCCTGCCTAATTAGATTTGAGACACACAGTGAAACAACTTTATACAATGAGCCTTGTTTATTTGATTCCAAAACTGTGACTGCACATCCAATGACCTTATGTACACATCTTGTGTACACATATTTTCATATTCTCACTTTTGACATGTTTGAGTATAGTGTTCTTTTCTTTTTTATCTCTGAGATGTGGACTATTAATTATATCAGTTGATTTTATGTTTAATTTTTAAAGAAATTGTTGGAAGTATGTGATACATTGTATGTATGTATGTATGTATGTATGTATGTATGTATGTATGTATGTATGTATGTATGTATGTATGTATGTATGTATGTATGTATGTATGTATGTATGTATGTATGTATTTGAATATGTATGTATGTATGCATCAGCATCAGCAACAGAGAGATAGCAGAATTAGATTTATGGTAAATAGGTAGTCTTGGTTACTTTTGTTCCCCATGATGATAATATCAAATAGTTGCATCCAATCTGGTTACCTTCATTTGCCATGATGATAGCCCAGTTGCATCCAATCTGGTTACCTTCATTTACCATGATGATGGCCCAGTTGCATCCAATCTGGTTACCTTCATTTGCCATGATGATAGCCCAGTTGCATCCAATCTGGTTACCTTCATTTGCCATGATCATGGCCCAGCCAATCTGGTTACCTTCATTTATGGCCCAGTTACATCCAATCTGGTTACCTTCATTTGCCATGACGAATGCCCAGTTACATCCATTCTGGTTACCTTCATTTACCATGATAATAACCCATTTACATCCAATCTGGTTACCTTCATTTACCATGATAATAGCCCAGTTGCATCCAATCTGGTTATCTTCATTTACCATGATGATGGCCCAGTTACATCTAATCTGGTTACTTTCATTTACCATGATGATGGCCCAGTTGCATCCAATCGGGTTACCTTCATTTGCCATGATGATGGCCCAGCCAATCTGGTTACCTTCATTTACCATGATGATGGCCCAGTTGCATCCAATCTGGTTACCTTCATTTACCATGATAATAGTCCATTTACTTCCAATCTGGTTACCTTCATTTGTTGATTTCTGACTTTTCATTTATATGCCACCTGACAATAAAGTACTTGATTCATCTTTATGTTTTGCATTTTCTGTTTGCAATTTAAAATTTAGAAGACATAGAACATGAATCATTCTAAAATTTGTAATTATTGATCTACTATAAAATAGGGCTGTTTTTTAAAAAAAGTAAAATAAAAAGTTTAAACATCTATCTCTCAAAACTGGTGAACAGAATTTGATCAAATGTTGCATGAATATATTTCAGGTTTTGTTGAAATAATGCAGATCTGCTACTGAATATGGTTGTTGTTGTTTTAGGGTTTGACGTCATTTTTCAGCACACAATAGGCTATACTTGGCGATCAGTAATAATGGTAGAGGATGAACCCGTGAAAACCTCTCAAGACGAACCACTGACCTAAATTGCTCAGTTGATCCACTCTCAAATGTAGGTTTCGTTACTAAACATTGAAAACATTTAAATGACCTCACAATGACTGCTCCACAGAATCTGATTAAAATGCAGGAAAATAATCCAGGCATAAATGTCTTTCAGCTTCATTCATCAGACATAGTCATTGTTATTAAAATTGGAACAATCTTTAAACAATTTCCTCTTTGAAACTACAGATCATAATTTGACCAAGCTTGACATAAAAAAAAATATTCTTCATATGAATACCTTTCATGTTTGTACACATGATTCTGGTCTGCCATATTCTATGGACATTGTTTCTAAATGAGATTGATCTTTCAATGATTTGACCAGAATCATTGGGTAGAATTTGATCTAATTTAACAGAAGTTATTTTGGAGACTTAAATATGGACCCCATAAAATGTGTCCCAGAATTTGACCAAATAGGACCATTTGTTTTGATCCATGAATGAGAGGGGAAATAAAACAAGGCTCAATGTATAAAGTTGCAGAAAATTTATATTAAAATGCTTGAGAAATTGTCCACAAAAAAAACCCCACAAAATGTTGTATTATATTAAAATTAAAGTTAAGGACTTGATTGAAACCTTCATGTTTGTTTTATTGGGAAAATTACTCCAGTTTTGCTAATTTGCAGCACAGCAAACAACTTCTGGAGACCTAGGAAAATTCCTGATTATAACACTGTGCTACAGTTTACACTGTTCTCTCTTCTTGAATTTTTGTATTGACTACAGATGTTGTTTCAGGATTTTAGACCACAACTGCTGCTTGCATTTTCATAGCTCATTTTGGAATTTAAAGAAGGCTTGATAAATATACCATCTTGCCTTGTTTCTTTTTTATAATTACTTCCATATGCCAAGTAAGTTATCTCCTTGGAGAAATTTGAGACTTTATACAATGTTTTTTTTTTATCTCTTTTGATGCCCTACCTAAACTGTGTAAGGTGCTATTGGCTGGTATGGCCCTTATTTATTCATCCATCATCTGTCCATCCTTCTATGTTTTAATCTGTCACATGTTTGTTACATTTTGTAGTTTTGTCATTTTTTTTATGGGTCCCTGTGTGGTCAGATGATCACTGACATCAAATATAGAGTTCAAATAAAAGGGTGATGTAAGAAATATGGCTACATGTATTATGAATAACCTTTTTAGCAAATCATATTTTGGTGTTATCGTGTGTGCCTAATACTTGAACTGTTTTGAACTGATTGTTTACAGTGTGCAGTGAAGTAGAAAATGTCTAATTCTTCCATGGAACAGGATTGAATTGAGTTAATATTAAGTAAAAACTTACTTTTGCATTTACCACTGTTCTGTAATTGAAGAAATCGTGTATCGTAGAACCACAAACATTGGTACATGTAGCTCTTTTCACCGGTTGTCACATGAGCTTGCACTTGTCCCACGATGAAAAGTTCCCGAAAATCGCACGTTTTGGAAGCCGTAACTTCAGTTTGGTACAACGTAGAAAAGCCAATGATGGCTTGATGAATAGAACAATATCTCAGGAGTAAAACAAGCCATATAGAATGGTTGTTAGCTTTTAAATACGGAAAAAGCAGAATGAAATCGATGGTCATGGATGGAACCAAGTATTTTGAAGTTATGAACCTTCCCTTTTATATAGTATGATAGGAGAGGGACATATTTCACAATGGGCCATTGGGGTAATCTAATATTTTTGTATCACTCTGCATGATTTTTTCTCTTTACATTATTGTTTTTTATTTCACATCAAGCTCGCGTTGAGCACCTGTGATTTAATGTACATACAAGGTGTATTGACCATTTTTCACTTGGCACCCCGTCAAAAGAGCGCACGACAAAAGAGCGCGCGACAAAAGAGCGCACTAATTTGCCAACAAAAGAGCGCCGACATAAGAGCGCAAACTAAAGATCGGAAACAAATATTTTAAAAAAATAGAAACAAGAAAATTAACTCAGATCAGACGGCATCGTTTGATAGTAACTCTTTTTATGCTTCATTAAAAACAAGTATTGGCGAAAAAAATTAATTGTTCAGTTCCTTTAACTAAAGAACTGGTATAATCGTATAGGTAAACACAAATAGATGTGATATCGTTTGATCGTACCTCCGATTGTTTCAAACTAAACAAGTATTAAACTTAGCGATCACAAATTAAAGTTCCTTTTTAACCCTGCCATATTCGTTATCGTACATCAATTATTTGTTTAAGTGCGCCCAATTGTCTGCGCTCTTTTGTCGGCGCTCTTTTGTCGGCGCTCTTTTGTCAGCGCTCTTTTGTCGTGCGCTCTTTTGACGGGTCACCTTTTCACTTATATCTGTGTATTGTCTACTGAGTGCACTTAACCCAACATAGTAAAATCACCAGGATTTAAAGTACACACAAAGTCTAAAAATGACAGATGTTAACTCGTGTAAGTTTCTTTCATGGGAATGGCGCTGTAGCATTGAAGTTAACCGCATTCGTAGTGATCATTCTTGGGATTAAAATTAATTGTGGACGATTTTATTGTTATGGCTTATATTTTTGTTCTGGTTTATTTTTTATTTTTGGATTGTTGCATATGTAAAAAAAAATCATTAAATTACGTGAAAAATGTTTAAACTTAACATTCTATTTAGTGAAGATGTGAATTCTTTATAGAAAAGTAATTATTTCGTCACAATAATAATTCACAGGTGATGCAACAGAACATGTAGGACTTTTCTTGTTTAGAAGAATATGAAAATCGAGGACATAATGTAATAATTGGGAGTTCTCAGCAAAAATCAGCGATAGTTTACAGCAAGTGTGTTAAAACAGTAGTTACTTTTAGGAATATATTGTATTTCAATTAATCCCCAAATCAAATGTTTATTCCTTAGTTTCCACTATTTAATTCTGATTTAAAATTCAAGCCATGTCAAGATGAATCTTATAATTGAAATTATATTTTGGAAATTTATTTGCATTGACACCGATTTTTTCTGCTGATACCGATAATACTGATTGTTCTAATAATCGGGCCGATTATGAGTACGGTCGATTAATCGGTACAGCTCTAACGTTGGATAATGTATGGATCTGATAGCTGTAATTTTATACTGATTTTAAATCGATATGCGAGGTAAGTAAGAATGGAGAGAAAATATAGAAAAAGTAAAAGGTATTCAAACAATAGTAATACTATTTAGTAATACTAAAAATGAAAGAAAGAATAATACAAAATTACAGTATATAAAATTAATGCATCATTAGCTGCCTGGTAAGCAAGTATCTGTGCGGGGTTTGCAGCTTCTGCTAGGTTCAGAAGTTTGGGAACCGAGGGCGATCGAAGTTGAATTTTACCACTCTTATACCACATTGTTAACTCCTTGATAGTCAGAAAGTACTGATTGTGCAACTTCATGGACAGTGGTTTAAGTAACAAATCATTCATATGTGCTTTAATAACTGATTGATCCAGTTTTGTTGGCTGCATCGGCTTCTTTTGATGTGGAACACTCAAACGTAAACGTGGCAAAACTGATTAATCTTGAAGTATCTTTTATTTGTTCTCATAGAGATGGAAGTATTGTTTTAGTGTTGTTGGCTGCATCGGCTTTGATGTTGTTCACTTGGTCAAAAGCACGAAGTACATGTATTTAACTTGCCAGGTCTTTGATTTGTACTTATACAGGTGGTATTATTATTTTAAACATTAATGTGACTGCTGTTTATTCTTTTGTATTCATTATTTTGGGTATTTATAAATGTTAAACCATGAAATTAAATACCTACTAATATGCAAACCTTGACAGGCAAAACCATGAAATTAAATACCTACTAATATGCAAACCTTGACAGGCAAAACCATGAAATTAAATACCTACTAATATGCAAACCTTGACAGGCAAAACCATGAAATTAAATACCTACTAATATGCAAACCTTGACAGGCAAAACCATGAAATTAAATACCTACTAATATGCAAACCTTGACAGGCAAAACCATGAAATTAAATATCTACTAATAATAGTAATATGCAAACCTTGACAGGCAAAACCATGAAATTAAATACCTACAAATATGCAAACCTTGACAGGCAAAACCATGAAATTAAATATCTACTAATATGCAAACCTTGACAGGCAAAACCATGAAATTAAATACCTACTAATATGCAAACCTTGACAGGCAAAACCATGAAATTAAATATCTACTAATATGCAAACCTTGACAGGCAAAGCCACGAATTTAAGTACCCATGAAAATACCTTTATTTAAAATATAAAACCATGAAAGTTGAACCCAACGAAAATAAATGATATAACAGTAATACTTGGTATGACATTACCTTTGAGCTAATTTTTTCCAATAATCGCCATATTTTGAAAATGCATTTCCCGTAAATAGTTGTATTTGAGAAAACAAATCTTGAATTTTTAGTACAAGTGCAATTTACAAAACCAACCAAATCCAGTTGTTTGCTTTGTCATTGTAGAGCCCCAAAAGCTGAGCTATATAAACATATTATGTTCAGTTCAGGCATTTAATTCTACATTCTGTAGAATACTGCTTAGTAAGTCTCCAGGAAACAGAAATTGAAAAAAGTTTTTATTGTTTTCTTTGGAGCAAAAAAGGATGCAGTAACATCAGATTGTATTAGTGGTCTGATACCTAGGTTAACGAGTGATCATTCAGCTTTCTCATTTTTTACATGACTGAATCATGATGGAGTTTCCAGATCTCTTGCTAAGAAGAGGATTTTGATTGTTTCATGCAGATTAATTAACTTAAAGCATATAATTGAATTTATTTCTAGCATTTTATTTCAAGTTGTTAGTGTATTGTTACAGCTGAGTCAAGTAGATGTTTTATGATAGTGCATTTGATCGTTACAGATAGCGCACTGAATATGTTTCATGGTTGTTTGGTAGTACTGTATAGTTATTGTTGTTATAGGGTTTAACGCATTTTTCAGCACAAAAAAGGCTATACATGTTGGCCAGTATAAATGGTGGAAGAAGAACCCTGGTAAAGCCCAGAAACAACCAATGACCCATGATAAGCTATTGGCATGCTTTCTCACATACCCACATTTTCCAAGCAACAGACTTGAACCCATGCAGACAGGTGAGATGACAATGATATGTAACGGAGAGCGCTTTAGACCACTTGGTTACTAGGGGCCACTGGTAGGATAGTACAGTCGACTCCGGTTAACTGCACAGCCTTGGGCCCATCATGAGACTGTGCAGTTAACCGGAGTGTGCAGTTAACCGAAGTATGGTACAGTACAGCTTTAAATCAGCACAGCATGAATATATGTAAAGAATAAATTTAAACTATGATTAGAATCCATTCTTCCAACTTTTACTTAAATGTTAAGACTGTTTTCCTTCCTCCGAACACAACTTCACTGATTCAACCAATGGATCAAGGAATTATAGCAAATTTCAAGAAATTCAAAAGATCGCTTGTTATTCAAAAACTGCTGTCAGACATTGATGGGTCATCTCCCGAAGAAAAAGCGTTCGGCTCCAAAGTCGTCTGCATCCTGTTTTTCGCCATGTTGTCATTTAAATTGAATTCTGTTGCGTATTTTTCATCTTTTTGAACATCCATTTATTGGTTTGAAATCATGCAAACCCAAAAAGTTTACAGCAATGTTTCCCATGCTGTACTAAAATTTTTCCCACGTTATTGCTCCCTAGTGGGAGCGGATATACATGTATATACCACCTAAGGCATCCTTTACATGTCAATCATTTACAGAGTCACATTTACCAGCTTAATTGTCTGCTTATTTGAAGTCCAACAGCAGTGGACTGGCAATAACTGATCATGAATATACATTGTGCAGTTAACCGGAGTAAAATTGTATTGAATAATGTGCCACGGGCAGAAAATGTATCGTGCTATTATCCGTAGTGTGCATTTAAGTGAAGTGCAGTTATGCGAAGTTTGTTCCCATTGAAAAGCATTGGGAGAAAAACAGGACCAGTGTGACTATGTGCATTTATCCAGCGTGTGCAGTTAGCCGATGTGCAGTTAAGTGGAGTCAACTGTACATGGTCATAGTGAGAACACTCGCTCAAATTAAATTTATGTCAGATTTGACCAGAACTAGTATTAGTCTTTAAACCATTTGATAGATTCTAAATGGTATATCTACCTTTTAGGCAAGTTCAGGAATTAATGGGTTTCTGAGTCCAAATAAACCCTATTCCTAGTATAAATTGGCTCTAGTCCAGTTTGAATTATTTAGAAATAAAATAATACAGAATTCTCGATTAAAGTACTTGACCTCTCACAATCGTATTCCTAAGCGATTTTTTTTTCTTGGTTGCCACCATAAACATGTACAAGACTCAAGAATTTAATAACTGGAAGCAGGGCTTTTTTGACAAAATGTACAATAGATGTTAGTCTCAATGAATTTACTACACAGGGCAATAGAATAATAACGAATCATTGAAACAACCTGAACCTCTTAAGGGGAACAACTATGCTCTTTATGATTATGTCATGAACATAAAACAAATCAGCAAAGATTGGAGGAAAGAGTTAAAGAATTGAGAAATATTAAGTTGAAGCATCAGATCAAGGGACATGGAGAATTGATATGAACTCATTAATTATGATAATATATTTACTCTCCCTCATACCGTTTTTGCTATGTATTGGATTCAAGTTGTCAATGATGTTCAACTTGTGTAAATTGTAACAAATTTCTGAAATACTTATTTAATCATTCAGCTATTGTAACGACCTAGTGGCCTAGTGGTTAGAGCGTCTGCTGTGGGAGGTAGTTTGTTCGATCCCCAGCCGAGTCATACTAAAGACTTACAAAAATGGTACTAACATCTGCCTCGCTTGGCACTCAGCATTAAAAGGTTAGTGTTAGGACTGGTCGGCCTGGTGTCAGGATAATGTGACTGGGTGGGACATCATGCTGCATGTCTGCAGCATTGATGCCCCAGTGGTAGACATCACTAAAAACTGCGTCACTGCAGACATCGTTGTGATATGACTGAAAAATTGTTAAAGCTACATCAAAAATCCTAATCAAACAAAGAAAAAACAACTATTATAACACAATTAGTAACATTGTCTTTATTTCCATCCTTTAACGAGTCACACAGAGGAGAAGAGGGAAAGACAAACTGCCAATCTTACCGATATCACTGAGCAATAAGTGATAGACATACAAATGGATTGACTTAGTATTATTGAAATACTATGCACCCTTCATTATAATGTGGTTAATTATACAATCAACCTGTGTTATAGGGGACAGAGCCTTATTGTGAGGTAAGGGCTAACAAGGGCATGTACTGACGTGATAGTACTTAATGATGTGAAATCATGTTTGGTTTTCATGATAGAAGAACTAAGAAAAAATGAAATAAATTAATCAGCAATAGACAAAAATGAAAAGTCTGCTAGAACATCACAACTCTCTTGGAACCTACCAATACACGTATCTTTTGTTGCATTACAATTTAACTGTAACAGAATTGTTACCGAGAGGATGGTGGATTAAATGAACAACACAAACACAATATGTGAAAGAAAATATAAATTTATGAAATAAATTATTAATGAAAAATAATGATGTTTCAACACAATAACTCATGCGTTCAACCCACAATTACACTCACAACCATTCACAATACATGAATAAATGAAATATTAATACAAAATAAAACAGATACAAAGGAATCTCTTGGACTATACCCAGATCCAAGGAACCTTTACAAAAGTTATATTAACGCAAGTATAAATTACGATAATAAACACAAGCATCAAACTATACTATCACACGTATGGATTGCGACAACTAGCACGAACGTATACATGTATTTAATCAAGTTGCTAACTTTTATTGAGATTCATGCAATCCCTTGAAATACTATTGTGATCTGAAGTAACCATGTAAATACAACAATGTATTCAATTGTACTACAATTGCAACACACACATGTGTCTCGACCCTGTATAACCGTACGATTCACCAACAGTTGAATCGCCGCCCAGTTTCTCCGAAAACCTAGGGTTGACTCAATACTTTTATCGGTCACTTGCCCTTCACGGATCCACCACAGTTATACGTACAGACAGCATACAACATCTACTAGAACTAATGTTCCTCAATACCCTAGATGCCACCCCGGATGTTTACAACTCTAGACAGCTCGGACTTCTAGATTTCCGGATATTTACACGTCATGACAGATGTAGACGGACAGACAATCCGACAAACAGAGATGCTCCGCTACAATCTCAGCTACAATTTCAGCTACGATCTCAAAGACGTTATCAACGATGTTATCAGAGATGTTCCGTAACAAATCATCTACAATTTCAGCTACGATCTCAAAGACGTTATCAACGATGTTATCAGAGATGTTCCGCAACAAATCATCTACAATTTCAGCTACGATCTCAAAGACGTTATCAACGATGTTATCAACCGACGTTATCAGCTACAATAAAGAAACCAGACTAATAATAGTTATCTCAAAAAATAATCTAAACCTTAGATTACGCTATTGCATTTAAAGTCTAATAGTGACTAGTAATTCCAAATATTCCACGTTTAAAATCTGCATTGTAATAAAGGCATCACTATATGAAATGATAAACTGAATAAAATTCACAATAAAACGAAATATAAATTTAACACTCACCCCTTTGGCTGGAGATTGAAAGACGAGCTATCTATCCTGTGATTAGATACTTTAGGTCCCGTAATATTGATCAGAAACATTCTGCCTTATATACCCTCAAATAGGTGAGCAGAAATCACGGCAAGATTACCGTGCACCCTGTGAATCTAATGTTCCGGACTTCATGTAATTCAAAATCAGGCACATGCAAATCGTTACACGCCGCTTACCTTGGAGAAAACCACTTATTCACCCCAGGTAACGCATGTACGACGAAACAAAAAAAATGTTGAGATTTTCGCCTAATTCTGTGACATTAACTCTTTTCCAGACGAACGGTAAATTAGTTTCAAAACCAGATCCTAAATGTATATTCTTGGGTGTGACAATATTTAAAGAAAGAAAGAACAAATGGAGCAAAACAAAAAAGAAATGGGGCTACTAACTGTTGCACTTCCAATATGACTTTGTATATACCGTATTTATTCATTAGTGATTCTAACTTCAGATTGGGGTCTGTACAGTTTTTTTTGAGTAATCAGCAGAACAGGCAACACAGACTCTGACCTGCATGAACATTATGCTATGACAGATCAGGATCTTTGCTGTTTGCAGTTCGACTTATTAGCAAGTATAGACGGTACATGTGATGGGAACAATGATATGTTTATTAGTTCATGACATTTGCAAAAGTGCACTTGATATAAACAACAATAACTTTGTTCATGTTAATTTGCTATGTACATGTATATAGAATATGCATTATGTCAAAAGCATCAGTATTCTGCTTTTAATTCGATCAGTAAAATTTTAGAACAAATAGGTTTTTCACCAATTTTAATAACTGTTTGCTGCTAATACTGTGTGACCTACATTACGCTGAAAAGAGATATAATAATAGATCATCCTTGGAGCTATCAAGCTGTGTAATCAGTTAATCAACCATTCAGTTAAGGTCTCCTTACCTGACCTTTTATGTTTTAACTGAAAAAGCAGGGCTGGTAAAAGTGAATGTGTAATCAAAAAGTCACTTCTGCTTCTTAGATCAAATTATTAATATGGACTCTCCTCTCAGTAAGGGCAATACAATACATACTTTACAAAGCGTTTCAGTTGAATATAATGTTTATTGTTGCTGCATGTTTTGAATAATGAACTTCTAATTTCGTTTTCCAGCTTTACAATAGCAGTTTATGATATTTTGTTACACCTTACTGAAAACTGGTCAAACTTAAGGAAAAAAATCAACTGCCTTACTGAGACGGACTCGTCAGGGTTGTCATGTCTGGGTATAGAGACATATAAGTAAGGTCGTTGAGTTACCAAAGAACCTCTGAGAAATGGTGAATGGGATGTCCTCCTGGCTAGATGTCAAGATTACTCGGGTGTGGTTAGGGTTCTGGGATTGTTGAATGGCAGAATACTAGTTTTATAATCATAATCAATAGTTGTCATTAAACAGCTTCTTCTAACGAAATTGCATTTTGGAATAAATTAACTTTATTTCTAAGAAAACCAATCTCTGAAAGACCATGAAGAAAACATAATTCCAAGATGTTGCAACACATCACATACATGAGAGCTTCCTTGTGACCTGCAAAACCTTGTGTGTTATGTCACTGTTCTTTTGGCACAACAAAACAATATTGCTATGGTCCAAAACATAGAGATATTTGTTTCATGCAAAATACAGATATTTTAAACTTTTTTTTAATGAAATATTGATGCTTGTGATTTCATTGCTAGTAATAGTGAAACTTCTATTTATTCTTGAGCAGATGTCTCTGTTCCAATACAGTAATCTTGAATTTACTACAAACCTTTGTACTTACTTTTACATAATGAACCAAATCTATCAAAAAAGCTTGAATTATCCAGTTACATGTACTTATTATTTCCTTTTATTGCAAATCTATCTTTGATCACATTTGTGAATAACTTGTATAATTTTACACTGTAATAATGTATAGTGTATAATGGTGTTCAAGGGGTCCATTGAAATGAATTGTCCTGAAACATGACCAAAATCGCTATTTATTACACTTGTAAAATTTAATGCCTTTAACTTCTTTTTAAACTTCTATTTATTTGATTTGATTTGAGAGATTCATAATTAACATGGTAATGCAAAGCTTTTAACTGACAGTAATAAACAACAAATATACCCAGAAATCATAGGTCAAAACAAAGTCATTACTTAGGTTTTTCACAGAAATGACGTATATCTATCTGTAACATTATATTGACATTTTTTGTGTTTGAATACAAGAAGGCATATTGCATTTATGAGGATTACACTGTGTCTGTTTCTTATTTATTCTGTTTTCTTTTAATTTTTAACGTAGCTTTATAAAAAAAAATCAGTCATAATGCTGTGACGTCTGCAGTAATGCTTGTATACCACTGGGGCATCATGCCGCAGACATGACTCAGCCAGGGTTTGAACATGGTCTAACCACTAGGTCACCAGAGTGGTTTATGATTACATTGAAACCAAATTAAAAAATACCAATTTTACTATACAAAATTGTTTTGTTTCTATTTATTTCATAAAGTGTTGCCACCAGTAGATATTAGTGACATTTTTATTAATACAAGTTTTATCCAAGATTGTTATTTATATTGTACTGAGAATTTTGTTATTTATCCTGTACTGAGGATTTTTTTGGCTAAGAACATGTAACAGAATATAGCAGTTCTTTTTATAAATTGAGAATTTCATGATTTTGATTCAAATAAACAGACAGTAACCGTTGTTTTCGATGATAAAATAAGCACTATATATAGGTTTTGTTTACAAGTTTTGAAAATGATTTTAATCACATTAAAAAGGTAATGATACATTTTTTTGGTATTTAAAAAAGAAGAATGGATCCATGCTTCTCTTCGCATTACATGCAAGTTATGCAAATTTGAGTTCTTGAAGGGCCAGTGTTCTTTGGCACCTTTTTTTTCCTTGTAATTATTATTAATATTGTATCATCAAATAATACACAGAAGTTTCATTCATGTCATTTCATGTTCAGTCCCTTCTAGAGTTCATGGTACTATGACGAACCTGTATTTAAAAAAAGACATTCAATAGATGTTGATTTTAAAATAAATGGCCTATTGTAGTATACATCTGATGGCTGTTTTAGCAATTAAGACAGTTTTGAGTGTACAGTTAAACATCTGAAGATCAAAGTCTTTTTAGACCAAAAAGGACTTGTTTGTGAGAGGTTTTTGTTTGTTTAGAATTTTTGTCAGTAGGGAATAGCTCCATAATTATTAAAGGAATTTTTGTTTTTGAAGTTTAGACCTTGAGATGTTTTCATTGCATTAATGATTATATATGTAGACTGATTCCATAGTTTTCAAAAAATTGTTTCTGCATTACTGCTGTCTGTATTTTCAGGGAGAATGGCATGTGAAGCCAAGGTTGGTGAATTTGCTTACAACCAGTGAGCTGTACTGTCAGGCCTGCAGTAATATGTTTGGTGATTCCAGTTCACAGTGGCAAGGTAAAGGCTGCACAGTTCTTAAAACTTTAGGTGCAATTAAAATCAGCCCCTCTCCCCTGTGATGATATTAATTTTGGTTTAGGGGCTAATATCTCCTACCGTATTTTCCGGCCTATTCATCTGTACTTTTTTACTTGAAAGTCGGGGCTTCGTCTTATTCTCCGAATCGACTTTTATATATGGATTGTGTCATTGAAAGTTTATAAAACGTTTGTATTTACAGGTAATAAAATGAACTACAACATGGATGTGCTTTCAATGATAATAAAAAAAAGCATGGACTGTCTATTCAGCTGTGTCAATTGATAACAGAATATAGCAGTGATTTCTTCAGAAGTAAAGTCACAAACTTGTTAGCATCGGTAATGCAATTTCACAGTTACCGGTAATATGGAGTATCATACAACGATACCATTACTAGTGTAAAATACGAAGCCAAGATATTGACCTGGCCTCGTCTTGTGCTCTAAATCGACTTATATATGGATGAAGGATGGAAAATAAGTCGAATTGGTGAATTAGACTTGTACTCTGCATCGACTTGTAGGCTGGCAAATACGGTAATCAATAAAACATACAAAAGTCTGCAGACACTTTGACTGCACACATTGGTGTACATTTTATACACTTACCAATATATCCTGTGGCTGTGGAGCTGCAATCAGATAAAGGGTTCTGTTGGTGAATTACATTATGTTTCCAGATCAAATCCTATGTTTGTTGACTTGTAAATCCATGTGGAATAGCACAACCCTCTATCCTGTGGCCATTTTGAATTACATGCTCTTTATGGCTGTTATCAATTGCTATTATGTTTTAAAAGTATGCACAGGTTTGTTCTGGAAAGATGTCCATGAAGCAATTTGCACATTTTAATAAACAGGTCACATTAGACTTATCATCCGTCAGTATCAATAAATATTTGGGGGTTGATTTATGCAAATGCATAAATGCTATTTCATTCCATGGTCAGATTGTTCCTCAGTGAAAATGTACTGCTTAGATATACAGTATGGCCTGTATAGGCAAGGAGTATAGCTGCCATATTGGCTAGTATAGACATGGTATAGTATGGCTGCCATATTGGCCAGTATAGACATGGTATAGTATGGCTGCCATATTGGCCAGTATAGACATGTATAGTATGGCTGCCATATTGGCCAGTATAGACATGGAGTATGGCTGCCATATTGGCCAGTATAGACATGGTATAGTACGGCTGCCATATTGGCCAGTATAGACATGTATAGTATGGCTGCCATCTTGGATATCGTCATTGTGGATACTCCTGTCTGGATGGTTGCATGGTATGAAATATGGCATCCATGGCAGCCATATTGATAAACTTATTGTTGCTAATCCGAAATGGAAAACCCATTATTGACATGGGTTTTCGCTTGCAAATTAATGCTGATCTGACATTTTGTTTATCCAGCGTTGTGGCCATCTTTGAAAATCTTGTTTTCCATTTTTCTCCAGAATTGATGATCATCAAAAGACCCAAAGTTGTGCTAATTTTTGGCTAGCTTGTACTTGTAGATTCGGATTTCTCAAGCTTAACGGTCAGGGACATCATAAGTCTAATAATAAAATGATGATTTCTGCATAGTAAGTTTTATTAAGGAATGCATTACTTTACCTTGAGCAAAGGTTGATGTGACTGGGGTCTATTCAGTAATCAAATGTACAGAGTCAGCCATGCCCAGATAGAAGAGCAGCTTAGGATGTGATTTGGAGACCGGATATGATTTAAAATCTGACTTTATCTTGTTGATTGTGTGCTTATACATATGGTATTTAGTTTTTTTTATTTCAAGCACACATTTATTTTGGATCCAAGATTTAAACTTGTTGTATCTAAAAGTTTCTAATAATACAATTTGTTACATCATTGCACCATGTTTTTCATTCATTCAAATAATAAGACTGAAAGTAAAAGCCAACTGATGTAAAAACTGAGTTAAGTGGACTTCCCAAGAACGTAACCCATTATGGCGAGTTGCTTATTATAGCAGTGATAGTATTTTTATCTGATTTTCAGGCCATTGGAGTATATTCAAGTCTTGTCCAGGAAAGGGATTTATGTGATGGGAACCAATGACGAAGATATTACAGAAACAGTTTTGATGCATACAGCACCATTTAAAGTTGTAAGTAGTAAAATTTGAAAGGGGTGAACATAAACAGTTTACTAGAAGAGTTGTTCGGCAAAATAGCCATTAATATATATAATTTGGAACCAGTACTTTGTGTCCTGACTATTAGGAATATCCACCCAAGTCTTTTAGACACTTAATTTTTCATTACAGCAGGCATCTTATTGATCAAGGCTGCCTCACACATTCTTAAGCTGTAATTAAGCAAATCATAATAATTTGAAGAACATCTTAAATTTTTTTGTGGTACATGTGTAAAGTCAGTGTACATAATAATGGATGATGGCTTCATACAATACAAATACAATGTTGTTAGATACTGTAGGATGTGATTGAATTAAAACTGATTGTGATGACATATTGGCACCTGATACCAGTTCTAGGTGTGCTAGGCATTTAGATATATAAAATCTGCAAATAGAAATTCAAAATGACTAAATGAAAAATGGGATTTAGTTTTGTCTACAACTATGCAACATTATAAAGAAAACATGCATGATGGAATTAGGTATAGGTGCTATTAGTTTTTTTTGTAAAATATCTGTAGGAATTTATACATTGAATAAGACCATGTGACAATAGCGGAAGAATACTTTAGTGTAAACAAGAACTACTTACTGTATTTTCTAGTGTATAAGTCGATACTTTTTGATGTGAAAATCGGGACTTTGTCTTATACTCTGAATCAACTTATATATGGATTGTGTCACTGAAAGCTTATATAAGTTACGTTCATAACTACAGGTAATAAATTGAACTACAACATTTATGTGCTTTCAGTTATAATAAAACAAGCATGTGCATCTTATTCAGCTGTGTCAATTGATAACAGAATAAAGCAGTGATTTGTTCAGAAGTAAAATCACAAGCATGTTAGCATCGGTAATGCAATTTCACAATTGCCGGTAATATGGAATATCATACAATGATACCATTACTAGTGTAAAATACAAAGCCAAGATATTGACCTAGCCTTGTCTTGTACTCTGAATCGACTTATATATGAATGCAGAATGGAAAATAAGTCAAGTTGGTGAATTCAACTTATATTCCTCATCAACTTATAGGCCGGAAAATACGGTATAAGGATTTAGTACATTAATAGAGAGGAACTTGTTATAAATGTTCAAATGTGTGGTGTTTTAATAAGCAAGTTCAGGTACCTTTTCCAGGCCATCATCATTCAGCTGCCTTGGTGTTTCCATGGGAACAGCATTTAGCTCCCATTTCTTTGAAATGATTTTGCCAGTAAAATGTTGAAAATGCCATTTAAAACTGTGAACATAAATTAAAGTATAAAAAAAAAGATAGGCAAAATCCAAGAATTGTCCCTAAAATTTGACCCAATGGGCCCCAACGGTTCCTTTTTTTGAAACCTGGAGACAACACTGCTATTGATCACATATATGCATACGAGGCTTCATCCCCCACACCCTATAGCTTTGCAAGCCAGGGTTGGATCTGATTAGCACAATCATTGTGTATATATGTAGACCACCCCCAATCATATTCCATAGTTTAAAACCTCATTCTGAAATAGAGAAGAGTTGAATTACATTAATTTTCTGTGCATTTCCTGACTGGCAAGAGAAAATAATTCTTGCATTTTCAGATTTGCTCAACTGTGACAGAAAGCATTAATGACTCACCACTGAAAAGCATTTCCAGTAATGACTGTTTTGCATTATTCCTTTCAGCATGCCCACCTTGCCTTGATAGATGCCCTCATGCAAGCCTATGCCAAAGAGGTTGTCACTGTAGAGAGAGTTGTCAAGGCTGTAAGGTTAGTTACTCACTGTATATAGAACTAATAGGGAAGTAAGTCTCAATCAGAATTTACTATAGACTTCATTGGCATGAGCCACCATTTGTTATTTTAAATTTCATTTAAGAAAGCTCTGATGACTTGAAACAAATTTGGCATTGGGCGTCATGAAGGGTATTTTAGTTAATTGAAAACAATACTGATTCAGTATCAGGAATTGTCACTGTTAAAAAAAAGTTTGAGTAATCATTATATTATTTCTTGAAACCTGACTTAGAGAATTTGAACAAATTTAATAGCAAGCATCTTGGTTTGAAGAGCTTTGGTGTTTTTATCTATACTGGTTTTTTATCTATACACCAGACGAGTGTATGGGATCGCTTGTTGTCTGTCATCATTCTGAAACTTCGCACACACATTTATGCTATATATTGTTGGTGCTAGATGAAAATTATGATGATCAAACGTGCAGTATGGTTGTTATATTCGGAATTTTGAAAATCATGTTATTGCTATTCCTCAAATTAATATAGGGTTTTCACTCAAATATTTCTTGTGATGTCTACTTGATCCTAAATGAAAATTGTACTGGTCTGATTTATATTATGGCTGCCACACAGCAATCTTAAAAATCTTGTTATTGGTACTCCTGAATGATCAGCCGTATCAACATTCGGGTTTCAATAAAAGACTTTTTATGATGTCTAGTTGGACCTAAATGAAAATTGTGTCGATCGGATGTCCAATATGGCCGTGACAGCAGTCATCTTAAGAATCTTGTTATTGCTTCAACTCCTGAATTGATGATCATATCAACGTTGGGTTTTCCCTAAAAGACTTCTCATGATGTTGGTCCAGAATGAAAATTATGCCAAGATGTACACAATGGCCACAACAGTAGATATCTTGAAAATTCTGAATGGATGTTCTGATCAAAATGGTTTCTACTAAAAGACATCTAAAGATATCTAGTGGACCTTAATTTAAAATGATTTGACATCCAAAATGGCCATTAGAAGCCGACCAAAACTAAATTTCTGGCTTTGGCTGAAAACGTAACCAGACCGAAAGTTATAAATTTACTTTCAACCGAAACTGAAAGTTTAACTACAACTTCTGCCAAAACTGAAACCGAAAGATAAACTGAAGTTGCAGAACACAAGATTTGTTAAATAGGCCTGGGTCATGATACAATGCTACTCTAATTAAAAATGAATCTAGAAGTAATCATTCAGAGCCTGCAGTAAGAGGACTTCGCTAAATGTCAAATTGCCTAGCGCCGACTGACTGGCCAACAAGCAGAGTAATAGACACAGCACTAGCGTTGCATTATGAAAGTTAAAATAGATCTTTGGCTGATGACCAAATGCCAAAATCAGTTTCTGCGCAAACCGAAAGCTAACTTTTTGGCTTTGGTCGAAACAGAAACTATGCTGAAATAGGCTATTTGCCTAACTTTTTGTGCTGAAACCGAAACTGACATCTTCAAAATCTTGTTATTGTTACTTCTCTTGAATGAATGGACATATCAGTATTGTGTTCTCACTGAGAGACTTCTTATGAAGTGTAGTTGGTCTTAAATGAAAAAGGTGTTGACATGTGCAGCCATCTTGAAAATCTTGTTTTCGTTACTCATTATGATTGCAGTGAAGAACATTAGAGATGGATTCAATGTCTTACCTTCAATTCTAAGATATTCTTTTTGCCCAGTAGAGTGTCAGTTCCTTCAAGGGACTCTTGGTGCAAATTCTACTGATCCTCCATCAGATATAAATACATTTACTAAAGGTCGAAAAGTCTTGATATAGACAATTTTAGCCATTCAGCACTGATAATTTGAAATACATCTTAAGAATCAAATGATATTCACATAATGGTATGCTTTCTATTGCCTATAGCCTCAGAGACTTGGTAAAGATGAAACAGTTAACTGTTTTCTGGACAACCAAACACTTCAAGCTCTCGAGTAGAGCTGAAATGAGTTCCAAATTATCCCATTCAATATATTCTTTGAATATATTCAGACAGGACTTAAATATGTGTCTGTGTGAATATTGGATCAAATTTATGCATGTTTTAGACCATTTTAGGGTGTAAGAGACAATTTTTATGATCAAAGTTAAGGCCACATTGATCTGCCTAAAATAACAATTCACAAAATATAAAACATGCAAATTGAGGTCTTTGAGAAAATGTACAAAGTTAGATTATACATCGAATCTAACATGTTTTTTCCCATTGCTATAATACTTTTACTGTTTGTCAAATAGTGTAGCATGCAATGAGGTACAGTATACAATTTATTTGTAATTTTCAAATCCAGTCATCTCTAAAGTGAGATCGTTTATGTGACATTTTGCTATCTTCAGGAGATTTTCTGTGTTTAATGCTTCCACTGACCTACCTGATGATTTGGAAGACACTGTACTTCTCTGGATCAACAAAGTCTGTGCCCATCTACAGCACAAGCTTGACAAAAAGGAAGAACAAATACTGGAAGGAGAGACTACTCAGAAGGTAGGGTCTTTCAGTAAAACTTTGTTTTTTTGTGGGGGGGGGGGGGGGAAATAATTTATGCCTTACTACAACATAGGTTATATACAGTCCCCCTTGTCCATCTGTATGTCTGACCATTACACCCTAGTTAAGTTTTTTGTTTGGTCACTTTTTAGGCACTCTGATGAAGGCATCAGTGTTCCATGAACATATTTCAAGTATTTATCTTTAATGGTCTTACACTAGAAAGAGCTTCTAAGATGGCCTGTTGTCAGTCATCAATCAGCCATCATCCATCTGTCAGTTAGCTCAAGTTTAAAATCGCTGCTTGTCTAAACTACTTGGAAATTTACATGGAGACTTTACACATATTCATCCCAAAGGTCTTGTTGGTTCTAAACGTTGATGGTGCTGCTCAGACATCCAGTATCAACAAAACAAAATGCATGGACATAATACACAAATGTTTTCGCAAACTGTGTTTGGCTGTTGAAACCAGTGGCAATCATATTAACGATCTTTCAGATCTTGGATATTTTTGAAAATAAATGTACTTTATAGAGAGTAACAAAATGAACAGCCTTATCAGAAAAAGTGCTTTATTGACAATTTTGTGTGACTCGACAATAAAATAAGGATTCAACCATTAGACAGCCCAGTTCCCACCCACCCAGTGGTTTCATGGATGTCTAGTGGATTTTTTTAGGTCCTTCATGCACTCACTCATAGTGCCATCTGTGTTTTTGGACCTCGATGTGCACGAGTTAGTGAGGGAGAGGTGTATGAAACTTTCACTTACCAGTTTGGATGAAATTTTTTAAAATGTTAATCAAGTAGTAGTGTATTTCCAGGAAGAACAAAATGGGATTTATACCCAACTCCATGTTATAAGCAGATTCATGAGTTATCACAGCATGCTAGGAGAGATCAAGATCTTAGTTTGGATGATAAGCATAATAATACTAGGTAATGTCATGAAAAACAATTTTACTTTTCTCAATACATTTTCCAAAACAACTTTCACTATAAAAAAACTGATGCTTTTTATCTTACTTTAGTTGGTTCCCAAGTTCTTGAAATTACAATGATCTTGTAAACTGATATA
Source organism: Unio pictorum (assembly GCA_030141615.1). Taxonomy (NCBI): domain Eukaryota; kingdom Metazoa; phylum Mollusca; class Bivalvia; order Unionida; family Unionidae; genus Unio; species Unio pictorum. Next base: position 2,187,604 of record JARLTB010000196.1, read on the forward strand.
TGGGGCAATAGCAGTGAATACAAATGTTATAATACTTTACCCACGATATTTGATTTTGTTGCTTCTCATGATTTTAAATTGTTAAATAGGTTGTGGTTTGTATATATTTAAAAAACGTAAGAATCAGATTTTTAAGAAAAGCATGTAGGCTTATTGTACCTTAACTATTTTGTAAAATAAGCATATTTGCCGACAGTATTTTAAAAATGTAATAGTTTTGAGAAATAATGAAGACATCTTTTATTGCTCTTGGTTGATATTTTCCATATCATATCTTCTTCTTTTTGGTGTCTGTGTGGTATGTGATGTATGTTATTGCTCTTGGTTGATATTTTCCATAGCATATCTTCTTCTTTTTGGTGTCTGTGTGGTATGTGATGTATGTTATTGCTCAGAGTATGTATGTGTTCTGTACCTTTTTTAACACTTAATATATCAGACACAGTGTGTGACAATTCCAATGCTAGCCCAGAAAAGCTTGTGCACAACGAATATCTCAAAATTGTGGGGAAAAATTTGTCATGTAAAAATTGGGCTAGTTGCACAATTTCACTTGCTTTAAAATGATTTGTTTTTCTCCAGGCTTATTGGGCTATGTACTTGTGATCCTATGAGTTTGAGAAACATGATTGGTTTTAAACATAAAATATGTGAATGACTTCAAACTTTTTTGTTTTGTTATGAATACTTGCTCTTTGTATAATTTTCTTCTTTTTTGTTTTTGTTTTAAAGGTTAAAATTGTGAGCAAGTCAAGTCCAAAGGATTCAATCATTGTGCCTGTGATGGAGAACTTTTTAAGTGATGTAGGAGATGGATGCTCCCTCGCTGTTCTAGTCAGTTTCTACTGCCCACAGCTTAGACGATTAGAAGGTGAGTCAATTATTTGTTGTGCAGCTGCCATGAATTTTGTTCATGGATATTTCTCACCATACAAACCCCTGCTGTATCATTTAATAGATTGTTGATTGTATGAAACAGCACAAGAGATGTGCATTAACACATCAGTAGGATAATGGACAAGGTCACGTCTTTGGGTCTGTTGCATTGATGAACTGTTGACAAGTAATATAAAAGCAATGAAATTTATGATCACTAAGAACAACAGATGAGATGATCTTTTGTAGAAATGAAAATATGTGACAAGAATGGTAACCATGCATCAGTCTGTGTATTGAAACTCTGGTTGAAATAGAACACAGGACATAGATTTGGGTTTTTTATCAGCAGATTAAAGTATTCACATGCATACTTTGTGAAGTTCAAGCAGTTGATGTAAGAAAGATGGTCCAGTTGCCACATTTGTATGACAAAATACTAACAGTTGTTTTAACCACTCTAGTGGCCTTGTGGTTAGAGCATCCGCCGCGGAAGGGGGAGGTCATGGGTTGGATCCCCAGCCAAGTCATACGAAAGACTTAAAAAAGTGGTACTAACAGCTGCCTAGCTTGACGCTCAGTATTATAGGGTTAGTGTTAGGACTGGTCGGCCTGGTGTCAGGATAATGTGACTGGGTGGGACATATGCTACATGTCTTCGGCATGATGCCTCAGTGCTAGACATCACTATAAACTGCCTCACTGCAGACATCATAGCGGTATGATTTAAAAATTGTTAATACCACATTAAAAATCCTAATCAAACAATCAAACAAAGAAAAAAAACAAGAGTGGTTAAAACTATAGACTGACTGGTCATCAACTGAGAGACATCAGTCAGGATAAATAGGTCTGCAACATCCAGATCCTAACATATTGTAAGGGACACAGCCTGTGCATTGAGATTTTTTCAGTGCTCTATAATTCAAAATCAGTAAACATGATTGCGTGTGTGATTTGGATTTTAATGTAGCTTTTAAACAGTTTAAGTCATATCACTATAATGTCTGCAGCATTGCAGTTCTAGTACTTGTGCATCTTGCTGCAGACATGTAGCATGATGTCCCACCCAGTCACATTATCCTGACACCAGGACTTCCATTTTTACCACTAACCTATTAATACTGACCGCCTAGCGAAGCAAGTGTTAGTATCATTTTAATTGTCTTTGGTATGACTTAGTTGGGGTTCAAACCTGCAACCTCCAGCATCCAAGGTGGATGCTCTAACCACTATACTCCGGAGTGGTCCTAACATTATAGTGAGGTGGCACTATATAGTATACCTTATACTAAGGGTGTTTTATAAAAATATTAATAATAATAATGCTGATGCAATGTTGGCAGAGGAGTGTGACCATACAGAGAATCTTTGGCACTTTCAAACACCTCAATGTTTGTTATTCAATCAATCCAGGTGATCTGGAGTATGCATTGGAGGCATCCCATGTGAAAGGCGCTCAGTCTTTACACTTATAAGGTGTACAGGTTCCAGGTTTCACTGGCATACAGGAGTGTGATTAGCACACAGGTACGATACATGGAGATCTCAGTGTTCAGGGTTAGCATGCTGTTGTCCCACATTCTCTGCAACAACCTGGAGAGAGTTGTTGATGCCTTTCCAATCCACTTGTTGAGCTCAGCATTGAGCGAAAGGTTGTTGGTGATGGTAGAGCCTAGGTATGTGAACTGACTGCCTGTCTCAAGTTTGTAGTTGATGATGATGCTTGGTGGGTCAAAGTCCTGAGCCTTTATTGGTTTTCTTTAGGCTGATTGTCAACCGAAACTTACCGCATGCTTTAGCAAAGCAATCCATCAGGCGCTGTAGCTCAGCTTCTGTATGAGTGGCTAGAGCAGCATTGTATGCAAAAAGCATGTCCTTGATGGTTACTTCTTGCACTTTGCTCTTTGCCTTCAGCTGTGCCAGATTCAACAGTCTGCCATCTGATCACATGCAGGTAGATAGATCCCTATTGTGGACATTACAAAAGCGTGCTTGAGCAGGAGATCGATGAAGCCTGGACAGCTACTGCCCACCCCAAGTTGCCATTGGTCTGATGACATCCAGGCAATCATTGATGTTCGAAAGACTTAAGTCATCAGCAACAAACTTGCAATACTCCAGGTCGACATTGCCTCGCTATATATAGAAGACACAGCTACCAGATTCAGGGTCTCTTAGTGAAAAGTACTACATTTTCTTCTGACAAGGAGAGAGTGTCAATGAAGTCGGAGAGTTTGTTGTTGGATTCGCTGTCAGGAACCTTCTGCTGTGGATGGTTGAACCCTGCCAATAAGGAAATGAGAGACTGCTATCCCTCTGCCTCCACAGCTTGGCCTGTCGCCCAGATCAGAGTTTATGCTTTCACACTAAGTGCCACCACAGATACCAAGGATGAGTTTTTCAACGAGTTAGACTCGCTCTTCGACAAAATTCCCAAGGAAGAGAACTTGATATTACTGGGCAACTTCAGTGCTAGGGTGGGTGCCAAATACGACTCTTGGCCTTCCAGTCTTGTCAACTTTGGCATTGGGAAGATGAATGAAAATGGTCAGCGACTTGTAGTAATGTGCTCGTACCACAACCTCAGCATCATCAATTCATTCTTTCAGACATAGCCACAGCACAGAGTGTCTTGGAGGCATCCCTAATTCAAACACTGGCACTAACTAGACTTGATCACTATGAGACGGTCTTTCACCTGTACCTTCCATAGTGCTGACTGCATCACTGATCACACGCTGGTGTACTGCAAAATAAAGCTTTAGCCGAAGAAGATCCAATTCTCTTGGCAAGAGGTTAAACCATGTATTGATGTGACCAAGACGTCATATCCAGACAAGGCTGAGGAATTCACTTATGTCCTCTCAAGGCGTTTGATTCAGAACCTCCCAGTGGCAGTGCCAAAGAGTGACGGGATCACATCAGAGAGACTGTACAGCACAGCCACATGGATCTTTGGGATGAATCAGTCAAAGAACAACAAATGTTTTGTGTCTAACTCTGCCACATTTATGCTAGTCATAGAAGAGCATTGAGGTGCTCACCTGGAATACAAGCGATCCCCCTGCCAGATAACACTACAATTATACAGGTCTACCAGAAGCAAACTGCAGAGGTTAGCACGGCAGTGTGCCAATGAATACTGGCTTCAGCTCGGCCAGAGCATCCAGTCAGCAACAGCTATCAGAAACATCAGAGGCATGTACTATCGCAAAAGGAAAGCAATGGTTCCCACGAAGATAGTGATTGCATCACTGAAGTCTGCCACAGGTGATACCATTCATGACAAGGGCAAGCAGATGGAGCATGGGTGGAGTACTACTCTGAACTATACTCTAGAGAGAACCACATGACCAACGATGCCCTCAAAGCCAATGAAAACTTCAATCGCATGGCTGAACTGGACGAGAAACCTACTATTGGAGAACTAAAGAAGGCCTTACCAAAACTGTCTATAGGTAATGCCCCAGGAAAGGATGACATTCCAGCAAAAGTCATTAAGTGCAGCTACAGCTGTGTTGTATGTCCACAATATATGTGATCTTCTCCATCAGACAACTGCCGGAGAAATCCAGAGGACAACACAGAACCCTCTTCCTGGCCTTTATAGACCCCACCAGTGTGTTAGATCAGGTCAGCGGAGACGGAATCTTCACAATCCTATCGAAGATGGGATACCCTTCAAAGCTGCTAAGCATGATCCAGTCCTTCCACAATGATGTGACACAGTGCGGTATGATGGTTCAATGTCCGACTCCTTTGATATCCACAGCGGAATGAAACAGCGCTGCATCCCTAACCCATGCTCTCTGACATCGTCGCTGTTTTAATACCATGACTATGAATGTTGCACAAGGCACTCAGCATTAAGAGGTTGCTGTTAGGACTGGTCGACATGGTGTCAGGATAATGTGACTGGGTGGGACACCCTACTACATGTCCGTGGCATGATGCCCCAGTATTAGATATCACTATAAACTGCCACACTGCAGACATAGCGATATAACTTTTTGAAAGCCACATAAGGAATCAAAATCACATACCAAAAAAATCGAGAGGTCGTGGGTTTGATCCCTGGCTGAGTCTTACCAATGACTTGCAAAAATGGTACTAACAGCTGTCTCGCTTGGCTCTCAGCATTAAGAGCTTAGTGTTAGGACTGGTCAGCCTGGTGTCAGGATAATGAAACTGGGTGGGACATCATGCTGCATGGCTGTGGCATGATGCCTCAGTGGTACACATCACTATAAACTGCTTTGCTGCAGACATCGTAGCGATATGACTGAAAAGTTGCTAAAGCTATGTAAAAAATCCTAATCAAACAAACAAACAAGTTGGTATGTTTTCATCATCAGATGATAAATTTGTAGAAACTGACAGTGATGATTGGCTCAGGAAAGGTGTAATGGTCAAAAAACTTTTAAATCACGTGCAAAGAGTTTGTTGGTTGGCACAATTGATATCTTTGCCAACTATTTGATGCATGCAATACATTTTGGTGATAAATTTTATTATCTTATATAAATATTCGATTGTAAACATCTGTAATCTAATATTGTCATTTATGACTTTCAAATTGTCTTCTAGAGACCTTACTTAAAAATAAATAAGTAAATTGTGAGTGAGATTAGAAAATCAAATTTGTGTAAGCAATGCAATACATTAGTATGGACATTGAGCAAATAAATGTGCAGTAATTTGAAATTGATTAAGTACGTTGTGCTTGCTTAGTCAATATAATTCATATAAAATTAGGAATGGTCAAAAGTTCAAGAACCTAAATTACATGCCAATCTGGCACTTGTATATAAATGTTGGCCTACAAATTATGGAAAATTAAGTGAACCAGTTGAAAGAATATTTATTGACTGCACAATGCTTTGCTTCTTGGTTAGAGCATAGCTGCCAACTGTCCCGTTTTTTCCGTATTTGTCCCGTATTTTGGACCTGAATACGGGTGTACGTTTTTTTGGCAAAAAATACGTTTTTTAATTTTAAAAAAAAGTAATAAAATTTCTTTGGAATTGTCAGTTTAGAACGCGCTCTCGGTTCTATTTTGACTGAGTATATCACATGTATATATAAATGCAGTTCTACAATACGATTGGTTCATTCGAAATCAAGACTACCATGCCTGTCGTTTTCCGCCATATTGGATTTCGCAATAGTTACCGCTGTTGCTGTATCTAGTCTTCGTAATATTCGGCTTCTAATCATGATAAATTGGAAGGCATAATATTCAGAATTTTCCCCAGGAGAAATAGGAGACAACTGAAAGGATATTTGTGCCGTCTTTTATAGCTTTGTGAAACCATATAGTAAAGGAGAAAAATTGACGTTTTGTAAATTGTGTAACGTGATTTCGCTATTGGGCACAGAGGTGCCTATGAAGTGCAAGAGCACGAAAAAGCTAATAAACATCAGCTTCCTGCTTCATCACACACAACTCAACCTGAACTTACGACGTAGACAAATGACAGAGAGAACCTTAGTGTACATCAATCGAAATTTGATTTTTAAATTCCTTTTAGAAATAAATCTTCATTATTCAGTTACTAGTGTTCTTGGCGATTTATTTTGCAGAAGTTTTTCAGACATTAAAGTCGCAAAAGATAATTCTTATGCTTGAACGAAAACATTTCAATAAGAAAATCTCAGAACTGAGATAATCAATGAAAGTTGGTACATTTGGATCAATGATTAAAAAAGAAATGAGGCGTGGAAAGGGCTCCTATAAATAGCACGTGTTTGAGTGTGTAGCACTCGTGCACCTTCTGAATGGGCACCCATATGGAACATGGTGCAACTCCAGAAGGTACAAATGTGCATCTTTGACATTAAATAGTTATGCAAGGCACTGTCCAACTTTACTGATGGTTGTATATGTTGTAAATAGATACATATGCATTGAAATTTAAAAATCAGTATTTGTTCCTGAAAATCAGTATTTTTGTCACAAGTAATCAGTATTTTTGCACTCGGGGGTTGGCAGCTATGTTAGAGCAGTATATAACAGTTGAGTAATAGCAGGTCCACTTGTGTCTCTTCTTTATTGACTTTACAATTATTTTCTTTTTTTCAGATATCTGTCTCAAGGCCAGTGTTGGTATTGCTGATTCTCTGTATAACCTTCGTTTAGTCAAGACTTTCTGTGATAAACATATACCCTCCAAGATCTTCCATTTGACATATGAAGACCTTCTCTATACACATGAAAACCTGAAAATGAACATTCTTGTTATGGTTACAGAATTGTTTTACTGGTTTGAGATAAAAAGAGCTCCATTTGTTACTGGTGGAATGTTTACTTCTACAGAAGAGTCTTCTGGTGGTAAGTAACCTAGCTCTTAATAGTTGCAACTTCCGCCTGGATTTAAAACGTTTTACACTTTAAAAAGTAAAAGGATATAAATAAAGTTGAACCTATCAAAAGTATCATTATTGGATTGACTGGTCACCTGTGGGGAAAAGGCAAAGCTGTACACTCACCCATAGATGCATTAAAAAATGTATTTTCATTTTAATATGAGCTCTGTGCAATCAAAGTACACTTACACTGGCATATATTTGTTTAGAAATTGCCTTACTTGTGCACCATGTGTGTTTAAATGGAACAGCACTTACCTGTTGTTTTCTGCCAAAATTAATCTTACACACAGAATTACAGTATCCTGCTCACATGAATCCAACCAAACAATTAAATCCTTTCTGACTTTAATTTATCATTGATCTTTGTATTTTGTGTGAACTGTGACAAAATAATAAATTCACTATTGATTGACAGCTTACATGGGACTGTAAAACAGGACTGACTCTGGTTGGCCAGTTTGTATTTGGCTTGGAAAACTAGTCTTTATGCTTCAGTAGCTTTGTTTGGATTAGTCTCTTTCTCAGTGCACCATAAGCTTGTGATAAAAACATGGCTGCCAACTGTCCCGTTTTTTTTCAGTATTTATCCCATTTTTTGGACCTGATTATACGAATGTACGTTTTTTGGCCCAAACATTTTTTTCATTGAATAACCTAAAAATTACTTGCCTTGGAATTTTCAGTATAGAACATGCACTCAGTTCTATTTTGATAGAAATGTATCACATGTATATAGGAATACAGTTCTTCAATACAATTGGTTCATTCGAAATCGAGGCTACCATGTCTGTCTATCCATAGTATTAGATTTCACAAACACTTACCACTGTCGCTGTATCTTGTCTAATCATGTTAAATAGGAAAGCAGAACATTCAGAATTTCCTCGAGGAAAAAGAGAAGAAAAGAACTGGGACGACAATTGTGCCGTCTTGTGTAGATTTGTGAAACCATATCGTAAAGGAGAAAACTTGGACGTTTTGCAAATTGTGTAATGTGATTTCTCTTTTGGGCATGGAGACACCCATGAAGTACAAGAGCTTTTTTCCCAATATAGCTTTTGTTACTAACAAACTTAATAGACTTGACTAAAATTAAAAATGCTCCACAAGTTAGTAAGTTTTCTTTTCTTTTGTCAAGGGAGGCAACTCAAATTTAGTTAAATTATTATAACTGTTATCATCTCCCTTTTGGTATTGTTCCTCTGGTGATTATAATTGAAACTATAGTTGTCAATGGTTTTTAAAGGAAATCACTTTGAGTCTAACAGTAATGTTTCAAATGTTAATATAGATTTTCCCTGGGGCCCCGAGTGGCCGAGTGGTCTAAAGCGCTGTCCGTTACGGACCACTGCCATCTCACCTCTGTCTGCGTGTGTTCGAGTCTAAGATTCGGCAAATGTAGTTATGTGAGAAAGCTTGCAAGTAGCTTCTCGTGGGTTGGTGGTTCTTTCCGAGCGTTGTCGGGGTTATTCCTCCGCCATTAATACTGTCCGCCATGTATAGCCTACATTGTGCTGAAAAATGGCGTTAAACCATAATTTTTTTTTTATTTATACAGTTGAACAAATTTTGGACAATATTGTTAAGAAGTTTTTTTTGCATTCATTTTGCAGTGGTAAAAAGGACCACAAATAACATTATCTTTTGTTCCATGTGATATATTGCAAATTAGTACCACTTGAACAGGCTTTCTTTTTCCTTCCTAAGTTTGATGTATGACTTTAGCATGCTATTTTGCTAGGTAATATTGACTTGGCGTGATGTTATGCTATGTACTATTGACTTGGGCATTATGTTATGCTAGGTAATATTGACTTTGGCATGATGTTACGCTAGGTAATATTGACTTTGGCATGATGTTACGCTTGGTAATATTGACTTTTGTATGACTCAGTGCTAGGTAATATTGACTGGCATAATGTAATGCTAACTAATATTAACTGTATTTGAGAAATTTCCCTTTGTCTTACAGTTTCTAAATCAGCCAAGTTTGCTGTGCCAAATATACCTATTAGCAATGTTACTAAATAGAGCTTTCAGAAATTAAGAACCGAGGACCTGCGTTCCAGTAGTACTCCAGATATACACCGGGCAGGCTCAACAGGGTAGGCCAAGCTTCATGTTTCTTAATAATACATTTTGGTAAGATGATATTAAATGCCTTATATTAGCATACATGCCAACCATTATGCTTTTGGCGTAATCTTTACGCTTTTTTCACTAAGTTACGCGTAAATGTATATGGATTATGCTTTTTCAGTATATCCACCCTCCCAAAAAATCAGTTATTTGTTTTCTCGTTTTAAATTATCCCACAGATGTATTTTAGAAAAGATGGCTTTTACATAACTACAATATAAGAGTACGCTTGTCTGTGGACTTGTGTGCACTTTCCTAACAGTATTATGTTCTATTTATAGCAAACCTGGTTCTACAGTGTGACCCTGCTATAACGCGGTAGTTGGGAACCACAAAATCTGACCGCGTTGTTGACCGAACCGTGTTATAAGCAACCAGGTCAGTTAGCTGAAGAAAATGATGCATGTACCCCATAAAATTGCGACCGTGGGGGGTGAGGGGGGTATGTAATAAATGCGGCTTTTAAAATACATCTACATCAGCACAGTTACTATCTTAAATTGATACATATTAAAGGAGAAATACACCTTTAGTGAATACATATAATAGTTTACTTTATTTAGAGAACCACAAATTGGTACATATACGCGAATACTGTTTATATATACATGTATAATGTATAGCTAGAATAGAGTATCAACACCGTGTACTCGCCTTCGAGCCTCATCATATATATTGAATCCATAATAGAAGTGATTCCATCGAAAATATGCACACACACAGCTTTAAAATATTCAATAATTTTTTCACAAGTCATACTGGTCTGAATTCATAGGAAAAACATAGCACACTCACTAACGAATGACGAAGCACATTTACTTTTCAGTACGTCCCAAGTCTGTAAAATTTCGTTTGCGTTTTGACAGCAGTAGTGTTCGTAAGCATCAAAGTTTTCCCAACAAAAGGAGACTTTCAAACGTGTTCCAGTCAGGTTGGAGAATACAAAAATCCATCAGATTTCATCATATTTATTTAAGCGTGGTACTGACTTCCTTTGAATTAAAGCTCCTTGTTTTTTTTGAAAGAGTGTAGTCGGATTTCTTTGACGGGTGCATGCGTTATTGAAGTCACCGCTAAAAGATAACTTTGGAATACCAAACAAATGCCCATTTCTTAATGTGGTGGCAACATCAAATAATTGTATTGCATGATTGAGACGAATTTTGTTTCCATCTGCTGAGTACGTTTTCATAACAATCGGTGCATCAAAGGTAATATGTTTCCTTTGAAGTTTTAGGAAACTATTTTATCGGGTGCATTTTTAAAAATGAAGTGGCCATGGTTTGGTCGATTGTAATTACAGTTCCTCCTGCCTGCTGAATAGATGACAAGATTTTTTTTAAAAATTATTTTTTGTTACATTTGTGGTAGCGGAGTGATGCTGCCTTGCACTCATCCGTCAGAAATTTAACAAAGGGTCAACATATGATAGAGACTCATGTGCTCTGGTCTGATGAAAAAGAATACTACAAAAAATGTGGGTGTTCTGAAGGATTTAATTCTGAATGGAAAGAAGAGGAATTTTACCTACCATCCACATACAAATATCAGTCTAAGTAAGCTTATTAAGTACTAGCGAGCGGCCAAAAAGACTGCCTCGTCCGCTTGATCTCCGCTACCATAAATGTCAACAACAAAAAAGGCAGATATCTCAAAACATACAGTACTCATGCTCGATGTCAGCATAAGCGGATTATGATGTAACAATACACTGTTAAGATGGTTTGTCAGTATAGACAAAGAAATTGTTTATGTAACAATAGATACATTTCAGTGCATTTTATATCAAGTTTGCGGTTGCATTTCATGGGGCCTCAGAATTTCTCCACTCCAAACCAATGGTTGTATATACAAATTTAAATAACCAACAATGTCGCCAATTAAAAAAAGTCGCCATATGGTATGTTTTGCCACCAGTAAGAAAAATAAAATCTCAACTTGCGACATTGGCGAAGCCCTGCACAATCCTAGAAACATTTTGCACTTTATTTTTCGTACTTTCTGCTTGGTTGTGTATATGTATGCAGCTAAAAAAAAAAACAGGTCAGTTATTGTTTGTGCAACGATTTTATACAGAATTAATTGAAGATAGTCACAAAGGCGACTGTCTGGCTTTACTTATTGATCAGTAACAAGTAACATTTCTGATAATGTTTATTTTGGCATAACACTTGACGAATCTAGTGAAATTGTTAAATTTTAGAAGCTATTATATTCATATTATATTCAAATTCATACTAGAACTCTTCCACAAAATGATAAACATTTTACACACTATTCCCTGTACTTCAAAAAAGAACAATACACATACATGTAATCAAAATTGCTGGAACTACGCCACGATCATATTAAATTCAAATTCTTACACGATCTATTTCCATAATGATAATATATGTTAAACCCAAAAATATTTTTTCATGTGTGAATAAATATGCAAAATTTTGGAAGCCATGCCACGACCGCGTTATATTCGAATTTGCGTTATAGTGGAGCGCATTATAGCAGGGTCACACTGTACTTTAAAACTTTCAACCTTGAATTCTATTTATATGGCTTAGTGAGGAGAAAACAGACTGGTTTTCTAATATTTATCTTTATGCGCAGATTCATTGTTCTAATTCATTTTTTTGGCAGAACCAGTTTAAAGGTATTTGGCGCTAAAACTTTTATTTTAATTTAGTCTATACATATATGAGAACAAAAGTATTTTAAAAAATTTCACAGATAGATCAGAAAAATGCAACAAAATAACCACCAAAATTTAACAGATTCCTCTAAATATGAAAACATGAGTGCAGCATCATGTGACATCTATATAAGGCTGTGTGGAAAGAATTTTAATATTTGGTGCTAAAATTCTTAATATGGTGTCTAGTCAATGTGTATGTAAAGCTACATATGAAAACTTGAAACAGTAAAGGATGTTAAAAGACGAGATGGGCAAATTAATCATTGTTTAGTGAAATTTTAGCATGTTATATATGGATTACACTTTTTCTGCGTTGATTCCGCTTTTTTGACCACTTGGATTATGCTTTATCCTCATCAGGTGTTGGCATGTATGTATTAGGAGTTCACATCACTTCTTTGGGGTATCATCATATCATAATCAGAAATATTATCTGAAATTCCCACTGGATCAAGCAGGGGCATCTTGATTTGGTTCAGTCCATCTGTACACCTTGTTGCAACTATGTGGACTTAAGTTATGTAACAGAAGCAAAACCAGCAAGTTTAGTAAAATCAAAAAATAAATTATTTACCTAGAATACAAAGTGAAAATTCAACAGACACAGTATTGTGAATTAAATTCCAGATAATAGTTTAATGTTCAGTTAAAAGTCCAAAGTATGGAATGTTCCAAATGATTTCCAAAAATATTGAATCTCCTGATGTACCAAGGGTCGTGAATGTCTTGATGTAGCACAATCCAGGATGTCCATAAATGAATGAATCCTAAAGTAGTGCACTGAAGTCAATGAGCACTTTGTAATTCCAAATAATAATTTAAATAAATAATTTGTCTCAGATTAAATATGAACACAGCTGTAAGTGATTCCACAGGCTGATCCTAAAACAGGAATGAGTAATTGTTTACCAAACCTCTTTAAATGCAGACTTCACCTGTGATGCAGTAGAATTTCTGGAAACATCATAAACAAGGTCAGGTCTTTATCTCAAAATTCTATTAATACTTTGTTTGCTTCTTAAAATTAAACTTCATTTTTGCAATCCTGAATGAAATGATAAAAGTCATATAGATTAAATATGCATAAAACTTTTCACCAAATTGTTTTGTTAGGACAATGATAAAAAAGAGCTTGATGTAGAAAAGAAAATTTAGTAAGAATTTGTGTATGCAAATCTAGATGACATAGTTTCAGTTTCAAAATATTAAATCAGTTATTTCCATTTTGATCTATTTAAAAAATATTTGGACATGGTTTGCGTGAATACCTTATTAGCATGATCATGCAATATTCACTCTACAGTAACAGTTGAAATATGGTAGACATGTTTGTATGTGCATTTGGATGACCAGATTGGATCCTCATGCCATTAAAGAAACTCTTTCCTGACTGTTTGGCCAAGTTAATTTATGGTATGACCCTGTTTTCAAAGCAATTCATTCCTTTTTGGCTCACCATGCCATTAGGCCATGGAAATTTATGGTATGATCCTGTGTTCAAAGCAATTCATTCCTTTTTGGCTCACCATGCCATTAGGCCATGTTAATTTATGGTATGACCCTGTGTTCAAAGCAATTCATTCCTTTTAGGCTCACCATGCCTTTACAAAATGTTATTTTATGGCAGTACCCTGTGTTCAAAGCAGTTCTTTTCTTTTTGGCTCACCATGCCATTACGCCATGTTAATTTATGGAATTTCTCTGTGTTCAAAGCAATTCATTCCTTTTTGATTCAGCAGGCTAGTTTGGACGCTGTTTCCGATGCTGAAATTGTCAACAATGTGAAGGAAAATAATACCAATGGTATTGCTGCAGTTGGTGGTGATTTCAATAACGACTGTCACAGTGAAAACACCATACCTTAGCTGTAACCACTGAAATCTAAATAATCGATCCAAGGTTTAGAGTGTGTAAAAAAAAAATGGATGTTGATTGTGTTCTGATTAATTCAGATTCATCAGTTGAGGAAAATTATTGACTTTGCTTAAAGCAATATGTGAAACAAACAGGATGTTGCTGATAATCAGTCATTTGTTCAGAAAGTATTACGGTCCTGATCTTTGTCCTTAAATGAGTGCAATAAGCAATATTATTTTTGTTTTTAGTGTTTGTTTTAGATTTAGGAATCCCGTTTAAATTTTGGCAGGAATTCCATAATACATCTGTGTACATTCTGATTTTGATTAACAATTGGCAGCAAAATATATTATGGAGAATTCTTTATCTAAGTTATAATTGTACCTTGGTATTTGAAGGGAAAATTGACACAGAAGTCAATGTTTTCTTGATTATTAATGGATTCATTTAAAACAAAAGTTGTTAGGAGTAATGGTGTTAAATTGATGCAGGGCATAGTGAACTTAAATTTAAGTTTAGATACATTGACACACTCAGATGTGACATATTTTGCCAGAATTGACTCGTTGTGTAGACCCAGAAGCACTTCATTCCAGCTCATAAAAGGGTATAAGCTATCTAAGAAAGAGAGATTAGACTGGTCTCAGTTTCTCAGTTACTAACAGCTAGTGTTGGAAAATTCACAGAAATAAGCCATAGACCTGACATTTCACACAGTAATATTGAGGTTGTCAAATTGTATACATGTATTTTTTTTATTAAGCCATCAGATTTGGAGGCTTTTCTGAGTGAGTGAAAATTGTAATTTTACAATCCTTAGATTTTTCAACCACTGGCATGCAAAAGCCTACAAAAAATGGATTATACGACTTGTTAGTTAGATATTATCTATGTGTGTTGTCTGATTTAATTACTGACCCAGTGTCTTATTTGATATTAAGGCCTGTACCACCACAGAGGCATGTATTATTGCAAAAGCGGCAGCTACACTTAGCAGCACAGCATCATCTTGAAACAGACAATTTACAACACCAAGGTAAATATTATTAGTTTATAAAAACATTATTGACTCAGTTTCCATAATGAAGCACATGTATAACTGGTTGAGGAAATTTTGAAAGCTATGAATAAATGCAAGTTATATAAATATTGTGAATATATACTTTAAGGATTCATTTTACTTTTTAACTTTATATTTATTTAAGATACAATTTACTAGTTTACATAATTTATTGTTGTTACCTTTTATGTTTCCATTTATTTGGAAGGGTTTATTTCCCTTGAGTTTTTGTGCAGCTTCATTTTTATATTTTAAAACTTTACTTTTAATTATAACCACATAGCCAAACCATTGTTGTAATATACTGTTAAAATGCTAATACATACACACACAAACACACACACACCGCTCTGGTGATCTGTTGGTTAGAGCATCCATCTCGGATGCAGGAAGTCATGGGTTTTAACCCCGGCAGAGTCATACCAAAGACTTATTAGAATTGGTACTAACATCTGCCTTGCTTGGTGCTAAGCATTAAGAGGTTTGTATTAGGACTTGCCGTCCTTGTGTCAGAATAATGTGACTTGGTTGGACATCATGCTACATGTTTGTGACATGATGCTCCAGTGCTAGACATCACTATAAACTGCCAATCTGCAGACATCATAGTGATATGACTGAAATGTTATAAAGCTACAGTAAATATCGTAAACACACACACACACATTAAACTTTTTGGCTAATTGTTTTGTTGGATACTAGATGGATGCATCAGTGCATGAAGACTGTTGAGGCAGCAGGTACCACTGATAACTCGTTTATGTAACAGCTACCTCAGATGGTGAATATGTACTTTTATTATAATAATAACAGGATATCATTTCAGTTGCAGGCAAATAATTCCTTTCCATTTGAAGACTTCAATCAGAGTTAGTACAAAATTGGTATCAAAGTCTTCATAAAAATTGGTACCAGCCTGTCCAGAAAATAGCAGTAGTCCAAGGCTTGGGACATACAATTTTCCCAGTTAAACCAAGGAAATGAACTTGTCAGAAGACTGTTGGACCTCCCACTTTTGCCAAAAAATGGAAATTAAAAGCTTTCCTCTGCGATACTATCATTGTGACCTAAACTGTATGTCTTGTCTTGTCTTGCAGAATCTAGTCGAGGTGTAAGGAGGGCAAATTCCTTGTCATCACATGATCGCAGTCCTGTGAAGCAGTCAGTGATAGCCTGGCCAGAGATGTGAGTACATGTACTACATGTATTGGATGTTTTCATCATTGCCTCTGTTACCATTTGCAGCATGAGTATCATTGTTCAGGGACCTCACTTGCTGGTGTCTTGCTGTCCGATCAGTCCCCTGTTCAGATCACCCAAATCAGTCATTGTTTACACTTGGCTCTTTGGATTACATAATTGATAAATTGGGTAACAGGCAAGTGTATATGCTTTATCCTCTATAGTTCCCTGGTGACCAAGTGGTCTAAAGTGCTCACCTTCTGAAATCACTGCCATCTCACCTCTGTCATCACTGTTTCGAGCCTCTGCTTTAGCCAGTGTGAGAAAGCATGCTATTAGCTTACCATGGGTTTATGGTTCTTACCAGGGCTTTTCTGAGTTCTCCCACTTCAAATTATACAGGCCATCATGTATAGCCTATCTTGCACTGAGAAATGGTGTTAACCCCCCCCCCCCAAAAAAAAAAAAAAAAAAAAAATACAGAAACCTTGTTTCTCCATATTCAGATTTTTCAGTTTTAGCTCAAAGCTTTTATAAAACATTACCCAAGAGAAGAATATGTGGTTGTATTTTGCAGATAGTCAATTTAGAAATGAATATGAATAAATTACTTTCAGAATAAGTTTATTTAGGTTATTATACAGTAAAGAAAAATCTGATTCATTTGATACTGTGGACAATTGGAAATGCTAGTACAAAAGGCAATTTGTCAATACTAAATTGTCTGTCCATTTGTGGAAATGTTCAGCATTGCAGACAAATGCTCACATCAAGTTGATATAGCATTACAAATTTTGTATTTATTCAACCATGCACTTCAAAGATTAACAAATAAACATAACTAGTCACTTAAGAAATGTATATTTAAACTATGTCATGAGATAAAGGGGTCTAAACAAATGACGGGTATCAGCTGTCAAGGTAACTTGACTGTTTTTGTAGGTTAGCTTTTGCCACATAGCACTATTCATTTGCTGCCCATAGTTGTATTGGCTGCCTGATCCTAACCTAGCACAATTCATTGGTGACCCAGTTAGATGGCTAACCTAATGCTTGCCTGGTGTCATTCATTTGCAGCCCTTAGTTATATTAACAGTCTAATACTAACAACACAATTCATTGATAAAAAAAAACTATCCCAGAAATAAATGGATGTAGATTATAAAACAATCCCAGAAATAAAGGGAAGTAGATTTAAAAACACAATCCCAGAAATAAAGGGAAGTAGATTTAAAAAAACAGTCCCAGAAATAAAAAGAAGTAGAGATTATTTTTAAAATCCCAAATATAACAGGAAGTAGATAAGAAACTTACCCAGAAATAAAGTGAAATAGATAAAAAAAATAATCCCAGAAATAAAGGGAAGTAGTTTTTTTTTTAATCCCAGAAATAAAGGAAAAGTAGATAAAAAAAATCCCAGAATAAAGGGAAGTATATTTTAAAAACAATCCCAGAAATAAAGGGAAGTAGATTTTAAAAAACAATCCCAGAAATAAAGGGAAGTAGATTTTTTTTATTTTTAAAATCACAGAAATAACGGGAAGTAGATAAGAATCTTACCCAGAATAAAGGGAAGTAGATAAAGAAAACAATCCCAGAAATAATTGGAAGTAGATTTTAAAAAAGGGAAGTAGATTAAGAAAAACAATTTTATTAATAAATGGAAGTAGATTTTTGTTTAAAAAAAACAATCCCAGAAATAAAGGGAAGTATATCAAAAATAATCCCGGAAATATAAGGAAATAGACTATAAACAATCCCAGAAATAAAGGGAAGTAGATATAAGGTAATCCCAGAAATAAAGGGATCTAGATAAGAAACAACCCCAGGAAAAGGAAATAAATGATTTACCATAACAGAAACAGCAAACAGGTAATAATAACTAAGTTGATGACACCTGACTCTTGTCCAACTCTCCAGACCCTACCAATTCAGATGTAGTTTATGCAATAAAATTACACATTAATTGGCATTTTGATAAGTGTCTTATTTTCCATTATGCAATAGTTGATTGACAGATACTACTGGATTAACCAAGTTTTTTTTTATCTAGCTAAACTGTTATGAGATTCAGCATTTTTGCCCTAGTCATCTTCTTTATCTGTCTTAAATGTTGGTTATGAAGCATTTCAATTGTATCAGATGAGAACTTCAAAATATATCACTAAATAACATTAGATGCAATGCAGAATGATTAGCTGAATGTGTGTATGTGTGTGTTTGTGTGTGTGTGTGTGTGTGATTTGAATTTTTAATGTAGCGTTAAAAAAATTTCAGTTTTATCACTATGACTTCTGCATTGTGGCAGTTTATAATGATGTCTAGCACTGGGGCATCTTGCTGCAGACATGTAGCATGATGTCCCACCCATTCACATTATCCTGACACAAACCAACCAGTCCTAATACTAACCTCTTAATGCTGAGCTCCAAGCAAGGCAGCTGTTAGTAACATTTTAATTGGTCTTTGTTTTGATTTGGCCTGGGTTTGAATCCATAACTTCCTGCATTCAAAGCAGACACTCTAACCACTAGGCCACTGAAGTGTCCAGAATTCCTCCGAATAATTTTACTTCCAAATCACAGATCTGGATCTCAGACTTAGTTTACATTTAACACCTATACTAATGAAGAAGTCGGATAGTTTGGGGGTCAAAAGTCCAAACCTGAAGGTCACTGAGACTCACTGCAAAATAATCTTTTTGACAATAACATTTGTTCTTCAGTCTTTGTTCAGAATCACAGACCTGGATCAGACTTTGTGGATGGCTTGCACCTGGGAAGTAACTTATTAATTTTGAGGTCAAAAGTCCAAGTCACAGACTGAAAAATGTCAAATGATTTCAACACAATCACCATTGTTTTTCTTACATACTTTGAACTTTTGGCATGCTTGCATTTAGAGTAAGTTAGAAGACTACTCATGTGTGTGTGGGGGTGGGTGGGTCGGAGTAATGGGAGATTGTCACAGGTCATGGTTACTAGCTGAATAATGGCTTCTGCAAACAAATTTCAGTTCTCAGTTAAGTACCTTCACTAAAATCTGCAGATTACTTACACTTTCTACAAGAAAGAAATTTATCGACACTTAGTGTAAAAAGGTCTAGAGTCAAGGTCACTGACTGAAGGAAGGAAAATGTTTTCAGCTATAAATTTAGCTCTAGACAATACAATAACCAAAGAGTGTTGAGAGTTAGCTTTTAAGATATGAGAGAAACCTGTTGCTTTTGGGGTCATAAGGTCAGAAGTCAGTATCAATGTCGCTTGAAAAAACGATTTTACACAGTGATTATTTTTATATTCTACAGTAGGTTTCTTGTTCAAATTTTATGACTGGCTTGAAATAAAGAAGCAGTTTGATTTTAGTATCTTAAACTTAACAGTCACAGACATGACAAGACTATTTTACAAGTATTGATCTCTAAATAGTATGTTTAGTTCTAGACTGTTTACCTTGACCTTGACCAAATTTTGAGGTTACTGTGACCCATTGTAATATTCAGAGTCACAGACATGAACAGACTATTTATAAAGCATTGATCTCTGCATAGTAAGTTTAATTCTAGACCGCATACCTTAACGTTGACCAAAGGTTGAGGTCACTCTGATCCATTGTTATATTCAGACTCAACCATGCCATGTCATCGCATACATAAAGGTGTGTGAACATTGGGATGCATATAATATGCCCTTCATGGTATCCTTGCCATAAGTCTTTTTGTTTTTTTTCAGTCCTAAAGAACAGAATGGACTCCTGGACACTACATCCCTTAGCAAGGGAAGCAACTTACTAGCTAATGTCAGCATTGATTCAGAACTCAATGAAAGTTTTTCAAGTGAAAGTATAGATTTAGGGGAATTTGAAATTTCGCCTAGGACAGACTCTGCACGAACATATTCTGTATCTGAACATTTGTGTCCTCCAGATATTCGAGACTCTGCACAGCCAGATTATTTGGAAGTTGAGAGTGTAAATTCAGGTGTTCCTTCAAGGACATCTAGTGTTGAACAGTCAAAATCAAAGGGAGATAACATAGAGCCACTGTTGCCTGCAAGGATTAAGCCAGCAAAGGAGAAAACAAATAGTCATACAAAGGAAGAAGAAAGGGGAGATGATGAATCAAAAAGGTCTCCAAAAATTTTAAAACCTGGTGTAGAAACATTTTCCGATGAAATTAAATCAGAATCAAGTGGTTCAAATTTTGATGATGATAGAATAACTCCTTTACCAGAGGATCAATTGACTGCAAGGAGTGAATATTTAATTCTGCCTGTACAAGGGCAGGTAATTCCAGCGACTCAGCAGAGGAAAGGGTTTGATGCATTTATTATCACAGGTAGCATAGGAGATTCACAAATAATTGAAAGTCATAGGTCCGATGTGTCAAAGGAAACAGGACACAGTTATACAGTTGCTGATCACATTTACACTCCTGAGACAGCAAGGGCTGCTGGGATACCTGTTGTGAGTGACGATAGTGATATTAAGGCCTCTCGTGAAGGGAGTGTTAGTAGTCGAAGCTCCGGAGATTTCTCGGACCACGAGTCTCGTAAAATTCACAAAGATCATAAAACCAGGGAATCTGATGAGATAAAAAGACAGTGTGATACAATACTCAGTAAGGTACAGGTGACAGCTACGCCAGAGGCATATAGAAGTCAGAAGCCAGTTATGGTGTGTGATCAACCCACAAAGATATTAGATAATCCAGAAAAGGCTAAAAATACGACAAGCTTTGCACAAATGAAGAGACTGAAGGAAAATTTAGGCACCTTTGATAATTCTGGTTTTGTATACATGCAACATGGAACAGAGGGACTGCGAAGTCCGCTTAAGGAAACTTGCCCCAAGAAAGTTGAGAAGAGGACGACATTTGCACCTCTGCCAAATCAGACAACATGGCAAGAAAATGCACAAACCAGCAGCTCCAGTCCTGAGGATGCATGTCAGAATCTGGAGAATGGAGGAGGTGATGTGTCTCAGCCAGTCCCTGCAGAGCTGTTGAAGATTCGGTTAAAACTGGAAGAGAAAAGAAAATCTATTGAGAAGAAGAAAAGACAGGCTGAAATTCAACAACAAAAAATGAGACAAAGAATGGGGAAAGCTGCATTTCTGCATGTTGTTGCTAAACCAAAGGAGAAGTCGATGGAAGAAGATGGTTCTGAGGAGAGTAATGAAAGTAGCCTCTCAAGGAGTGACCTGTCAACATCAACAGGACAAGGTACCACATCACAGTTATCATTCAGAGATAGAAGTAATGAAAAGCAAATAGAGGCCTCAACTAACTCCTCAAAATCAACTCAAGAAGATGAATTTGAGACCCCACCACAGTCACCAACCCGACAGGTCAAGTCTTCCCGTGCTTTTTCAAGAGAGGACATTCAGCAGACAATAGAAAACGTTCGGAAGAAATGGTTTAAAGATGATGAAGATGCTGGTTCTAAGCCAGTTGCTTCTGATCAAAGCGAATCTTCTGGAATGTCTAGTTCACAGTCATCAGTAGAGAAAGACATGTCTAGAAGTGGAGCAGAGAAGGGTGATAATTACGATGAATACAGTAGTTCCCTTGATAGGTTGAACAGAAGTTTAACAGACTTGCAGGGTGAAATTATGAAACTGTCCCTGAAAAAAGAAAAGATACAAAGCTCAACATCAGATATTTCAGCTGGTGCAAAAAGCAAAGTTTCTTCTCCAAAAGTTTCACCTCCCAGATCAGAATCAGTTGAGTCCTCCACACGATCGAGATCGGGATCACGATCACCAACAAAAGCTTTGGAAGCAGCAAAGAAGACATTACCTGCAGCTCCAGAGAACTTTTCTCAAGGAAGTGAACATGAATACCTTGGTTATCCAGCACATACCGATGCAGGTCAATTTCCCGATAGGCCATATGTTCAGAGTCAAGGTCATGTGATTCCACCTGTTATGCCACATGTACGAATGATGTCTCAGCCTCAAGCCAACACCATGACACATCCGCCAACTTATCCACACGATTTTCAGCCATATGCTTTGCAAAGTCCTTCTCATATAACGGGACCAGTTTACCCCAATCCAAACCAGTATGGTCATATTGCACCCAATCTTGGTATGCAGCCAGGTGGCCACTATGGGGGGTACATTATGGGGCCAGGGGCACAACAGCATATAGGGATACCCTCATATCAGCATTCACCATCCCATATGTATCCTAACGGTCCTAGTCAGATGTTTCCACATGGATATTCTCCACACACAATGCATTTGACATCTCCTCCCAATCAGCCATACCCTCATTCCATGTACGGATCACCCTCACAGCCAGTGCCCCCTTATCAACCATCTCTTCATTCTGATGTTTTACACACGGTCTCAAGTCATCCTCAACATTCCATGATGCCTTCATCTCATGTTGCTGAATCAGCAGTTCCATACTCTGGAAATGGTTTCCAACCCAGGCCAGAGCTTGTTCAGACTACCCAGGAGTCTTCATCAGTGGAAACGGCGATGCAGATTCTGAATCAAGACTCACAACCAAAGACTCATCCTATAGAAAAGGAAGTCGAAGACTTGCAGTACACACAGGATCAGGCTTCATATGATTCTAGTGGATCTGAAAGACTTGGTGATAGTTCAGTTCCAATTGATAGTGAACAGCTATCATTGGCAAAACCTGATGGAGGTGGCTTTTTTGTTTCCTTTGGTGAAGATTCACCCAGGAGACAAAAGCCAAAGATGAAAGCTCAGAAGGAGAAGACAAGTGTTCCTGAGCAGAAAGTAGTTGCACCACAGCCAGATGAAAACCCTTTTGAAACTAGTAAGGAACTGAACAAATCAGGATCACAGCAGGATGATTCTGTTCTGTCAGAGCAACACACACCGGGAGTTGGTTTCATGATAGGACAAGAAGAGAGTCCTATTGTCAAGGTAAGAACTTAAATGGTAGGTTGCTGGGTTTTCTATTCAGTATGCAGGTAATGGAAAATGACTTACTAAGTAGATGAGAAATGCATACAAGATCATAACCTCCAGTTAAATATATCATGATTTATTGTTTCTTTTCCTGATAACTACCATCCATTCAGCCTATTCTTAGATACTCAATACCTGCATATCATTTATAGTCAGTCTATCACATGCAATTTGAATTTATACCTGTAAGTTTACTCCGACAGTACTTTCGGACCTCGAAGTTCATGACTTAGTCATGTTTCAAGGCTCATTTAAAACAGTAATGTCAATAGCTGCATGAATGAAATCACCTTTTTAATAGTTCATAGTAAAATAATTAAGTATCTTTTTTTATGTTAGACAGATGATCAGTACCAGAGGAAGATTCAGTTTTGTTCAGGTGCTCTTTGTATAGAGGTGTCAGTTAAGGCAGGTTTCAATGTCCACTCTAGTAGAGGTGTCACAGAATTAAATTGTCTTTCCATGTAATTATTTATATTTTAATAAAAAGGATGACTTGGACATGCAGAGAAAGAAAGAAAAATTGGTTCAGATGCAGCAAAGGAGAAGGGAGGAACAGGAAAGAAAGAGAATGGAGAAAGAGGCAGAAATGGCAAGGAAACGAGAGGAAGAAAGGTGGGTTTTGCATCAGTTGCAATAAATGCAGGTTCCCTTACTAATGGAAAATGGTGAAAAGATTGGGAATAAAGTAAGTTTCTCCCATTTTTTTTCTGCAAAAAATGCCTAAAGTTCGGGAAAGCTGGGAATTTCACTTGGGGCAAATAGAGCAGTTATAGTGTGTGTGTATATATATATATATATATATATATATATATATATATATATATATATATTGTCTTCAGTTACCAGGATATGTGGATATTGCAGAACTCTTCAATCAGTTACTGCATGCAGTTAAGCATGCAGGTAGGTTTTGTCGACACTATGTCCACTCAGTTACATCACATATGTTAGAAACTGTATAACTGACCTCTATGACACATGTCCAGACCATTATCTCCTTACACTGATTTACCATATAGATCAGAAACACATAATGATGGTCAGGTAATAAATAAAGTGGCAAAAATTTACATCAATACAAATTTTCTTTCATGGATACACCACATACATAAATAAAATTTGCTTTACTACAGCCATTCTTGCCTTGTTTAATAGATTTTCAAGCTTTGTGACTGCAGAAGCAAAATAATGCTGTGAAATATGAAATTCAGTTCTTAAATAACATTTGCCTTAGTTTGTTATTCAGATTTGAATACAAATCATTTTCTGTATAGGACCTTGTTATGTCCCTCATTTGTATTCCAGACCTGACAACCCTTATGATATGAATAGCAAGAAATACAGAAATACAAAATAAAGTCCCAGTTCTTGTTTCATTTGGATCCAATTTTCTAAAACTTGCATTTATCAAATGATACTTGTTTGAGAAAAAAAGGACAGTAAGCCTCTTCTTAAGTTTAAATAGCACAGAAGATTAAAAGGGAATAATCAGATTCTGCTGGGGACAACTCTGGAACTTTAAAAAAAATATTTGACCCGACGTTTGTGTCGATAAATTACACGATATCATCTAGTACATTTTGGTTGCCTTAACATTGCCCCAAGTGATGATAAGGATCAGCTCAAGAGACTACATCAGTCAGATATACCTAAGAGTCCATATCAGTTAGATATACCTAAGAGTCCATATCAGTTAGATATACCTAAGAGTCCATATCAATTAGATATACCTAAGAGTCCATATCAGTCTAAGAGTCCATATCAGTCAGATATACCTAAGAGTCCATATCAGTTAGATGAAACAATGAGTCCATATCAGTTACATATCCAAATTTTTCCTTTTTGTGTGTGCTCAGTAAGCATTATAAATGGCAAGGGTTGTTGCAAAGTTTGTGGACCTTGCATATATCAATCAGTTAAAATGATCCTGTCTAAACATTTCTGTACATTATTTACTAGCTATTTCTGAGCATCTGTGTAGTACTTTTAAAAGCAATGCAACTATCTTATAAAATAGATTAATTACAGTGCATTTAGAGTCATGTAAGAATACCCCGAGCAACTGTGAAGATCACAAGTCCTGCCAATTTAAGTCATGCACTGAAATTTTGCTACATTACTTTGATTATTCCTCTATTGTATCTACATAACACACCTTCAGATCTGAGCCTACTGTATCTACATAACACACCTACAGATCTGAGCCTACTGTATATACATAACACACCTACAGATCTGAGCCTACTGTATCTACATAACACACCTACAGATCTGAGCCTACTGTATATACATAACACACCTTCAGATCTGAGCCTACTGTATCTACATAACACACCTACAGATCTGAGCCTACTGTATATACATAACGCACCTTCAGATCTGAGCCTACTGTATGTACATAACACACCTACAGATCTGATCCTACTGTATCTACATAACACACCTACAGATCTGATCCTACTGTATCTACATAACACACCTTCAGATCTGAGCCTACTGTATATACATAACACACCTTCAGATCTGAGTCTACTGTTTATACATAACACACCTTCAGATCTGAGCCTACTGTATCTACATAACACACCTACAGATCTGAGCCTACTGTATATACATAACACCTACAGATCTGACCTTACTGTATATACATAACACACCTACAGATCTCAGCCTACTGTATCTACATAACACACCATCAGATCTGAGCCTACTGTATCTACATAACACACCTACAGATCTGGGCCTACTGTATCTACATAACACACCTACAGATCTGAGCCTACTGTATATACATAACACACCTTCAGATCTGAGCCTATTGTATATACATAACGCACCTTCAGATCTGAGCCTACTGTATATACATAACACTTTGAGATCTGAGCCTACTGTATATGCATAACACTTTGAGATCTGAGCCTACTGTATATACATAACACTTTCAGATCTGAGCCTACTGTATATACACAACACTTTGAGATCTGAGCCTACTGTATCTACATAACACCTACAGATCTGAGCCTACTGTATCTACATAACACACCTTCAGATCAGAGCCTACTGTAACTACATAACACACCTACAGATCTGAACCTATTGCTTTTGCAATCTGTATGGCCTTACTGTGGTCAGGTTTTTCTTGCTTTGGCTTCACTTGAACTTTCTAGCCCTTTATTATAAATCAGTGTCAGCTGTACTTTTAAAAATTGCCTGTGCCCCCTGCTCTGTAAGTTGCATTACACAGCTTAATAAATTTTAGGTGTATCTTTTGTTTGAATTCATTAAAGTTTAATTTTACAGTTGACCATTGCATCATTAAAAATTCTCTTCTATTTGTGTCAGTTAGACTTCATATGTCACTCAAAGTTTTCTTTGATTGGCATTTGTTGAAGCTTAATATGTAATTTTCTAACAGACTGAAGTCACAATTTAAGCCCCTCCTAGTGAAATGCTCACAGTACTGAGTCACCATAAGTATAGAAACTTGTATCTGCTAAACTAACTTGGGTCAGGGTTAGATAAAAATTCTAAGATCATTTTGCATATGTATCGACGCCCTTCTCATTTGCATTCTGAGTTGGTTTGTTTGATTAGGATTTTTAATGTAGCTTTAACAATTTTTCAGTCACATTGCTATGATGTCTGCAGTGGGGCAGTTTATAGTGATGTCTGGCACTGGGGCATAATGCCACAGACATGTAGCATGATGTCTTAACACCAGGCCAACCAGTCCTAACACTAACCTCTTAATGCTGAGCACCAAGTGAGGCAGCTGTTAGTACCATTTTTGTAAGGCTTTGCTATGACTCGGCCGGGGATCAAACCCATGACCTCCTGCTCCTGCAGCAGACACTATAGCCACTAGGACACTCATTCAGAGTTAGAAAGCTCGATCTTGAGCAATGTAAGATATAAAAACACCTGAAATGACTTAATATTTTGTATTGAATTAAATTCTTGTTTAGAAGCTAAGTCAAACAACCAAAAGCAAAGAGCTTGATCTGCAGTCACATAATGTGCTATTGCATCAGGGTCACTGTTTGTTCTAGTGATTACTACTGACTTATTGCATACATTTAGATATGCCAACACATTATACAATCGCAGATCTGGGTCTGTTTAGTTTGCACTTGGCCTCGAGTATGTATATAAATCATAGATTGAAAAGTGCCCCCCCCCCCCCCGATGGATCAAAATTCTAAAACCACTGTCAGTTCAGATCATCACAGTTATATCCAAAGGCTGCACATCTCTGATGTGTTATGCAATGTTATCCACATACAAACATCTCGCGAGGCAAAATCACATGTTTCGATTGTTTCATGCCTACCAGTGTTGAGGTCAATTTAAAAATAAAATTATTTCTATAATTATTTCTAAAATTATGAAATTTCATCACCAGGCTTAAGCAGGATGAAGCAGAAAGGAGAAAGGGAGAAGAAAAAGCTAGACGGGAAATCATCTTCCAACAGTACTTGCAGAGAAAGGAAAATGAGGATGATGGATATTTGAAAAAGCCTGACAAGTCTAGTCGTCAAAAGATGCGTCCAAAATCCATGTATTCAAAGGCTTTAGATGGTCCAGAGAGAATTTCTAATGAAACTTATGATGCTTCTATGTCAAGTGAGGATTTGTCTGCTAGTGCTTTTACAATTAGTGCCAGCCTGAAAGGTGCATGTTTTTTGCTTGCATTACCTTACTTGATTTTTTTTTCTCACCTTTCTTAACATTGGAAATGGGAATTATCAGAAATATGTACATGCCTATAACAGGACCAAGCAATGCATTTTTCTCAAAATATACTTACCTAACAGAAATGATAGACTTTGTTTATAGCATGGCATGTTATCCAGTAAGAAATTCTGTATGTGTGTGTGTGTGTGCGCGCACTCTTATTAAATATTTGTTTACATTTATAAGAGGAAGTAGAATGAACAATAGGTTGTTACAACCATTCAAAATCATTGGTCGTGTCTAAGTTGGAAATAAAATACCATATATTCTCATTCATTAGTCCAACTGCAAAATGAACACACTTGGAATAATCAGTAAAATAAAGAACATAGAGCATGATCTGCAGGAGCATTTTGCAATGGCAAATCAGGGTCTATGTTTATGGGACTTGTGAGTGGTTATATGTGGTACTTTCTCAGCCGTAAACTGCACCATGTTGGTCACCTTATAATGAACATTATGATGTAATATTTCCTTACAATTAATTAAATAAGCCGCAGGACTAACACTCACTTTGTAACAGGAAGTGTGTTGTAATAAAGGACCTTAGAGAGACAGAAGTGTTGATCTGACTTCCAGGATTGATAGACTTATTAATGCACCAGAATTCTGTATTCGGCAATTAAAAAGATGAAAGTCTAATTTTAGATTCGTGGAAAATCTTTTTAGCCATTAAATCAACAGTCCCTTTGAGGGGCTTTTGACTAGAGCTTCACCTATCATATGTTGTGAAATATCTGCAGTGTTTTTATATTTGTGACTGGTAAGAATTAAGTACCTAAAATATGGTAGATATCAATATGTAATCCAAATAAAAGTTAAAAGTTTCAAACATTGAAATTTACATTTTTTAAAAAGAAGTAAATATATAAATTATCTACAAAGCAAAAAATTTGGCAATGTACAGCATCAGATTTAACAGTTTTAGATTGGCTACCTTGAATGGTGGAACATAGGCTTCTTAATCAAAGTGTCACAGGTTCGATTCTAATGCAGGTCAGCCCTGGTCAGCTGCCTTGATGTGTCCTGATAGGCAATTAGCTCCCACTTGCTTCTAATGATTTTGCAAATAATTAGTTTAAATGCTATTAAAAACCTACTAACCAACATTTTTAGATTGATGAATATTATAAATTGAACTAAAAGATTGTTTTATGTCACATATACAAAATTGGCATCTTGTTTGTTGAATGCAAGTGCTTGCCAGTGTTTTTTATGATTGCTTTTGTTGTGCTGTTATTAAATCTTCTGCTATAAGTTTGCTATATAAATTACTTCTATCAAGTGTTAGTTATGACAAATATCTTCTTCCTTCCACTCATCAATGATTTACTGCTTTTAAAATAATTTTCAATAGTCCTAAGATGATGCCTGTTCTCAAAGCTTGATGACACTATTGCTAAGCATTTTTCTCTTTATAGCAATTACAAAATGCTTTTGACCACAACTTCTTGATGTTTTTAGATCTCATTTAGAGTTTTAGCTTAAGCTATGCCCTTGGCATTGTTGGCATTGGATGTAGACAGCAGGTTATAGCATTGGCATTGAAGGCATTGGATGTAGACAGCAGGTTATAGCATTGGCATTGAAGGCATTGGATGTAGACAGCAGGTTATAGCATTGGCATTGAAAGCATTGGATGTAGACAGCAGGTTATAGCATTGGCATTGAAGGCATTGGATGTAGACAGCAGGTTATAGCATTGGCATTGAAGGCATTGGATGTAGACAGCAGGTTATAGCATTGGCATTGAAGGCATTGTATGTAGACAGCAGGTTATAGCATTGGCATTGAAGGCATTGGATGTAGACAGCAGGTTATAGCATTGGCATTGAAGGCATTGGATGTAGACAGCAGGTTGAAGTTTATGCTTAAGCTTGATTTCAAGCTATGCATTTAAATTTCACTTACATGTTTTCACTAGTATATGCATGTGTTAAGCTGGATATATTATGTTTATATTTCAAGCTATGCATTTAAATTTCACTTACATGTTTTCACAAGTATATGCATGTGTTAAGCTGGATATATTATGTTTATATTTCAAGCTATGCATTTAAATTTCACTTACATGTTTTCACTAGTATATGCATGTGTTAAGCTGGATATATTATGTTTTGATGTCCTTCTGTCCATTAGTCAGCATTTGCTTGTCTGAGCCATAACTATGCATTGGTTGGAATGATTTTTCATGAAACTTTGCCCAAGGATGTATCATGACTTGATGGTGTGTTGTATGCCATTCCACACTCCCCACCGTAAGTGTGTCAGGGGTGGGGTGGGGGAGCAGCACATTTTCATTTCCTTGGCATGATATAGTCAATATTGTGTTCACAATCAGATTAAAACCAGCGTACCAACCAACTTATTGCTTATAGAAAGGAACTGCCTTATCATATTTATTACTTTTTGGTAAATTATGGGATACAAATTTGTAGTTAAAGTTTGTTTGTTATTTTAAATGGCAAGTTTTAAATTGTACTAAGCAGAAATTGTTTATCAGTTTCATATTTATGTATTTATAAAGATATATTGACTCTTTGTTGTTGACATTTGATAAAGTTGATATTTTTTATAGTGTATTGTTATAGTGAAAAATCTCAGGTTACAGTTTTTGTTTTATGTTTGCATTGTCTGGACATGGTCTTAAATCCTTTTTCTTGATACTTTAAGTCAACTTTTGATTGCATTTAGAGGTAACAGTTTTGTAAGATCCAAGATAAAAGTGGATAGGGCATGTAGTGTTAACCTCATCAGTCTAACAAGCTGTCCATATGTCCTTTTTTTCCCTTGTTTTGTTTGCATTACTTTAAGAAGTCTTCTTGTAGTGTCATGTTTAGTGTATGGATCCACCTTGGAGAAAACTAATCTTTTCTAATCCAAAAGGAGTCATCATTACTTTTAATTTATGCTTCAGTGACTCCTATAATGTTGGGCATGTGGTGTGTGTGACGTACAACATTATTTTAAAAGTTATATGGCATTATCTGTTGATCCATAATATTAAGTGCTTGTGTCTTACATGATGTGTGACAGAATCTTACAGCTAGTTTGT
Source organism: Unio pictorum (assembly GCA_030141615.1). Classification (NCBI taxonomy): domain Eukaryota; kingdom Metazoa; phylum Mollusca; class Bivalvia; order Unionida; family Unionidae; genus Unio; species Unio pictorum. The sequence goes on from JARLTB010000196.1 coordinate 2,218,522, forward strand.
TTTTCTTGGATGACTGTGAAACTTGTTAGATATTATGGCCATAAGATGAGTGTAGTAACAAGTTACTGTTCCTGTGCTTTTGTCATTAGAGTTATTGCCCCTTTGACTTGCATTTGGGTGTAGTGTATGACAGGTCATCATTAAATGTTTGTTGATCTTCATCTGAAGACATCCTTGTTGACCATTTGCAGTGCTCTTGTAATTTATGTTGAGTTATTGCCCTTTTCATCACACGGCTGAATATTGTGAACACAACTGATGTTGCCATTTTGTGGTATTCCTTCAGACTTGGTATCGTAAAAATGTATGTATTAATAAAGCTGTGTGCTGCTCCTGCAATTTTTTAAAAAACAGTTCTTGCCCTGTTTGACTTCAAGCTTAATATAATGTATAGGACTGCTTTTAAAATACAATTACTCTATCATTTTCATGGGATTGCTGTGAAATTTAGCTGGTCTTCATCATCAGGTATGTATACCCTTGTTTGACAGGAAGCTTTTCAACGTCATCAGGTAGGAATGGGAAGTGGGAGTGAATAGAACTTATATATACCAAGACAATTACTGACCATTCTCTGGTTTAATAATTCATCTTTATTCTTTCAATTACAGTATTATTTTTCCCTTGAGTAAAAAATGTAAGGGTCCAATTTAAACCCTTTAAATCTCATTATATATGTATTCATTTAAGTTTTATGATCATCACCTTATGAATGATACCCTTTACAATCTCATAGACAAGGATACATTGTACTGTGGATTCCTTTTTTTTGCAGGTATCGGTTTTGTTGCTTTAGGAAAAGTGGCATTTTCATTGATATTTAAATTAATGAATGGGATGAGGTTCCTATCATTTCTGCCTAAGGATGTTTTTGTTGTTTTGTATTGAATGAGATTCATGCATTGGAGCAACCCCAAAATCAATGGGGAAAAAATTGGCCAGTAAATGAAATGGGGACTGGATTGTCATTAATTGGAATCAGATTATAAAATATTTTTTAAACTGAGCTGATGCATGTTTCAGAAGTGAGCTATGCAAATGTAATGAAAAATCGATGAACAAAGTCTATTATAATCGATGTTGATTACTAGATCCTGATGCATAGTATGATAGGATTCATGATGCATCGTATGGATTTATGATCTCGATTTTTTGTTACTGACAACAAGATGTGATATTGCAATAAAGATTGGTGTACTGTGATGACGATATGTTTTACACCTATCAGTTTTCCAAAAATTTCATAAAATCCTTGAAAACAACAGAGCAACAAGAAATGCTTAATATTTCAAACTTTTTAATGCAAACTTAAATGCAAGTCGTAAACCAAATTGTATTCTGATTAGCTGATACGCGCCTGCACATCAATGTTTATGAATGCAAAACTTGTTGTTCTAGCCATGTTTGAGAGTTTCTAGGAAATGACTGACTAGAAAATTGATAGGTGTACCATTATAATTTTTGTTTCATTGTATTAAATATTTTGGTATGCAAGAATAACTGCTTTGTATCCATAACCTAAATTCTCAGCTACATTGATCTTTGCATATTTTTTGTTGCATGTGCTTGACCCTGGTATATTTTCAGTTGGTTGCATCTTTCCTCTGCTATTATTTCAGCCAAAGCACCTCCGCGGAAAAGTAGGCTAACCCCGGCCTCCTCTGCCGGAAAAATGCGGAAAGCAGGTGTGTATTCCCCATCCACCCTACAACCATATGGTGGCATTAGGGCTCAGTGTAATTCAGCTTAGTATAATTGTAGTGGACATGTGTTAAAGTTTGCATCATCAAACTAAGTTTAAATATATTCATAATAATTGGTCATATCATTTTTAGGAATGAATTATTCACAGCTGCTTTTTAACTGCACATTTTGAAGTGACATATGTTGGCGACTAGTTGACTTATTTTGACTTTATTTTAGCTATGGTCTTTTTGGGTTGACCCATGGCATTTCAGTTAAAAAATTGTATTTATCTATGTAAGACGCACACTGGTCTGCTTGAAAACATGTACTGTAAATCAGCATACAGGCTGCATGTGAATTTTTTTTTCATTATTTTTTAAAGAAACAAAAGCAGTTATTTATAATAATTAATATCACTTGTAAAGGCTTGAACTTCCTACAAATATTTCAAGAATCACTTCTCATAAATAGGTCTTCTTTAAACAGGCCAGTTTGTGTTCAGTGCAGCAGTTAAAAGATCTGTAAATTTTTTGATGTAAAAGGAATTAATCATAACTCCTGATTGAAGCTAACTAAATGACCATATTTAATTTTTAATAGTTTGACCTGGAGTCAATAACACAGAAGGTAGCTACCATTTATTATTTATGTAGCCATGATTGACTGGTCATTTTGGCTTAAGGTCTAAAGGTACTGTTTGATGTGTTGAAAATTGATTTTTTAGGCATTAGTCACTGGACATTTTATGATAGTTTTTATAAACAAGTGGACACAGTGTCAGGCAATGATCCATGCATATCCCCTTTAATTGGGTGGTACATAATAAGATGTCTTTATCACCTGTGGCCATCAAACAATGTGTAATGATAGGGTACCAGTTACTTTCTATGCTGCTTAGTTTTGATTCAAAATGAAACATTAAAAAAAATTGACAAGAAATTTTATGCCGAATATGGTATATACTCATAAGTCGAGTTCAGCTGCAAGCTAAAGAGTCTGATCTGCTGTTACATAGTGTGTCTGATCTGCTGTTACATAGTGTGTCTGATCTGCTGTTACATAGTGTGTCAGCGGATTATGGTCTATGTTTTTTCTTAACAAGCCGCATATATCATGATCTCTCAGCACATTATGCAACCACATATCTTTGTGTAGTTTTGCATCTGGACTCCAGTCACAAGTGAGTATAGGCAGTTAACCATAAAACTGATTATTTAAGACTCAAGGCAGGGGATTTGTCAGGGAGTGTGTTCTGTTTATTATGGATGGAATGATGTAAAAAGCGGGGTCTAAAAATGAGAAAAAGGTATAGAAATTTAGATGTTATGATGATTATCATTAGTATAATAAAAAGAGTGTCATAATATAATAATATAAAATCTTAAAGTTTGAATGTAAATGTGTGTCAGAAGAAAATAAACTTCCTAATGCTACCATATGTGTTTGGTCCTGGACCTGGCTTCCTGAAATATTCATACATTTTTAGTTGTCAACCAAAAATATATCACTATCATTTTGCTTACCATTCACTCTTTATCATATTCAGATTTTCATTGTTCAGACAGTTTTTATATTGGTAAGCCATAGACGACAGTCTGATAATCTCCACAATAACCCATGACTGCCCATGCCTAAGTTTCCTTGATTTTCAATAACACTTCTAAACAAGAATGTGTCATCAACTAGACACTATAACAATCTTCTACACATCAGTGGAAGGGTAAATTTTATCATTTGATAAATGATGGGCCATATATGAGGAACTTTTTTTTAACAGCATGAGAAGCTATCAGTGGCAAGTCACATTTACGAGTACCTCGAGTAATCGATTTAACAGTTTTAAGCATATTCATAATCTTGGCACCTTTGGCCTCGGTGATTAAGGAGCATAGCAGATTATCACTTGTGGCTTGCGATGATGGACAGTTATTAACTTGATATCCCATCAGTTAATGGTTCTTACTGGGTTTTCCTAGGTTACTCCTCCGCTAATTATACTAAGGGAGATGTGTACCCCCTCTTGCACAGAAAATGGTGTTAAATCCGAGCCAACAACAACAAATCAGCTTGATTTTAGTTTATCCAGAGACATACTACTGTACAAATTTGGAAGAATTTTTTAAGGTGTTCTTTAACATTTGTGAAAGAATTATCACACAGGTGATACTGATTAGTTTAAAAGCACAAGGACAAGCTGTGATTGACTCTGACCAAATATTTAACTGCCCGACGTGCATGGGACTGTACTGGATCCAGCCATTGTTCCAATTGAATACATCCACAAAAAGCAATGGTTATTCTTGTTAGTTTGGGTTGTCCCTGTTATTGGCTGCTTCGTACAGTATGATGTGTTAGACAATAAAAAGAAATATATAACAAAGAACTTTTTTAAATTTAGATAGAAAACTTATTAAACTCAATATATTAAAGTTTGTACTTTCATTTAAAGCAGCTTGAACATTTTAAGATTTACCTGTACTATTAACTATTTTTAATTATCTTTGTAATGTATTTTGATTACCAAGAGTTTAATTGAAACCTCTAAAGTGAATGGAGTGGGAGAAATCCTGTTGTTTCATACAGAAGTATATGTGTCATTAACAGCATGTTATCAGCCTGCAAATGTGCACCATCTTTAAGGTAATATGAATAGAATAATTAACAGCATGGTATTTTATATATTACTGTGCATCATGTTTGATAGTGTTATGCTGAGAAATGTTTACGAATGTGGTCAATGCTTATCCATTTCCTGTTTGTCGAAAACAATTTTAATACTAAACAGGAAGAATGTCTTGTGACCATTTTCTAAACATTGAAATTGATTGTCTTGTGTACTATTTTATGTCAGGATAGTTTTTAGTGTGTTGTACAAGGGTACTGTTTTTTTGTCATCTTAATTTGTGTATGTCCTTCAGGGATTTTTTTCTTTGTTAAAACAATATCAATTTTCATTTTGTGTTTGAAGGTTTACAGTTGAAATGTATGCTGAGAGGTCTAAGGTGCTTGCCTTTACAGGCTGCCAAACTTCTGTCCCCAAATTCAAGTTTCATTTAATTAAAATGGGTGTATCAGAAAGTTTGCCAGTAGCTATCCATGGATTAGTGGTTCTTCTTTGAGTCTTTATGTACTGGCATATCATGCGCTGAAAACAGGCACTAAACTCACAAAACCAAACCAGACATCCTTCATACTGTAAATTACCGTATATACTTAAATATTAAGTTAGGTCCAGCTGAAAAGAGCATAGACCCAGAGATTTCAGTTCATAATGCACCATTACATCTGGGTCTGTGCTGATTGTTATGACTCGTCATTGGAAAACACAATGCCTTTTTCTAATGATGCACCATACAATGGCGGATCCCCAAGTTGATGAACAAAACACAGCCAGCACTTGAGTTCTCACTAAAGTCCTCACAAGTATCATTGTAATGTTTCCGTGTTTGAATAGAAAAGAACATACCATGAATATTACTAAATAGAAAAGAACATACCATAATTATTACTTTGAAGAAATGAAGTAAAAGATTAAAATATGAATTTCACCTGACAAAACATCTTTATTTGTCATGTACTTCTTCAGTGTTGCCACCAGTTAACGTTTATCGTGACTTTCTTTGATCACTATTTTGCCATATATTGATATAAACAGCTCATTAAGAAAATATTTTGAAGTTCTTATTAAAGGGTACAAATTTCATAATTTTGAATTTTAATTTCTACACTAACCACTATTTTTAATGATCAGTGTAAAATGAAAAAATACATCAAAGTTTCATTTCAATGAATATGAACCAATCCTATTGGTCTTTTCAAGAAGAAGTAAAAGTGATCCATGCCAGATTCTATGTTATAAGAGGGTTGACGAGTTATCTGGGCATGAGTTAATCTAGGGTGATGTAGATGTAAATCATTTCACTGGTGGAATAGTTTCAGTTGTCAGTAGACTGTTTCTGGCTGGTTTCTGGATATTTTGATAGAACTCATATAATACCTCTTTTTTTAAAATTTAAATTCCCGTTACTTTTGAAAATCAGTAGAGTTCAACTGTAAAATGGTATGTGTGATAGGTGGCTTTTAAATGGTATTTTAATTCTACCACTGGGAGAATCACATATGCATTAGTATATTGTTAACAATGTCTATTATAGATTCGAGATATCAATTGTTATAACTCTGTAGTGGGAACCATCATTACCAGAGAACTGTGGATTTGATACTTTAGAAAAACTAATTGACATGGAAACCTTTTATTTGTTTTACTTTCTAGTTTCATGTAATGTACTGAGTACTCCCCCTGGGCCAGAGGATTTGGAACAAGGGTTGGCTTTTGGTGGACTCACACATAGACGACCACCATCTCCAGGTAATCCTATAATCCAGAAATTGTTTGCTACTTATTTGTTATATAATTATACCCTGGCTTCAAGAAAAATGTGATATCAGTAATATAGTAGTAACTTTCTCATCGTTTGCCATTCTGTGCAATTCATACATCCATCGTTCCTCTTTAAATTGATAGGGGAATCATATTCATGAGGTTATGTAATTTATGGGCAGGAACAAGAGTGGATTTTCTAATTTTACACGAACACAGATGGTTGAATATTTTCTCACATTCCTGGGTCAAAAAATGTGGGTTGTTTTTTTGTTTTTTTTATGTAAAATGGTTCTCAATTGGTACAATGAAAGCATTAAAAAAACAATTGTCTATTCAAATTATATATATACCACATATTGGCAATAATCACTGAATAGGTAAATAAAATATTGACATGTAAATGCAATATTGTTATTGTTTTATTGGCAGTAATCACTGAATAGGTAAATAAAATATTGACTGATGTAAATGACAGACTTTTTTATTATTTTATTGGCAGTAATCATTGAATAGGTAAATAAAATATTGACTGATGTAAATGCAATATTATTGTTTTATTGGCAGTAATCACTGAATAGGTAAATAAAATATTGACTGATGTAAATGCAATATTGTTATTGTTTTATTGGCAGTAATCACTGAATAGGTAAATAAAATATTGACTGATGTAATGATGTAAATGCAATATTGTTATTGTTTTATTGGCAGTAATCACTGAATAGGTAAATAAAATATTGACTGATGTAAATGCAATATTGTTATTGTTTTATTGGCAGTAATCACCGAATAGGTAAATAAAATATTGACTGATGTAATGATGTAAATGCAATATTGTTATTGTTTTATTGGCAGTAATAACTGAATAGGTAAATAAAATATTGACTGATGTAAATGACAGACTTTGTTATTGTTTTATTGGCAGTAATCACTGAATAGGTAAATAAAATATTGACTGATGTAAATGCAATATTGTTATTGTTTTATTGGCAGTAATCACTGAATAGGTAAATAAAATATTGACTGATGTAAATGCAATATTGTTATTGTTTTATTGGCAGTAATCACTGAATAGGTAAATAAAATATTGACTGATGTAAATGACAGACTTTGTTATTGTTTTATTGGCAGTAATCACTGAATAGGTAAATAAAATATTGACTGATGTAAATGACAGACTTTGTTATTGTTATATTATCAGTAATCATTGAATAGGTAAATAAAATATTGACTGATGTAAATGCAATATTGTTATTGTTTTATTGGCAGTAATCACTGAATAGGTAAATAAAATATTGACTGATGTAAATGCAATATTGTTATTGTTTTATTGGCAGTAATCACTGAATAGGTAAATAAAATATTGACTGATGTAAATGACAGACTTTGTTATTGTTTTATTGGCAGTAATCATTGAATAGGTAAATACAATATTGACTGATGTAAATGCAATATTGTTATTGTTTTATTGGCAGTAATCACTGAATAGGTAAATAAAATATTGACTGATGTAAATGCAGTATTGTTATTGTTTTATTGGCAGTAATCACTGAATAGGTAAATAAAATATTGACTGATGTAAATGCAATATTGTTATTGTTTTATTGGCAGTAATCACTGAATAGGTAAATAAAATATTAACTGATGTAAATGACAGACTTTGTTATTGTTTTATTGGCAGTAATCACTGAATAGGTAAATAAAATATTGACTGATATAAATGCAATATTGTTATTGTTTTATTGGCAGTAATCACCGAACTAAAATTAATAATGATGACAATATTGGCATTGCTGAAGCATCAGATACCGGTACTGAGGGCTACAACTTGTCCATTCACATGCAAAAAATGCATATAGAAATACTAATAAAAATCTTAAATATGAGAATGACTTGAAATTGACCAAAAAGTTTTTATTTCCTTTAAACTGGGCAGCAATTTGAAGGAAAAAACCCAACCATGAATGATCTATGTGTAGGTTTTAAGGTTTTTTTCTTCAAATTTAGCATGAAAGAGAATAGTTTAAAATTAATGGAGTATTTTAAAATAATATTAATTTACATAATTGTGGTGATGTAAGAAAGAAGTAACAGATGAAATAATAGGCAGAACCCCTGGAAAGTGAGAAGGACCCTATACATTAAACTATGTGGGTTTAAGGGCCCCATTTTTGGAAATCGAGAGAAAATACTATGAAACAAGTATTCTAAAATTAAATCAATAGACAAAAAAACAGACTGTATGGGATGACAATAAAAACAAGAGGAGCTCAAGTCAAAATACTATTGTGCTATGAGGCAGGACAAGAATTAGAGGATTGTCTGTATGGAGATTCTGTCTGGATAGTTTATATTTATCCAGATATGGGGTCACTGTGATCTTCTTTCCACGCTTACAAAATTCATGGCTTTTCTTCCAGTACAGTTGTCATTGCTTTGCTATTTCGATGATTCTTGTCATGACTGGTCGATGCACACTAAATCAGGGACACTGAACCTATCTTACAGCATAATTTATAAATTGGGGCAGGTGCCCTTTTGTTTTTATTTTTAAATTTATGTATTGTAGCAAACAAAAAATCCATGAAAATTGGTACCAAGAAGAAAAATACTTTTTAAGCATAAAACTACATAATGCATCTCAGATTGGAGTAATATTGTTCAAGCTTTTGTTAATTAGATATAAGACATTGGAGATATTATTTAATTTTTTGAGCTGGAGTGTGGTAGAGCTAACATTTGTTTGCAAGCTACAAAAAAAATGTCGGTCTGCCAGTACTGTTATCCAGTTAAATATTTTATATGCAAGTTAAAAATATATTATGTGTGGAACATACTTGTGGTTTATCAAAATTTCTCATGTTCTGCTGTTGATATAGAAACTTTCACAGGTAATTAATTTAGAACCATGATTCTTTGATAAATATAACTTCATTGAATGAATGAATGAATGAAAAAAGAGAGATAATTGCAGTCTTGAAAAATAATAGTCTTGTGTCATTTGTTTATCTTTATGTATCAGACTTTTAATTTAAATTGTAACAAGTCAAGAAGATCTACAAAACATAAAAATATACTTCATTATTCAAGAGTTTGAAATTGAATATATGCAGCATTTCTTAAGGGTAATCTCTACATGTGTGTGTATGTGTACATACATACATACACACACACACACACTCTGTGTAGTCTATAATATCCAGATTTATGAAAAATAATCTTTTAATATATTTTAGACCTGGATCGACTGCGTCTTGGTAACAAGGGAAGTAATGACAGCAGTGAAGCTGGTTCTACAACGGGTTCAGACTACACAGGGCCCAAGTTGTTCGTCAAACCAAGTTCCAAGTCAAATCGCCACATCATTATAAATGCCCTTAGCCACTGTTGTCTCGCTGGAAGTGTAAATACAGAGCTAAAAAATAAAGTATTAGAGGTAAATATGGAACAATTCAAAATGCACAAGAACCTGGATTATTTCCAATCCTGAATATTGAAATGTACTTATTTTTTTTAAATCTACAAAATATTTGCAAGCATAAAGTTTTTGGCAGATTGGTGAGGAAACAAAAAAATGTCAAAACTGTCTTTTCATTAATCATACAATATTAATACAGTTTACCAATGTCAGTTTGTGATTCAGGAAAATTTTTTGTTGACTATACTGAGTGTAATTAAGATATTTTAACAGCGTACACTATTTTGGATGGTTTGGATGGCATACGTGAAAATATAGGAGCAACAAGTATTGTGTGGATAAATTTATTATCTACGTGAATGAATGTCCAGATATGCTTGGAGTCACTGTGAACATTTGTGGATATTGTGCAATACTTGTAACTGGAAGAGTGCAAGTTTGAATTGTTGCCTAGACCAGGCCAGTATGCTGCCATGGACCATCCCAGGGAAAGGCATTTTATTTGAATTGCCTCAAAATGTTATCTTTCATATGTTTAAATGCCTTGAACCCAACTAACCAAACAATCAACCATAAAACAAGATGCCAACCAACTTAACAACCAGCCTACTGGAGAAACAATTTTCCAATGAACTGTAAGAACACCCAATACCTGGTGATCGTAAAATTCTGAATTCAAGTTTAGGAGTGAGTTTGCACTAGTAGCTCAGACAAGAGCTTCCAGAAGGAACATCATTTGCATTCGGTCAAACCAAAATCTCAGGGTCGAACTCAAGTACAAGAATTTCAGTTCATATTTCATACATTTGAAATATACATCCTTAGTATTCATCTATGAATCACATTTTTAATGTTTGGGTTTGCATGACTTCATTACTAAACTTGATGGAGAAAACAAATTACATGTTGTAGCCATGCAAAAAAATTATATAAGTGACAGTTGTTGTACTTAATACTTTTCATTCCAGGAACTGGCCAAATCCGATGCTAAACATTTTATCATCTTGTTTCGGGATGCGGGGTGCCAGTATAGAGGCTTGTATGCATATAACCCAGAAGTGGATGAAATTAGCAAAATACATGGTGTGGGACCAAAACACTTCAACAATAAGATGATAGAAAAATATTTCAAGTAAGTATTTTTAATTTCATTCTTGGATTCATATATTCTTTTTTTTACCCAAAGTCTGTTTAAAATTACTTAAATTGTTATTAAAGTTGATCATTATTAATGTTGAGGTCATAATAATAGTAGAACCTCTATCATTAAAATAAAACAATTCCAACACTGGATGAAAGAATTTTACATACCATATATACTTGTGTATAAAGACAAGTCAAGCTGCCATCACATAATAAGCCAGCAGATCCGGGTCTGTGCAGTTTGTTAAGAGTAATCAGTAAACAACATAGACTCTGATTTACAGGTACATTATGCCTCGCCAGATCAGGATGTTTATTTTTTGCAGTTAGACTCTATTTATAAGCAAGTATTGATAGTAAGTGAAAGAAGGAGGCAAAAATGTAAGACTGCTTTCCATATAATAGCTAAGTTTAAATATAGGTAAATATTCAGGGTGTTATCAGCATGTGTATTCATTGGTGAATTGGGAGACATTATACAACACCAAAGGATATGAGCTGTGTGTGACAGTTTGAGTGTGGAGGAAACAGGACCCATGTATTGAGGAATATCTGACAGATCATTAATGCAAAAAGATGATGTTTACAGATTTTTGGGTCATTGTGTGTTAGCTCTGCTGGTCATGTAATATGGCATCTATATCTTATGAACACTTTCATGATTTTATTTTCATGTTTTTTTCAGATACAACTCGGGATCCAAGAGCTTCAGCTGTGTAACCTCAACAAAGCATTTATCAGTTTCTATTGATGCCATTGTTCTGCATAATGCAGTGTGGAAGCAATTTTCGAAACAGCCAGTCAAGAAATAGAGCCATCTACCACTGACTGAAATTGTACACACTAAAGATGTCATAGCTCAGCTCGAAGCTTTTAATTTAGTGAATCATAGCTTCAGTATTTATCATTTACCTCATTTATAGGGTCTCAAGTTTAGCTGACCCTGCTATAACAACCACCTGCCTATAACAGCTATATATAATGACCACCTGACTAAAACACATATAACTAAATAATATTTGTCTTAATATTATCAAAACCATGACCATAATAAACACTTGTGGGTAGTAGCTAAGTTGTTTCTCATCACAACCATGTCTGGCCAGTTTCCCAGTTGGTTGCTATACAAAAGTTTGACTACTATCAACTTGGTCATCGATGCTGATAAAGATATTGATACTGGTAATTTGGGGATGGGGGAATAAAACTTATATGGAATTTGGGTATTGCTTTAATGTATTCTGAATAATGGTCCTTTTTTAAAATATGGAAACCATTTTTCAGATTTTCGTAAGTGTAGAGTAATTGACAGATTTAATGAATATAAATGCACATTTACAAAAATGTCCAGCATTGTAAATTGTTCTTTTGCTACTTAAGCAGTTCTGGTAATGATACGGTGTTTATTACATTTATGTATAAAAACAGTACTCACCTACATTGTAGAAAATAGTACCGAGTTTAGAGTTAGAAATGGACTGAAATTGTTGTAAAATAAAACGTATTGAAATATTGCATCAGACTCGGAAAATGAATTCAAGGATAAATCAATATGTATAATTATTTATTATCAATATAATTATTAATTTAATATCGATATAATTATTTATTATTAATAATTACATTGATTTTGCATCAGTATTGGTGATATTGATTACTTTGGCTCAGGTGTACTTATGTTAAGGTTGTATTTTTGCTAGCAGCAGACTTCAGTGTTCAATGTATTTGTATATTGTTATCATTTATTTGTATGTTTACTATCTGTAAACTTGTATTAACAAGTCCATTTGTAATTTTTCCATCCAATTTTATGGAACACGAGTGATTTTATTTTTTATTTTTGTTTGTGTTACTACTATATTGGTTGTGCATAAGAATAGTTTTCTGACATTCTGAAAAATAACTTGTGTATTTATACGCGATATTCGTCAACTGGTTTGTGTGGAGTGTATGCAAAAATCCAAGATAACAGAGTATTGATATTATTGTTTCTGTTTGAAAATGGTTTAGAACATTTTTTAAAAAGTTAGAACATGTCCCAGTTATACAAACACGAGTCTTTAAGTCAAAATTGATACATGTAATTGCTGGACTGCAATATTTCTAGTTTTTAAATTATGATTTCTATTTGAATATTGGTGATAGTTTACTTTTTTCATACTCTTGCCCTAAATTTGTAGAACATGCATCTGTATCCAATAATATTATCAGTATTGTTGTGCTATGTAAAAGCATTTCCAGGGATGCACATGTTTGATTTTTTTTTTAAATGTATGTACACTTGGCAAATATTCTATTATTCTCTCTCATAGGCAAGGATATTGATTGTACTTGGGTATGTCTTTTGTATGAGGTAGATAAAATCAAAAGAATTGACCATTCTAAATGATTTACACTCACTATGTTACTCCAGTAACTATCTACACAGAAATAATTATGAACAGTAATAGAAGCAATAAAAGAAAGAAAATCACCAGCTAAATCCTTTGTCGAGGGAAGCATTTTCCCTCATAATCACTGGATATTTGATACTTTTGCACTTTTTCAAAAACAACGGACATTGATTTTTTCTCTTCTTTTTTTGGAAGTTTAATGTTGAAATTGAAACTGGAGTGGCTGGAAATTCACAATAATTTATTAGGATTTTTTTTCTCCAGACAGTAGGTGAACAACTAGATAAATGTTTATAAAAATGATCTGCATGACTGGCACACACTAGTTATAATGTTGCAGATGTACATTTTGCATGGATTAAAATACCTTTGTGTAATGATCTATTCACATGCATACTTTTACATTGGATTTGGTAGTAAACATTTCAAGTTATTAACAAATCGGATTAAGGTTGTTTTGCTTGACTGCATTAAAATTCAGATGCTTGTTTATACAGGTTTATACCTTGAAGAGCTTTATCCCTCTTATGCCCCTGGCATGCGGTCTCCTGTCTGTTACTAAGAATAATTTTTGGTTCTAATAATAGGCATTCTAATATATTCAGCTCTTTTGGCCTTAAAATGTTAATGTCAGTTTGTTAAGGGACATAACTCCAATTTCTTTCCAGATAGGAAATGATTACCGTACTTTTCGCGCATTTAAGACACACCTAATTATAAGACGCACCCATATATAATACGCGGGTTTTGACGATTTGTGTAAAAAATATTTTAAATATGACACCTACAAATATTAGATGCACGCGGCCTAGCCATCTGCTGAACTGAGCAATTTAACTCCATATTATTTATTATCATAAATAAAAATTTGTCCAATGTTCCATCACCCATTGGATATAAACAAGGCTTCATTACCATTTTTAGTCGAGATCAAAGGCCAATAGCGGATGGGTTTAGTACCTGGTATCTAGATTCTAGAACAATAAACGCCAGATGTAAAGGCGGCTTCATTGATCCACTAGGCCAAGTCTTCAGAGGGAGGGATTAGTACATAGACCAATAAACGCCCCATGTATGCAGTTAGCATATAGAAACGTGGGAACAGTCTCTTGTTATATATAAATGAGTGATCAATTTGCTTAGCATTTTTAAAATTTATAAAATTGTTACGATGCCGAAGTGAAAATCATATACAGCATGGGAGAAAGTGAAAATTACGACAATCATCAATGGCTTCAGAAAGGGGGGGATAATTCCCGAACCGGCTAGCTATATCAGTTCTTTGGATGACAACCCGGCTGCATCTGATACCACTGACGCCAATGAGGATCAATTAGCATCAGTTATGGAGTTATTTCGCAACGACGACAATGAATTTGATTGAAGTTTCTATGGATTTGAAGCCGAAACTGATGACGATGAAAATGAAGATGAATAGAACAATATGGTACATTGATTTTTGATCAAGCAAAACACTATTTAGTAACAGTTGATTATATTGTAAACACTTACCCAATTGTTTTTACAACTAGGAATGAAAATCGTAAAACATGAATATCGACCACAATAATCGTCCGTCAATATCACACAATGTAACGTTCGTTCGTGTTAAAATATACTTGGAGAAGATGACCATTAATATAAGATGCACTCTGGGTGCGGGATACATAAAATTTTGTATAAGACACATCTTATATACGTGAAAATACGGTAGATCTTTAGTGATACCTTTAATATAGCTTGTCACATGTAATACTTCAGATAGAATCATTTCTATGAAAATTGCTTTCAAAAAAAGGGCATTTGATAAAATGTTTTTTTAAAATAACTTTTCAATTTGTCATTAGGATATAAAGGATATCAGTTTTTGCATGTTGAAAAAATGAGATCAGTATGCCATATTGGGACATTAGAAAAGAATATTAGCTTCAACATCTTAGGGGTTATCAAGTGTTTTTTAATTCTTTTAAAAATTTTAATATCACAACTACAATAAACAATATTCATATATCAGATGTTTCGAGCATTCCTGAACTGTTTGACTATTTCACATATTCCTGTATCATTTAGAGCTCCAGGGTTGACATTAACCATTCCATCCTGGTCTCTTGTAATCTTTTGGTCCTTGCACTGTTTTGAGAAGCCATGGTGGCTCAGTTGCTTGAGTGCTCATTTTGTCTGCTTTGGAGTGTTTTGGGGAAATGCTTGCAGCTGCCATATTATTGCATCTTACTTCCCACTTTTGTATCAGGTGAATGCAGATTGATGTATTTTGCAAGATTTTGCATTAACATGATCTCAGCCATTCAGCTCTCTAGAAGTTTGTGTTTGTAATGAAGAATGTAGCTTCAAACACTGCAGTGAAAGAGTATTTATTATTCATCTCCATCGCAGTAAGCTAACTTTGCAAAAGAGATATAGCACATGACAAGCTAAATAAAGATCAGTTCATGAAAACTGTACACTTTGTTTACTTTTCTGGCAAGGAGTAGCTCACAAGATATGATGATTCTTAGCTTTTAGTTAAGGAAGGCTGATACATTTATCTCTGCCATACGTTCTGCTTCTGGTGCTGAATGATTCATTATTGTAAACCCAAACCCAAAAATGTTAGAGTTTCATGTCCAGTGGACTCATGAAACACAGAAATGGAGGCAATTTATTTTGGCACAAATTAGTTGGAAGTAGCATTGACATGTCAAGAGCTTTGTCAGGGTTTTGGTTTAGCTTTTAGTTTATATATATTCCGATACATCGATTTTTTTTATAAAACATGGTATGAATCATTATGATGTTAACAAAAGTCATTCTGTAACATGCTTGCTTGCCAAATTGACTTTTGGGTAAAGATTACATCCTAACTAGAGATCCAGAGTGGCTAAGTGGTCTAAAGCACTCTCCGTTACAAATCACTGCCATCTCACCTCTGACTGCGTGGGTTCAAGTCTTGGATTTGGCCAATGTGGGTATGTGAGAAAGCTTGCAAGTAGCTTCTCATGGGTCAGTGGTTCTTTCCTGGGTTCTTCCTCCACCATTAATACTGGCCACCATGTATAACCTATCTTATGCTGAAAAATGGTGTTAAACCCTACAACAACAACATCCTAAATAGGGGCCCAGAGTGGTATGCAAAGCTTTCTGTTATGGATCACTGCCATCTCACCTCTGTTTGCATGGGTTCGAGTCTAAGATTTGGGTAATGTAGTTATCTGATAAAGCTTGCCAGTACCTTCTCGTGGGTCGGTGGTTATTTCCTGGGTTTTTCCTTCACCATTAATACTGGCCACCATGTGTAGTCTATCTTATGCTGAAAAATGTCATTAAACCCTACTACAACAACAACAACATCCTAAATAATTTGCAGTACGATTTTGATTAAATTTGATATATTTGAACCTCTTTATGGATTGAATCATTTTGATACCAGGTTGTTCCAACTCTTGACTTTGTTTTCTCTCGTGACCTTAAGACACACTGATGAAATTTCTATAAATTTGTTTGGTTTTAGTTTTTTCAATTGCTTACATTTAAAAATTCCCTTGATTGATTTTGTTCATAATTGGATGAATCATTATGAAGCTTCATTAAAAAGACTTTTTGCCCATCCTTTTGATCCAGGGGTCAGTCTTATGTTTCAGTAATGTTTTAGTCATCGGCATGACATGCAGATTCTGGATTTCTTGCTCCTGGAATAAAGGAACAATAGGTCCAAAGTTTGGATGGACCTGTGCTAAAAATTCTGTAATAATTTGCTTTCCCTGTTTTTTCAGTACTCTGTAAGTACTCGCATACAAAACAGGTCCTATTTCAAGTAACATGCATCCTAATGTGCTGTTTAATGTGCCAACAGATCAGGGTCTGTGTTTTTGTTCGACTTGCTTACACCTAACAAACTGCTTAGACCCATACCATTGCATTATGCAATGGCAGATCTGTCTGTGCAGTTGTGGTTAGGTTCAACTTTTTAGCAGGTATAGATGGTCTGAAGATAAGAAACATGGAAGCTTTTCAGATGTCTTTCTATAAGTAGGATGGTATAGTCTGTTGTATTCGATTTAGGTCATGATGTTACTGATATAACATTTCATAAATCCATTTCATATTTTTGGTATAACACAAGATGGAGTAAGCTTAATTGCCTATATGCAATTTATGTCACAATTCAGCACTTTTATAGTTATTTGCATTGGTGAAATCTTTCTTTTACTTTCCTGTTTATAATGGCTCATAAATAATCTGCTTTCATAGCTCCTCTTGTATTACACAGTGTTAGCGAGATGACTGTCTCATAGCAAAATGATGTCTTGATTTTTGGTGGGAATTAGTGTTGGTTCCTTATTCCTTAAAATGTTCATTGAACTTGATGTACATTTATGATAATATACTAATGGGTGTTTTGAATATGGACCTGTTTGCAATGTCTGCAAATACTGGCAGAAGGACCCCCTGCTTCTGACCATTGCATGAATAAGAGCTAGATCTAGAATGTATTACAAAACCTGCAATTGTACATAACTAAAGTAGTTTGGACCAATATTCATACATGTCTGCATGCTGTGCAAAACATGGTGTTATGAGTGTGTTAGCTAAGGTTGTGTGAATTCTAGAGTGCAGAAAAAATGTTCAATATTACGCCACTAATCTTTGGAAATATTAGCTTTGTATGTCAATTATAGTGTTGATATATAAATTGTATTCAAGTAATTATTCACAGATAATTTTCATATACTGTAAAATGTGTTCCTGATCATTAGTAAAACACCTTTTTTAATATTGCTTTTCGCTATGTATTAAATATCAGGTGCCATACAGAATATATTATTTTGTGTATGTTTTCAGAGCTTAGGGTCAGAATGAATTCAGATGGCATTTCCATATATAACAAAAGTAATATATATATATATATATATATATATATATATATATATATATATATATATATATATATATATATATTCTAGTATTGTACATTATTTAAAAGGCTTTGCCATTATGTCTTTTACATCCATGTGTTGTTTATATTGTCCTTGACTGCACACTGTATATAAAAACAAGAACATTGATTGACATGATTTTCATTTTAATTAAATGTATCAGATAATCCAGTAAAGGGTTATTTTAAAGAGATGGTATCCACATGTGTACGAAAACATTGTTAGAAGACCATACAGATAGTACATTTTATTTATTCAGCTAATAAGCACTTCTACATGGACTATTTGCTTCCATTCATAAACCATGTGCTGTGTATAATTCTTGGATATAAAGTAAGGTAATGTGTTATTTTGTAAATTGTCAAGGAATAGATCTGAAAGAAATTTTCATAATGTCCCTAATTATTTATTTTTCTGTCTATACTTTTCTGGAGTTTTTATTCTTTAAATTTGTCACCATGTCTCTCGGATTATTTTTTCCAATATTATGTTATAGTTACAGTTTTGTTCATTTTGAATTTGCTTGCTAGAAACTTAAGACCTTGCTACAGTTTGTATAACTTAAGTTCTGCTGCGGATCTCTGACCCTGTGCATTTTTTTCTGTGATAAAGATAATAAAGGATGACAAATTTGAAAAAATGACTTTATTAGTACAAAGATATTTCTGTCCTCATTTATTATATCTGTGGAACATAGCTGCGGTGGCTCATTGGTTAGCTTGCTAGCTTCACTACCAAACGGTTGTGGGTTTGAATCGTACCACCAGATGGGCTTGGATCGGGTAGTGGTGTGTGAAAGCTATTTATACATTATCCAGCACAAATTAGCTAACTTTTAGTGTTGTGCCATAAAGCACCAAAGAAAACCAAATATGGAACAATCAGGCAATTATGTACCACAGTCACGATTAAAATCAGATCTCTGCTGTTCTACATGAAGATATGACAATGACCGCTTAAGGTCCATGTTCTTATTATCTTTATATTATTGAACGTTAAAGTTTAATGCTTTGATTATTAAGATTTTTTCATATTAAAACCTTGGAAGTCTTAGACTCAGTGAAATTGACTGGATATTTTAACATTTTTGAGAGAGAGAGAGAGAGAGAGAGAGAGAGAGAGCTGAACTTCTGATCTGTGTCAAATAGTGTATTCTTCAAAAGGAAACATTTTATAATGTAATTCATAGATTCTGACGAAACAAAAGATAGTCTTTGGAATTTTTTTTAGAAATAACTGCTTATGATTGACCAGTGAAATTAACTGTACACCTTGGAAGTAATATGAATTTAAAGTGACAACCTTGATCAAAATTCTTTAGTCCGAAGTTCTTGAGAGAGAAGTTTGACTCCGAGGTAGCCTAGAAAAAGAATAGTGCTTTCCTTGTTAAACAAGTAGGGACCAGATGTCTGTCTTGTGAGAAAGACAGGGTTTAGTGCTGGGAGGCACAATTGTCAATATCTAAGATTACAGCATTAAGGAACAGCTTTTCAAGAGAGTGAGACTCAACAGTCCGAAGATGGAAATCCGGAAAAAAAGAGAAGTGATGAGTTCAGAGTAAAGGACTAAGCAGTCCAATAAGAGTGAGGCAGTCGATATAGAAGGCTAAAGGGAATAGGAAACATTGGAACACGTTGAGAGGAATTTGATGCAATTAGCCGAGAACATGGCACTCTTTTTCATTGCTCATTATGATGACAAAATAAATACAGATTAGACACTGCTATTAAATCCTGTTGATACAACTTAAGTTGAATTGAAATTACCACTATTAATTTGTTTGATTAAATTTGTTATTTTTCTTGTTTAAGGGGGACTCTGATTGCATTAATTCTTCCCAATAATCTTGCCCAGTTCTCTCATGTTTTATCTATTCTTACCGGCTCATAATATCAAGGGAGGTCATTCCCTAGATAACAGAGCTAAATCCAATTAACTACCCATTTTACTAAGTGGGTGAAGATACAGATGTTTATTCAGGTGTATACTCATGCTACTGATTGCTAACCTTCATCAGAAACTGAACTGCATCAAGGAGTCAAACCACCCAAGTTATTGCAAAGAAAATCAAAAAGTTTGTGCATATGACGCTATTTAAACGCCATTTCCCCCTGCACAAAAAAATGGATATTTTCATGTTTTCTCCTTTAGACAGCACACATTCTTCAAAATGTTGACCATAAGCTCTTGTTATTTGCAGCAGGTGAAATCAGACTTTGTTTATTAACCTTCTCTTAGCTGTGCTAACTGTAGACCAAACATCTTTCCTCTGTCTTATTCCCATCTTTCCTCTGTCTTCAATGCTACTATATTAAGTACCAAACATGTTACTACTGTTATTATATTTTGGTTGTATAGCTGGAAAAGTTTACTTGCAAGTATTAAAACAGACCTACTGAATAATTATCTGGCATTTTTTTCAAAATATTTATTATTTAGTATCAAAGTCCCAAACAATTGCATCCC
The DNA here is from genome assembly GCA_030141615.1 of Unio pictorum. Lineage (NCBI taxonomy): Eukaryota > Metazoa > Mollusca > Bivalvia > Unionida > Unionidae > Unio > Unio pictorum. Next base: position 2,238,943 of record JARLTB010000196.1, read on the forward strand.
ATCTACAGCACCATACAATGGTGAAAAGTGAACAATTATTATCAGAAAAGACAGGAACATGAAACTTGCCATAATTGTTCCTGAAATGTCATTGATAAATTCTTCACTTTGAAGTGGGATGGAACAGATAAAAATCACAGGGTTCAAAGTTTGGGACGTTTTCTCTTGGATTTGAAGCTGCTTTTATGATTTATTTGTACATTTTAGACTTTTTTCTACTTTATGGCCTTTATCCAGTGTAGTTCTTATCTTTGTTTTGGATGTCTTTTTGTAGACATCTTCACTTTTGATCCTTTGTCTTGTGGTGCATATTTACATTTGATTTAGAGGTTTTGGTCATCCTGCTGTGTTTATAAAGTTTATCATTTTTTTTTTTTTAGTCTTTGATTGAGGGGTGTACTTTGGGTTATAGATTAAACCGCCAGCACCTCTTGGTCATATTTATTTACTAAACTTCAAAAAAATAAATTGGACAAGAAAAAAAACAGGACGTTATGAGTTAAACATTATCGTCCTACATGACTGCGGCATGATGCCCCAGTACTAGACATCAATATAAACTATCTCACTGAAGATATATCAATATGACTGAAAAATTGTTAAAGCTACGTTAAAAGTCCTAATGAAACAAACATTAATTTAATTAAGTTCATTATAGTTGCTGTTCTTGTTATAGGGTTTAACACCATTTTTCAGCACAGGATAGGCTATACATGGCAGCCAGTATAAATGGTTGAGGAAGAATCCAGGAAAATCCTGGAAAGAATCACCTACACACAAGAAGCTACTGGCAATAAATATATTTATTAATATCTATTTATGTTCAATATATTTTGTGTTTGACTGTTGTCCATGATTGAGGGTTTTCTCCTTTTTAATTCTTTATAATCAGAGGTGGTTCTTAATTCTGGGTTGTGTCAAATCTTCATGCTGTTGCCAAATTTGGTTTTTTAGGATGTATTTGTAGTTTTCAAAAGTTACCAGATTGCTCAAGTAAATCAGGTATTTTCTGCATAGTATCTTGTATATTTCAGCAGTCGTATAGTAATCTATATATAATCTGCAAAAGGGAGGAAGGTATTTTCTGCAAAGTAGATGTATATTTCAGCAGTCATATATATTAATCTACTAATTAATCTGCAAAAGGGAGGAAGGTATGCTTTTCTTAGCAGAGAATCATAAGAGTTAGTAAAGTTGGTGAATACTAGTTTTGCCTTGTATTGTACTTTCACAATTTTGTATTGTTAATACCAAACATGGGTGCAGTAGTTGAAATGTGACCTAATAAAGAATTTGTAGATTAGTATAGCTTAGTATTGATGGATAAAAAACAAGATGTTTAAATGTCTTCATACTTTTTCCCAGTCCTCACATGTTATTTCATAGTTTTCTGTCATGATAGTGGTTTCTGTTTGCCAAGAAGATATGCTTTTAATTTCTATGGGTTTGCTATAATAAAATTTGCTTTGAAGTAGTTACATTAAGATATTAAATTATTTGGATCTTTACTGATGTCAGATACGACATTTTTGTCAGCATTATTATACAATGTTGCTTGTTTTGTGAATTAGAAAATGTCATTTATAAAGATATTAAAAATTAGACGCATGTGTATTGAGCCTTGCAGTACGCCTCTGGAGGTCATATCCCAGTTATTATACGTGGATCCAGTTTAACATGTTGTATTTGGTTATGCAAATAGTTTTGAATTAGTTTATGAAGTTTAGTGGCATTAGTTTTGAGGAGGCTGTTCAGAAGACTGACCAAGGCCTTGCGTAAGTCCATTACTATTGTCCTAACATTCAATCCAGTGGCCTCTCCAGGCCTCCACCAGTTTCAATAGAATTGACATCCATATCCTTTTCAGATATAAAGCTGTGAAAAATGTTATTGACATCCAATTATTAGTATATCTTATTACATAGAAGCCTTTCAGAAATTTTGGGGATGTGAGGTAAAATGGTCTCTTATTGCTCTTATCCATAGGAACAGATTTTTAATATTGGGTTATCTGTGCATATTGGAGATGATCTGGAAATAAGTTTAAAATTTCCAAGCATACAGTGAATGCAAAAGTAAGTTAAGTTTTAACAGATTCAAGGTTGCCTCAATGACTAAATGTTTGCAAAGTAGGAACAACTCAATAATTGCAAATGGTAACTTTATTTCAGCTAGTAATGAACATTAAATTAAATTAGAAAATATCTAACTCTACCTAAATAAAACATGAATATATAATGTTAAAAAATATATTATCCTGCTACACGTATTTTAAGCAATTTAGGTGGTATGTTGTCAACACCTGTAGATTTCTTTGTATCAAGGCTTTTCATAATTTGCTGAAGCTAATTTCATGAATAGCTTGTGTGCCCGGGTGGATGGTTGTGTTTTCTACAAGTTTCATGTGACCCAATGGTCCACACATTATCCTGACACCAGGCTAACCAGTTCTAACCTTAGAATGTTTAGTACCAAGCGAGGCAGTTGCTTGTACTATATTCATAAGACTTTGGTACGACTCAGGGTTCAAACCTGTAATCCACATCTGAGGCAGACACTCTGACCACTTAGGTCACTGGAGTGGTTTTTGTCAAGTATCAGAACTAAGTATGTTCCCTCTCCATATCATTTATGATGATCAGATCTGTTACTGCCAAAAATAAAACACTGATGTTTTGTTCTCACAAAGTCGATTATTGCTGTTTTTGTTGTAGGGTTTAATGCCATTTTTCAGCACAAGATAGGCTATATGTGGCATACAGTATAAATGGTAGAGGAAGAATTGGGGAACCCAGAAAGAACACTTACGCACCGGCAATTTTCTCACGTACCCACATTGGCTGAGCCCAAAACTCGAACCCCTGCAAACTGAGGTGAGGCAGCAGTGATCCATAACGGTGAGTGCCTTCTACCACTTGGGGCTCTATAAAACACTTCATCATTCAGATATGTATAAATTTATATTTAAAAAAACATTCCATTTATACAGACATTTCATGATAAATTTTCTGGAAATATTACAGCTTTTTGACAAATTCTTCACTTTCTAGATTTGTGATCAATTTATACATGGATAATATATACATTAGAAAAGTATAAACATATTTGAAGTCACATTTCTTTGCATAGAATTATACAATCAAACTAACCTTATATATTATCCAAAAACGATTATGAGCTACCTAACAGAAAACCATTTGTTTCTAAAACCCATTTGCCTCCTTCTGCAGACAGATTTAGAGGAATGCTGAGCAGTTAGCTCCCTTTTATAGAATACTACCAGTTTTACTCACTTGCAGAAAATTATTCCAAATAACTTTTAAAGTGACCGATTTGTATAGGAATTTCTGCATCTTCCATTGTCTGTAATACAATATATTTCAAATTAAAACCGTTTCATAGTTATTGCAAATACATGAGCATTTGTGTTCTTGAGGTTAGTAGTTATTATTTTAAATTTGTTGTGTACTTTCAAAAAACTGGACGAGTACACTTAATAAACAGTGCTAAAATTTACCCTGACTGTTTGCTAATATATACATTTTAATTGCCAATGCAATTCCAGTAAAAAAGTAGTTATTCTACTGGCTATATCTCATATTCAGACTAGATTTTCAAGATACCAACACGCAATGAGAGGATGAGTACTGTACTGGATTTGAAACATTTGTAATTTATCAAAGATAAAAAAGTAATAGATTCATTAAAAAAATAAAAATAAATGTCACCATTTCCAACCTACTTGTTACAAGCAGTTGATGTCTTCCAACTGAAACACAAAATTACATGGTTTGATTTAATTATTTAGGAATAAGAATATGATACAGCTATAAATTAATTAACATAAATCTACATCTCCAGTGCCTCAAAAAAAAAAATGTCTACAAGATCTGAGCCAAAATTTACATATAAAAAGCAAACAGTTTTGAGACAAAACTATGGACTATATATCTATATGTATGTATGATTGATTTTGAATGGCACACAAGCACTTTTAGAAAATCAATCATATATACTTGATACTGTTGCAATGTTGCAAAAAAAAATGTCAAATATTTATGCAATACATGAACCATCAATCAGTGCAGCCATCTAAATATGACATTTTATTTTCTTTATTAACTTCCTCCACTAAATTATAAAAGAAAGCATTAACAAGACATATTGATATTACTTCAAACACAACAAGGAAAATAAAGAATGTCCTATGGAGGCAAAGGTAATAGAATGTGAACCAATTTGATTCTGTAATTTAATGTTTAAAAATATTTTAATTGTTTTGCTTTTATTATTTTTTGCAAAGTTCAGTAAGTAATAGTAGGAATGGTAATCCTAGTTGTACCATTAGGAGGGAGAAAAAATAGTAGAAATGGATTGGTAATAGAAGGCATAGATTATCCATTTTGACAACTAGTTATCAGTGGGAGAGATTAAGACAGCCATCCAATGTTTACAAGTAATTCTCAGAATAATGAGGGACCTATATAACACTTAGCTAGGCCTCAGACATTTTATTCTGGGAGAGAGACCCATATAAGTTGCTGACATGCCTCAGACACAGAGCCATCCAGATTTGACTTGTATGTTTCATTAGACATAAAGTCCATGCAAGATTTAAACAGGATTCAGGCACAAGGCCATTCGGTTTTCACTTGTATGTTTCATTGGAAGAAACAAACATACAAGATACAGCCATAGGACCATGATACAGTTTTGACCTGTATCACTCACTGGAAGGTCCATACAAGATTTACATAGGATTCAGGCATATAGCCAACTTGCTTAGACAACCAGTTCTCAGAAGAAGTGAGACCCTTACAAGACTTTGAAAGGTCTCCAATCTAGGGCCATCCACTTGTTCACAAGTAGTTACAAGGAATAGAGGACCTCCACCTACAAAATTAGATACATCCTATATATAGAGCCATTCAGTATTTTACTCAAACTTTTATGGGGCATATAAGGTTAGACAGGCCTCAGACATTAGCCCATCCAGCATTGTCACGTAGATCTCAGCATAATAGTGTATTATGAAAGATTTAGATGGGGTCATGTTTTTCGAGGACATCTAGAAAAGGTTTCTTGACAAGTCTATTTTAGTTAACAAACTGTTGTAGCAATCAAAATATAAAATAAATTTACCAAAGGAAGAAAATTTCAAAAATGAATCATTACTAATCTACTTGAAACAATAGAAAATTAAAAAATATGACAAGAATTTGATAACTTTATGAAGGAGATGGTCTTTTAAAAGTATTTTAATTGTTTAGCTTTTATTATTTTCTGTAAAGTTCAGATAGTAATAGTAGGAGTGGTAATCCATGTAGTACCGTTAGCAGGGACTAAATAGTAGAAATGGAATGGTAATCATAGTTGTACCATTATAAGGGACGAAAAATCAGTAATAGTAGGAGCAGTACCATTAGAGGGGAAGATATTATATCAATAGGTTGAGAAGAAATGGAGGAGTACTACCAGTATACAGGCTGTCAGATACATAGATCCAACAAATGATGTGTATTGAATATGCATGTTCATCAAGGAATTTAATATTTAACAAGTGATGATATTGTAATACCTAACTCAACAAATCAAAATACTTGGATCTATTAAGAACTACATTTCCTTTTTCAATAGTAATACAAATAATGATAATGTAAAAACATGAAAGTCTGAAAAATATGAGGCAGTTCACTGTTGTAATAACATAATGGCTAAGCAAAGTCATGTGACAGTGCACTGGAAGATATCTGGCAAAGTAAGAATATCCAAGTAGAAAAGAATTTCTGCCTTGTATTCTAAAATTATCACTCACTTAATTTTCATAATCCATATTAACTTTGGTACATTAAAATCCAAAACATGAAACAAATTGTTATAAGAAATAGTAAGTAGATTTATTACTTGATTGGTATCAAACGTAAATGCCTTATAATTATATACTGTAATACTCTATAAAGCCACTGCTATCTCCCATCACACTGCTCAAGTACATTAGTACTAGAATTAGTATTTTTTGTTGAGATCACGCTACTATGTCAGAACATATCACAGCCAATCTAATAAATTAGGCATATATACATGAATTAAAGGATAAAATTAATTTAACCTAAATATTGCGTATCATAATGTTGTCTTTTGACATTCAGATAACCAAGTCAGCTATATATTCTCGAAAGTTGGTAGTGTTGTGACTGATACTGTGTTTATGTAAAGTCAATTTTTGATATTGAAAAGCATGTTATATCTCACCTTTCTTGTTTATAAAAAGCATGTTTATTCCTGAACTCTTGGTCTTTTTCGAAATAACATCAAATTATAAGGTAAATGCAAGTAACAAATTATGAAGTCAAATTGTAATTATTCCATGTATTATAATGCACCTTTTGTGCAATTAATTTTTTTTTTTTTCCACCAATCTTCTAAATAATAGAAACCTTTTTCTATATTATTATTTTTGAGTAAGAAAATATTCCTTATTTACCTTACAGATGCATGAAATAATATTGATTTGGTAATTGTTTACAACCATGAATAACCAAACTTTATTATATGGCATTTCATTTTATTTGGTTACAATAATATTCTCAATTTAGGTATGAAGTTCAGAGTATAATCTGAAAATACAATTCTCCTCTATTTCCTTTATATATTTATCTAATATTGCCGGTAAGAAAAAGGATATAATATATCCAAAGGGGAAGAAGTTTCAGAGTGTCTATCAATTCTCCTCTATTTCCTTTATATAGTTATCTAATATTGCCGGTAAGAGAAAGGATAGAATATATCCAAAGGGGAAGAAGTTTCAGAGTGTCTATCAAATCTCCTCTATTTCCTTTATATAGTTATCTAATATTGCCGGTAAGAAAAAGGATATAATATATCCAAAGGGGAAGAAGTTTCAGAGTGTCTATCAATTCTCCTCTATTTCCTTTATATAGTTATCTAATATTGCTGGTAAGAAAAAGGATATAATATATCCAAAGGGGAAGAAGTTTCAGAGTGTCTATCAATTGAGAGTCAATTATGTGGAGCTTCAAAGAAATCTCAACTATTTCCACAAATGACATCATATGATCTATGATGATTAGATTTTCAGTTTTTAAGTCTCATTTCAGTTGGTAAATGTGCATTTCAGAATTGTTTGTAATGATGAAAGTATCTCTACTGTTGTCAAAACTGATTGTCCTTGGACACTGTGGGACTCCTGTAGTTATGACCTGTATTATGCACCCTTTTGGTGATAACTGATGAATGTTATGAGAATTAAATCCAAGAACATAGATGTTGTCATCCCTGTCCACAGCTACTCCTGTAGGACCATTGAGGTTGTCATGACTGTAGGTATACTGCTTCTTGCCTTCCATATTGAAACACAGAAGGGTATTTTTAGCATACACACTAACATAGACTAGTGTTTTAGAATTATTCAGTGCTATGTAGCTTAAGTATCCAGATGATGAGTCATACTGATCAGAATAATTGACCTCTCTCCCATCTCTGATCAGACTCCAGCAATATTTGTTATTACCACAGTCTCCAACCACAACCATCTCTCCCTTCCCAGCTGTTGCAATTCCACAGCACTTATATTTAGTTCTTATTGTTCTGACTGGACTGATGACATCATCCCTGACTGATAGAATCTGAATATTATTTTGATTATGCACAGATACAGCCACTTCCTCATAATCCACCACACAAATGTCAAAAGGAGTTCCTGTGAGTTTGTATGTCGTAACTACTTGATGTGCATTGTTAAGAAGAATGCACAGACTATTCCAATAATCAACAAGTATCACCCTGTCTCTAGGGAGAATAGTAACACCAGTATAACATGGTGTACATCCACTGATATTTACATTAAATGTTTCAACTTTATTAACCTGGCATTCCTTTGTTGGTTTCCTCAGACCAGGTATAGTATAGGGTGAGACAGTCTTGGTCACAAGTTTTCCAATATCAGATGATGAAAATGATAGAATAGATTCTAACAGTGGGGTGAATTTCACCTGTACTGCCAGTGTTTCTGTCATCTCATACTTTTCTCTTACCTGAGAGTAATATAAGGGTAGTTGTGACTTTACTTTTTCTGCAGTCAGAAATTTTTGGATATCAATTCCATATTTTTGGACTGTTTCACACAGAAGTTGAGAATTTCGTATGGCATGAATCAGTGACAAACAATGCTGGTTCTCTTCTTGTGTCCTAATAGCAACTTCTTTATGGATTCTCCTACCCTCCGTATTCACTTTTATCTCTAATTCGTCAAAAGCTATGTTGATTTTCTTTCTCATTTCTTTGATTTGATCAGCAAGTCCATTAACTTGGGACTCTAGATCCTTTATATTAGACTCCATTACATCGATAAACCTTTCTAAGTGAGTTTCCAGTTTTTTCAACTCTTCAATGATTTCACTTGATTTGCTTTCACATAACAGAGCAGGGAGTTCCTCTTTCAACTTTCTCACCTCAGAACAAGTTTTATGGTTTTCAAAATAACAAATTCCACAACAGGCAATCTTGTGATTATTGCAGTAAAAGTTTAGATCTTGATCGTCATGATCAAAACATGTAAAACCTTCAGCAAATTTCATCACATTTTGTGGATTGTTCAATAACTCCTCCAGTGTAAGAATTGAGTGAGCTTTTGTGATTTTCTGTTTCCTGTGAACACTTAGGCAGATATCACACATTGCTTCCTCGCATACTGCACAGAATCCCGTAGCTGTGACAGAGAGGCTGTCAGAGGAACAAGCATCACATACACGATCTACTTTCGATTTCGTCGGTAACATGGATTGTATCACCGTGTCGACTGGAAAGAGCGACGCCCATTCACTGGTTGGTTTATTCTCTTTAAAATGACCTGCTGTTTTTCTACATACCGGACACTCGATGCATCTATTTCTCTCATGTTCTATAGTCTTGCTAGTGATGTAGGACTGTAGACAACTCTGACAGAATGTGTGGGCACACGGTAGCTGTCTTGGTACGTTGAATAATCCCATACAAATAGGACAAGTTGGTTCGTCTTCAGTACGTGTTATAGCAGTCGCCATTATGAAGTATCTCCCTTCTTTAATTCATATTGAGGTATAATTTTTTATGTACTCTCATAAGCCTTAAACTGATCAAGCTGGTATTTCTTCCTGGTCAAGTGTGGGCATGTTTAAATCTTGACTGGTACACAAAATTGTTTGACAATTAATACTAGATCTCAGTCTAAGGTCAACATAAACAGCTCTTAAATTATATAGGTCAGGCGGAGATAATCATAGGTAAAAGAAATGTGTTGCACCGGATAGCAAGGTGGGTTTAGAAATGGAGAGAATACATGCTAAACAGGATATAATATTTTTGGAACTACAAAGAAATATACGATAATTCATTAGGATGTTCGACATTACGAAAGCACGAAAGCACGCTCTCTGGAGACTGAGATTGGTTCTCCGTTTTAGGAGTTTTCAATTTTTAATAGAAATTACTAAGTTTCTATTCTATTCATATGTAGACTAATAATAATAATAATAATAATGAATATTTTGTATAGCACCTAATCTCTAGAAGATCTAAGTGCTTTACAACATTAGATATTACCCGCAAATTTTTTTTTTAAAAAAATGCTGAAAATATTTAAGATATGACTCCTTTGGTATTTATTGCTATTAGTTTATTTTTAATTATTTGTTCTTGCATTTGAAAAAGGTGAGTTTTAAGCGCACTCTTGAGAGGGATCATTGTGTGAAAATGGGGGTTTAAAATGTGTTACTTGATTTTCATGTAGGTATCAAGCTCTGTACTCATATTTTAATGAAAGTTATTCATATTTCATTGCAGACACACAAAAACATTACATGACATGACGTCACACATTCTTCTAAGTAATTTTACTCCACAGGAGCAAATGCACTTTCAAGAAATCATAAGTAGACATACTGTTATAAATGGTGAATGTCATCAATGGAACGGTGTTGCAAATAGTGATGGATATGGCATATTGCGGACAATGTTTCGAGGAAAAAATGTATATATATTCATCATCTGTCTGTTGAAAATTGTAAAGTTAATAATGAAAGGAAAGTCTGTAAAAGAAATGGAGAATGTGTCCGACATCATGGTTATGCAAAATTTATCATATAAGGTAAATATTAAACTGTTAAGTTAATGCCATATGAAGTCAAATGAGCAGTACAGACCAACGGATTTTGTCGACATTTATCATGCCTACCTTGAAAACAGTCCAAAACATTGTTGATAGTTTTTTTACTCTGACACACAAATCTTGCTTTTGTTTGACAAGATTTTTTAATGCGTATCATCTCTAGCCTGACTCTTGTTCGAGTGCAAGTTGCAAGTTTTTGTGAATAAATATCTTTTTCACAGCCAGGTGGAGATGTTTTTAGTTTAACATTTTTGATTTGCTTTTGAAGAGTACGTAATGTATGTACTGCTTAATTTTATGTTTTGCACTAAGAGCATATTCTCGTATTGCCTTTTCAATCTGTGTGCTGGCATCACTGGTTACTGAGTATACTTTAAGAATGTTATTAGACTCTATCTTTTGAAGATTTTTTACAAGCAATTTACCTTCAGTTGAGGCAATCGAGTCTTTCGTACTATAGCTCTTTTTACATGTCATTGAATCATGAGCACACTTTCTTTTTAGGCACAGCTTGTTAGCATTTGCCAGTGACAAAACCAGTTTTCTCTTTGTATTTTGTTCTATCAGAGGGGAGAAACTCTGTGTAGCAGCTTCACATCCAGATTGCGGGCGGCTGTTGTATGACGTATCTGTCTAAACATGAACAATATTCTCCACTCCTGCTGCCCGATTGATTCTTTTCACATACTCCTGGTTTGCCAACATCTGCTGCTCATTCAGATATGTGACAATGTCACACAAGTGATTTAATTTTCTTTGCATCACCCTCTTATTTGCTGACATAATATTTAAGCAGCTTAAAAATAAATGTGTATCATATATACCCATCTTGGATTTCAGGACTGTAATTAACAATGCATCATTCAGTATTCCAGCAGGTGGGCCCCTCCTTTTCTAAACTTTTGTGAACAGTTCCACCATATTGGATTTAAACTTACAGTTATTGCATTGCACACAAACAGTAATGCACAAACCCTGTCTTTTGTGTACCATAACAACTGGAAAAGCATTCTTACATTGATGTGGCAGAAATACCCTAATTAGTTCTGAAAGTTTATTGATGTTGACAACACAGTTTTCGTCTGGCATACTGGTAGCCACTTGTTTACTGAGTACAGAATGAGTAATAATGTCAGTTGTTTTCCTTTTTGCATGTCTCAATTTGCATGCAATGATGTTAGGATCTGTTGTCGCAGTCATATTGGTAGAAGCACTAGTTTGAAGCATGGCCAGATATTCATTATGATCCAAACGCACTAAAGATTGATTATGAAAGACCGACTTGGCTTCATCATGACTTGTATTTTCTGGTAGGTCCTTATTTAAGTAATGGAAGTTACAACATGTCCATTTTTGTACTGAGTTTTCTTCTTGTTAATATTTTTCTTGTAACTTTTCTTTCTATTTCCTCTCATTCTCTATATCCTTGCAATTGCTAAAGTAAGCTGTGAGTGGATGGGATTCTGAGAATATTTGGGTTAACTGGATGGACTGAGTATTTATTTTGTATTTTGGGCTTGAGAATGGTTCATTTCAAAGGCCTGCTGTCACTGAATTTATCTGATATGTTAATGTAAGTTCAGCAAGGTTCCTCACATCAATGTCCCAACATATAATAATATTTGGTTCTGTAAGTCAGCATACAGGATGCATGTGAATTTTTTTTCATTATTTTTTTAAGAAACAAAAGCAATTAGTTATAATAATTAATGTCACTTGTAAAAGCTTGAACTTCCTACAAATATTTCAAGAATCACCTCTCATAAATAGGTCTTCTTTAAACAGGCCAGTTTGTGTTCAGTGCAGCAGGTAAAAGATCTGTAAATTTTTTGCTGTAAAAGGAATTAATCATAACTCCTGATTGAAGCTAAATAAATGACCATATTTAATTTTTAATAGTTTGACCTTAAGTCGTAAAATTATGCACGATTCAGCCAGCGTGTACAGATCGGTACACACAATACGTGTCGGCAGCTGAGCACCGAATTGTTTGTATTATACTTAGAGATTGAAATAAATATACCCGGTAATTTGTATCACATATTTATATAAAATTAATCTTAAATTTATTAAACTTAATAAATAAAACATATTCTTAATGGAAAAAATAAATTTACCAAGGTTCGACCATGCTTCCTATAAACATATTCGACTTATACTCGCGCCGTCGATTTTGGACGCTATTTTTACCAACAAATTACACTTCGACTTATACTTGAATCGACTTATAGTCGAGTATATACGGTACTTAAAGTGTAATTTTAAAGTCCCCTATTCATTACAGTTGTGATAAAGAAAGAACTTTCTTATAAAATCTTACCTGGAAAATTGAAACATGAAAAAAAAATTGACAAGACATTTTAAGCCGAATATGGTTTATACTCATAAGTTGAGTTCAGCTGCAAGCTAGAGAGTCTGATCTGCTGTTACATAGTGTGTCTGATCTGCTGTTACACAGTGTGTCAGATCTGCTGTTACACAGTGTCAGATCTGATGTTACACAATGTGTCAGATCTGCTGTTACACATTGTGTCAGATCTGCTGTTACACAGTTTGTCTGATCTGCTGTTACACAGTGTGTCAGATCTGCTGTTACATAGTGTGTCAGATCTGCTGTTACATAGTATGTCTGATCTGCTGTTAGACAGTGTGTCAGCTGATTATGGTCTATGTTTTGTCTTAACAAGCCGCATTTATCATGATCTCTGAGCACATTATGCAACCACATATCTATGTGTAGTTTTGCATCTGGACTCGAGTCACAAGTGAGTATAGACAGTTAACCATAAAATTGATTATTTAAGATTCAAGGCAGGGGATTTGTCAGGGTGCATGTTCTGTTTATTATGGATGGAACGATTTAAAAAGAGGGGTCTAAAAATGAGAAAAAGGTATAGAAATTTAGATGTTATGATGATTATCATTAGTATAATGAAAAGAGTGTCATAATATAATAATATAAAATCTTAAAGTTGGAATGTAAATGTGTGTCAGAAGAAAATAAACTTCCTTATGCTACCATATGTGTTTGGTCCTGGACCTGGCTTCCTGAAATATTCATACATTTTTAGTTGTCAACCAAAAATATATCACTATCTATATTTTTTAGCTGATCATATGTATAAATATAATTTTGCTTACCATTCACTCCTTATCATATTCAGATTTTCATTGTTCAGACAGTTTTAATATTGGTTAGCCATAGATGACACTCTGATCATCTCCACAATAACCCATGACTGCCCATACCTAAGTTTCCTTGATTTTCAATAACACTTCTAAACAAGAATGTGTCATCAACTAGACACTATAACAATCTTCTACACATCAATCGAAAGGTAAATTTTATCATTTGATAAATGACGGGCCATATATGAGGAACTTTGTTTTAACAGAATGAGAAGCTATCAGTGGCAAGTCACATTTACGAGTACCTCGATTAATCAATTTAACAGTTTTAAGCATATTCATAATCTTGGCACTTTGGCCATGGTGATTAAGGAGCATAGCATATTATCACTTGTGGCTTGCGATGATGGACAGTTATTAACTTGATATCCCATCAGTTAATGGTTCTTACTGGGATTTCCTAGGTTACTCCTCCACTAATTATACTAAGGGAGATCTGTACCCTCTCTTGCACAGAAAATGGTGTTAAATCCGAACCAACAACAACAAATCAGCTTGATTTTAGTTTATCCAGAGACATACTACTGTACAAATTTGGAAGAATTTTTTAAGGTGTTCTTAAACATTTGTGAAAGAATTATCACACAGGTGATAATAATTAGTTTAAAAGCACAAGGACAAGCTGTGATTGACTCTGACCAAATATTTAACTGCCCGACATGCATGGGACTGTACTGGATCCAGCCATTGTTCCAATTGAATTCATCCACAGAAGGCAATGGTTATTATTGTTAGTTTGCGTTGTCCCTGTTATTGGCTGCATCATACGGTATGATGTGTTAGACAATAAAAATAAATATGATAACAAAGAACAGCTTTTTAAAATTTAGATAGAAAACTTATTAAACTCAATATATTAAAGTTTGTACTTTCATTTAAAGCGGCTTGAACATTTAAAGATTTACCTGTACTATTAACTATTTTTAATTAGCTTTGAAATGTATTTTGATTACCATGAGTTTAATTGAAACCTATATGCCAATATAAAACCATCTAGCATGTAATTCAAAAATTCTTCCATTAATGTGAATGGAGTGGGAGAAATCCTGTTGTTTCATACAGAAGTATATGTGTCATTAACAGCATGTTATCAGCCTGCAAATGTGCACCATCTTTACGGTAATATGAATAGAATAATTAACAGCATGGTATTTTATATATTACTGTGCATCATGTTTGATAGTGTTATGCTGAGAAATTTTGAAATGTTTACGAATGTGGTCAATGCTTATCCATTTCCTGTTTTTCGAAAACACTTTTAATACTAAACAGGAAAAATGTCTTGTGACCATTTTCTAAACATTCAAATTGATTGTCTTGTATACTTGTGTACTATTTTATGTCAGGATAGTTTTTAGTGGGTTGTACAAGGGTACTGTTTTTTGTTGTTATCTTAATTTGTGTTATGTCCTTCAGGAATTTTTCTTTCTTTGTTAAAACAATATCAATTTTCATTTTGTGTTTGAAGGTTTACAGTTGAAATATATGCTGAGAGGTCTAAGGTGCTTGCCTTTACAGGCTGCCAAAATTTCACCTCTGTCCCCAAATTCAAGTTTCAGTTTATTAAAATGGGTGTATCAGAAAGTTTGCCAGTAGCTATCCAGTTTCAGGTGTCAGTAGACTGTTTCTTGCTGGTTTCTGGATGTTTTGATAGAACTCATACCTCTTTTTTTTTTAAATTTACATTCCCGTTAATTTTGAAAATATCTGTAGAATTCAACTGGAAAATGGTATGTGTGATAGGTGGCTTTTAGATGGTATTTTAATTCTACATACATATGCATTAGTATATTGTTAACATTGTCCATTATAGATTTGAGATATCAATGGTTATAACTCAGTAGTTGGAACCATCATTACCAGAGAACTGTGGATTTGATACTTTAGAAAAACTAATTGACATGGAAACCTTTTATTTGTTTTACTTTCTAGTTTCATGTAATATACTGAGTACTCCCCCTGGGCCAGAGGATTTGGAACAAGGGTTGGCTTTTGGTGGACTCACACGTAGACGACCACCATCTCCAGGTAATCCTATAATCCAGAACTTGTTTGCTAGTTATTTGTTATATAATTATACCCTGGCTTGAAGAAAAATGTGATATCAGTAATATATTAATAACTTTCTCATCGTTTGCCATTCTGTGCAATTCATACGTCCATCATTCCTCTTTAAATTGATAGGGGAATCATATTCATGAGGTTATGTAATTTATGGGCAGGAACAAGAGTGGATTTTCTAATTTTACACAAACACAGATGGTTGAATATTTTCTCACATTCCTGGGTCAAAAATGTGGGTTGTTTTTTGTTTTTTTATGTAAAATGATACACAATTGGTACAATTAAAGCATTAAAAAACAATTGTCCATTCAAATTATATATATATATATATATATATATATATATATATATATATATATATATATACCACAGACAGAAACATACATGGATTATCTATAGCACAGTCGGATTAGAAGGGTTACATTGCAGTATGCCATAAAACATTCCGAGAAAGTAGCTTTCTTTCTACTTGGTAAGGTTTTGCTCACATTGCCAAATGTTAGGGTAATTCTCTAAGTCATCAAAAGACTTTATTATAAAACATACCATGCAGCAAGGTTCTCATTCATCAAGATTACCTTGTTTTGATAAAACGTTTGGTGAAAAGAATTGTAAGGGATTAAAGAATAACAGACTTTGACATGCTGAATAGGTAAATAAAATATTGACTGATGTAAATGCAATATTGTTATTGTTTTATTGGCAGTAATCACCAAACTAAAATTAATAATGATGACAATATTGGCATTGCTTCAGATACCAGTACTGAGGGCTACTACTTGTCCATTTACATGCAAAAAATGCATATAGAAATACTAATACAAATCTTAAAAACGAGAATGGCTTGAAATTGACAAAAAAGTTTTTATTTCCTTTAAACTGGGCAGCAATTTGAACAAAAAAGACAACCATGAATGATCTATGTGTAGGTTTTAAGTTTTTTTTTTCTTGTTCAAATTTAGCATGAAAGAGAATAGTTTAAAATTAATAGAGTATTTGAAAATAATATTAACTTACATTAATTGTGGTGATGTAAGAAGGAAGTAACAGATAAAATAATAGGCAGAACCCCTGGAAAGTGAGAAGGACCCTATACATTAAACCATGGGGGTTTAAGGGCCCCTTTTTTTGGAAATCGAGAGAAAATACTACGAAACACATATTTTAAAATTAAATCAATAGACAAAATAACAGACTGTATGGGATGACAATAAAAACAAGAGGAGCTCAAGTCAAAACACTTGTGCTATGAGGCAGGACAAGAATTAGAGGATTGTCTGTATGGAGATTCTGCCTGGATAGTTTATATTTATCCAGATAGGGGTCACTGTGATCTTCTTTCCACACTTACAAAATTCATGGCCATTCTCCCAGTACAGTTGTCATTGCTTTGCTATCTCGATGATTCTTGTCATGACTGGTCGATGCACACTAAATCAGGGACACTGAACCTATCTTTCAGCATAATTTATAAATTGGGGAAGGTGCCCTTTTGTTTTTATTTTTAAATTTATGTATTGTAAAATCCATGAAAATTGGTACCAAGAAAAAAAATACAGTTTTATTTTTAAGCATAAAACTACATAATGCAGCTCAGATTGGGGTAATATTGTTCAAGCTTTTGTTAAATTAGATATAAGACATCGGAGATATTATTTAATTTTTTGAGCTGGAATGTGGTAGGGCTAACATTTATTTGCAAGCTACAAAAAATGTATCAGTTTGCCAGTGCTGTTAGCTTCTCAGAAATGTCTGTTTAATGTAGAATGAACATGAAAAAACAGGCGTTATAATTCCACAAAGACATGATTTTGCTATTGACAAGAAGGCTTTATAATTCCACACATATTTCTGCTATTTACAAGAATTCCTTATTATTCCACAGAGGCATATCTTATTATTCCACAAAGACATGTTCTTGCTATTGACAAGAAGGCTTTATAATTCCACAGACCTATATGGCCATAAAAGGCTTTTATTTGTTTTTGAAAGTCATGAATTATCCAGTTAAAAATTTTAAATGCAAGTTAAAAATATATTACATGTGTAACATACTTATGGTTTATCAAAATTTCTCATGTTCTGCTGTTGATATAGAAACTTTCACAGGTAATTAATTTAGAACCCTGATTCATTGATAAATATAACTTCATTGAATGAATGAATGAATGAAAACAAGAGAGATAATTGCAGTCTTGAAAAATAATAGTCTTGTATCATTTGTTTATTTTTATGTATCAGACTTTTAATTTAAATTGTAACAAGTGAAGAAGATCTACAAAACATAAAAATATACTTCATTATTCCACAGTTTGAGATTGAATATATGCAGCATTTCATAAGGGTAATCTCTATATGTGTGTGTGTGTGTACATACATACATACATACACACACACATACACACATATTGTGTAGTCTATACTATTCAGATTTATAAAAAATAATCTTTTAATATATTTTAGACCTGGATCGACTGCGTCTTGGTAACAAGGGAAGTAACGACAGCAGTGAAGTTGGTTCTACAACGGGTTCAGACTACACAGGGCCCAAATTGTTCGTCAAACCAAGTTCCAAGTCAAATCGCCACATCATTATAAATGCCCTTAGCCACTGTTGTCTCGCTGGAAGTGTAAATACAGAGTTAAAAAATAAAGTATTAGAGGTAAATATGGAATAATTCAAAATGCAAAAGAACCTGGTTTATTTCCAATCCTGAATATTGAAATGTACTTTTTTTTGTTTTAAATTTACAAAATATTTGCAAGCATAACGTTTTTGCCAGATTGGTAAGGAAACAAAAAATGTCAAAACTGTCATGTCATTAATCATGCAGTATTGATACAGTTTATCAAAGTTAGTTTGTGATTCAGGAAAATTTGTTGTTGACTATACTGAGTGTAATTAAGATATTTTAACAGCGTACACTTTTAACTGCGTACACTATTTTGGATGGCATGGATGATACGAGTTTGATTAAATCGAATTTGTAAATATAGGAGCAACAAATATTGTGCGGATAAATTTATTATCTACATGAATGAATGTCCAGATATGCTTGGAGCCACTGTGAACATTTGTGGATATTGTGCAATACTTGTAACTCGAAGAGTGCAAGTTTGAATTGTTGCCTAGACCAGGCCAGTATGCTGCCATGGACCATCCCAGGTAAAGGCATATTACATGTATTTGAATTGCCTCAAAATGTTATCTTTCATATGTTTAAATGTCTTGAACCCATCTAACCAAACAACCAACCATAAAACAAGATGCCAACCAACTTAACAACCAGCCTACTGGAGAAACAAGGTTCCAATGAACTGTAAGAACACCCAATACCTGGTGATCGTAAAATTCTGAACTCAAGTTTAGGAGTGAGTTTGCACTGGTAGCTCAGACAAGAGCTTCCAGAAGGAACATCATTTGCATTTATTCAAAGCAAAATCTCAGGGTTGAACTCAAGCACAAGAATTTCAGTTCATATTTCATACATTTGAAATATACATCCGTAGTATTCATCTATGAATCACATTTGTAATGTTTGGTTTGCATGACTTCATTACTAAACTTGATGGAGAAAACAAATTACATGTTGTAGCCATGCAAAGAAATGTTATACAAATCATTTTATATATGTGAACTATGCACATTTTTTTTATTGTAGTTTCAGAACAAATACAGTACATTAAACAGCATTATCATTTTATTATTATTATTATTATTATTATTATTATTATTATTATTATTATTATTATATGAACATACTTAGACCATTTTTAACTCCATATACAGCTTGAATCTCAATTTTGAATTTTAGAATAAGCTCATCTGGTAATGGTTTTTGTCTCGCCTGCATATCAGAATATAAGACATAGCCTATACATCATTTTATTATGTTTAAGCTTTCAGTATATTCTGGTATTCATTAGTGTTTGAAATAGGATAAGTTTCATGATAATCACAAGTTTTGTTAACCAAGGCATGATTATTTAATAATTTCTTTCACTTGCTCACATATGTCTTATGGAATCTTGACACAATTCGAGAGTTGTCAGAGGTCTAATGTAAAGGCAGATAAATATTGATTGATTGACTTTTACTCCTTAAATCTTGATTAACTCTACTTCCTAAATCTGGCTGTACACAGGTAAATATTGATTGATTGACTTTACTCCTTAAATCTGGCTGTACACAGGTAAATATTGATTGATTGACTTTACTCCTTAAATCTGGCTGTATACAGGTGAAATGATATAAGTGACAGTTGTTGTACTTAACACTTTTCATTCCAGGAACTGGCCAAATCCGATGCTAAACATTTTATCATCTTGTTTCGGGATGCGGGTTGCCAGTATAGAGGCTTGTATGCATATAACCCAGAAGTGGATGAAATTAGCAAAATACATGGTGTGGGACCAAAACACTTCAACAATAAGATGATAGAAAAATATTTCAAGTAAGTATTTTTAATGAGATAATTTTTGACATATAAAAAATATATTTTTATAAAAGTATATAATAGAAAGTAAAAAAAATAATGAGAGTAGTTTTCTTTTAGTCTTGCTAATCCTTTGGTTAAAGTTATTTAAACCTGCCTTGAGCAACTTCACCTATCTGTGACCACTTGCCACTTGTGACTCAAATTGTCATGCAAGGATACATTTTATTATATAACAAATTGTTATGATCTTTCATCTGAAAAATGCACTCCAGATCTTTAATTATAGCGTTGTAATCATGACTGTTTAGGAGGGTTTGCATACAAAGTGTAGACTGTATTAAGCAGCAAAAGAAAGTTGACTCTGGTTGCTAGTGTATATAAATTGACTGGTCATGCAGGTATTCTTATATGTTACAGACTATAAACCAGACGAAGGTACATGTTATAAAACCAACTTATGTAACCATTCCTTTTAACTGTAAAAAATCACAGTAATGACATCGTAAGGTATTTTCCTAAAGGTCTTCAAATTAGCATTTGAATAATTCGTTTCTCTTTGGAGTCGGTATGTAATGTATGGGGGAATGTGATCTTTATTTTTTCCACATCTGATTATCATCATAATAGGTTCATGTTGTTTGTTGCTTTTTTTATGATACAGTTATTAAAATCCACACACTAAGCTGTAATCTGTTCACCATAATGCAACCAATTAACCCTTTGTTTGTCGACTTGATTCCATTTTCTGATTAAGGAAACAAGTTATGCCTTTTGTCTCCAAATACATTTATTCTGATTTTGGACAAGTTCATATCTTTTAATTTCATTCTTGGATTCATATATTCTTATCTTTACCCAAAGTCTGTTTAAAATTGCTTAAATTGTTATTAAAGTTGATCATTATTAATGTTGAGGTCATAATAATCATTAAAATAGAACAATTCCAACACTGGATGAAAGAATTTTACATACCATATATACTTGTGTATAAAGACAAGTCAAGTTGCCATCACATAATAAGCCAGCAGATCCGGGTCTGTGCAGTTTGTTAAGAGTAATCAGTAGAACTCAACAACATAGACTCTGATTTACAGGTACATTATGCCTCGCCAGATCAGGATGTTTATTTTTTGCAGTTAGACTCTATTTATAAGCAAGTATTGATAGTTAGTGAAAGAAGGAGGCAAAAATGTAAGACTGCTTTCCGTATAATAGCTAAGTTTAAATATAGGTAAATATTCAGGGTGTTATCAGCATGTGTATTCATTGGAGAATTGGGAGACATTATACAACACCAAAGGATATGAGCTGTGTGTGACAGTTTGAGTGTGGAGGAAACAGGACCCATGTATTGAGGAATATCTGACAGATCATTAATGCAAAAAGATGATGTTTACAGATTTTTGGGTCATTGTGTGTTAGCTCTGCTGGACACGTAATATGTAGGGGCATCTATATCTTATAAACACTTTAATGATTTTATTTTCATGTTCTTTTTCAGATACAACTCTGGATCCAAGAGCTTCAGCTGTGTAACCTCAACAAAGCATTTATCAGTTTTTATTGATGCCATTGTTCTGCATAATGCAGTGTGGAAGCAATTTTCGAAACAGCCAGTCAAGAAATAGTGCCATCTACCACTGACTGAAATATTACACACTAAGATGCCATAGTTCTGCTCGAAGCTTTTAATTTAGTGAATCGTAGCCTCAGTATCAATCATTTACCTCTAGAATAGGGTCTCAAGTTTAGCTGACCCTGCTATAACAACCACCTGCCCATAACAGCTATATATAATGACCACCTTACTAAAACACATATAACTAAATAATATTTGTCTTAATGTTATCACCACCAAGACCATACTAAACACTTGTGGGTAGTAGCTAAGTTGTTTCTCATCACAACCATGTCTGGCCAGTTTCCCAGTTGGTTGCTATACAAAATGTTGACTACTATCAACTTGGTCATCGATGCTGATAAGGATTTTGGGGACGGGGGAATAAAACTTAGACGGAATTTGTGTATTGCTTTAATCTATTATGAATAATGGTCCTTTTTTTAAAATATGGAAAGCATTTTTCAGATTTTCGTAAGTGTAGAGTAATTGACAGATTTAATGAATATAAATGCACATTTACAAAAATGCCCAGCATTGTAAATTATTCTTTCGCTACTTAAGCAGTTCTGGAAGTTTTGGTAATGATGCGGTTTTTATTACGTTTATGTATAAAAACAGTACTCACCTACATTGTGGAAAATAGTACACAGTTTAGAGTTAGAAATGGACTGAAATTGTTGTAAAATAAAATGTATTGAAATGTTGCATCAAACTCGGAAAATGAATTCAAGGATAAATCAGTATGTATAATTATTTATTATCAATATAATTATTCATTAATTTAATATCGATATGATTATTTATTATTAATAATTACATTGACTTTGCATCAGCATTTGTGATATTGATTACTTTGGCTCAGGTGTACTTATGTTAAGGTTGTATTTTTATTAACAGCAGACTGCAGTGTTCAATGTATTTGTATATTGTTATCATTTATTTGTATGTTTACTATCTGTAAACTTGTATTATCAAGTCCATTTGTAATTTTTCCATCCAATTTTATGGAACACGAGTGATTTATTTTTTATTTTTGTTTGTGTTACTACTATTTTGGTTGTGCATAAGAATAGTTTTCTGACATTCAGAAAAATAACTTGTCTATTTATAAGCTATATTCGTCAACTTGTTTGTGTGGAGTGCATGGAAAAATCCAAGATAACAGAGTATTGATAATATTGTTTCTGTTTGTAAATGGTTTAGAACATTTTTTAAAAGTTAGAACATGTCCCAGTTATACAAACATGAGTCTTTAAGTCAAAATTGATACATGTAATTGCTAGACTGCAGTATTTCTAGTTTTTAAATTATGATTTCTATTTGAATATTGGTGATAGTTTACTTTTTTCATACTCTTGCCCTAAATTTTTAAAACATGCATCTGTATCCAAGAATATTATCAGCTATTGTTGTGCTATGTAAAAGCATTTCCAGGGATGCACATGTTTCATTTTTTTTAAATGTATGTACACTTGGCAAATATTCTATTATTCTCTCTCATAGGCAAGGATATTGTTTGTACATGGGTATGTCTTTTGTATGAGGTAGATAAAATCAAAAGAATTGACTATTCTAAATGATTTATACTCACTATGTTACTCCAGTAACTATCTACACAAATACAATTGTGAACAGTAATAGAAGCAATAAAATAAGGAAAATCACCAGCTAAATCCGTCGTCGAGGGAAGCATTTTTCCTCATAATCACTGGATATTTGATACTTTTGCACTTTTTGAAAGTAAACGGACATATATCTCATTTTTTTGGGAAGTTTAATGTTGAAATGGGAACTGGAGTGGCCAGAAATAATGCTGGAAATTCACAATAAGGATTTTTTTTCTCCAGACAGTAGGTGAACAACTAGATAAATGTTTGTAAATCAATCTATTGTTCTGCTGTTTTAATGTCTATAAAGTGCTGCAAGTTTGGTTTTAAAAAAACAACCTATGATAGTGTAATGAACTAATATCAGATACTTAGTATTTGTTTTAGCTAGATCATATTGGTATCTTATTTTTTTTTAATGCCCCTAAAAAATGATCTGCATGACAGGCACACACTAGTTATAATGTTGCAGATGTACATTTTGCATGGATTAAAATATATTTGTGTCATGATCTATTCGCATGCACACATTTACATTGGTTTTGGTAGTAAATATTTCAAGTTATTAACAAATCGGATTAAGGTTGTTTTGCTCGACTGCATTAAAATTCAGATGCTTTATACAGGTTTATACCTTGAAGAGCTTTATTCCTCTTATGCCCCTGGCATACTGTCTCCTATCTGTTACTAAGAATAATTTTTGGTTCTAATAATAGGCACTCTAATATATTCAGCTCTGTTGGCTTTTTGACCTTAAAATGTTAATGTCGGTTTGTTAAGGGACATAACTCCAGTTTCTTTCCAGATAGGAAATGATTACCATATTTTCGCGCATTTAAGATGCACCTAATTATAAGTCGCACCGATATATAAGACACGGGTTTTGACAATTTGTGTAAAAAATATTTTAAATAAGATGCCCACAAATATAAGACGCACATGGCCTAGCCATCTGCTGAACTGAGCAATTTATCTCCAGTGGTTACCTTTCCTTTATCATAAATGAAAATTTGTCCAATGTTCTGTCACCCGTCGGATGTAAACAAGGCTTCATTACCATTTTTAGTCGAGATCAAAGGTCAATAGCGGATGGGTTTAGTACCTGGTATCTAGATTCTAGAACAATAAACGTCAGATGTAAAGGTGGCTTCAATGATCCGCTAGGCCAAGTCTTCAGTGGGTGTGATTATTACATAGGGTAACAGCCTGATTCAGACCATGTTATATTCTTTATTTTGGTTGAACAAATCTAAATGCTATAGTTAATATGGAGTTTGTTCTGATTTCGGTTAGAGATTTGCTAGCAACTGTCTTACGTAAATTTAAAAGCCAAATATCAACTTTTT
Organism: Unio pictorum; assembly: GCA_030141615.1. Classification (NCBI taxonomy): domain Eukaryota; kingdom Metazoa; phylum Mollusca; class Bivalvia; order Unionida; family Unionidae; genus Unio; species Unio pictorum. The sequence goes on from JARLTB010000196.1 coordinate 2,263,374, forward strand.
ATATGCTCTTAGTATGTCTGCAAAAACAGTAATGACTACCAAACTAAATAATGTGTGTGTTACATGGTTTTTCTTATAATAGTTCACATGGTCCGAATCAGCTATGGTCCGAATCAGCCACGGTCCGAATCAGCCAGCATTCAGTACATAGAACAATAAAAGTCCGATGTATGCGGTTAGCATATATAAACGTGGGAACAGTCTCTTGTTATATATAAATGAGTGATCAATTTGCTTAGCGTTTTTAAAATTTATAAAATTGTCACGATGCCAAAGCGAAAATCATATACGGCATGGGAGAAAGTGAAAATTACGACAATCATCAATAGCATCAGAAAGTGTGGGATAATTCCCGAACCAGCTAGCTATATCAGTTCTTCGGACGACGACTCAGCTGCATCCAATATCACTGATGCCAATCAGGATCAATTAGCATCAGTTTTGGAGTTATTTCGCAACGACGACAGTGAATTTGATTCAAGTATCGATGGATTTGAAGCCAAAATTGATGAAGATGAAAAGAATAATACGGTACATTGATTTTTCATCAAGTAAAACACTATTTAGTAAGAGTTGATTATATTGTGAACACTCACCCAATTGTTTTTACAACTAAGAATGAAAATCGTGAAACGTGACTATCGACCGCAATAATCATCCTTCAATATCACACCCTGTACCGTTCATTCATGTTAAAAAATACTTAGATAACACGCCCATTAATATAAGACGCACCCTGGGTGTGGGGTACATAAACTTTTGTATAAGACGCGTCTTATATACACGAAAATATGGTAGATCTGTAGTGATTACCTTTAATATAGCTTGTCACATGTAGTACTTCAGATAGAATCATTTCTATGAAAAGTGCTTTAAAAAAAAGGTATTTAATAAAACAATTTTTTCAAAAATGTTTTTTTTAAATTATTTTTCAATTTGTCATATTAGGATATAAAGGATATCAGTTTTTGCATCTCGAGAAAATGAGATCAGTATGCCATATTGGGACATTAGAAAAAGAATATTAGCTTCAACATCTTAGGTTATCAAGTGTTTTTTAATTCTTTTAAAAAATTTTAATATCACAACTACAATAAACTTAAGTAAGGTTATTTACATATTCATATATCAGATGTTTCGAGCATTCCTGAACTGTTTGACCATTTCACATATTCCTGTATCATTTAGAGCTCCAGGGGTGACATCAACCATTCCATCCTTGTCTCTCGTTATCTTTTGGTCCTTGTACTGTTTTGAGAAGCCATGGTAGCTCAGTTGGTTGAGTGCTCATTTTGTTTGCTTTGGAGTGTTTTGGGGAAATGCATGCAGCTGCCATAGTATTGCATCTTACTTCCCACTTTTGTCTCAGGTGAATGCAGATTGATGTATTTTGCAAGATTTTGCATTAACATGATCTCAGCCATTCAGCTCTCTAGAACTTTGTGTTTGTAATGAAGAATGTAGCTTCAAACACTGCAGTGAAAGAGTATTTTTATTATTCATCTCCATCGCAGTAAGCTGACTTTGCAAAAGAGATATATAGCACATGACAAGCAAAATAAAGATCAGTTCATGAAAACTGTACACTTTGTTTACTTTTCTGGAAAGGAGTAGCTCACAAACGATGATGATTCTTAGCTTTTAGTTAAGGAAGGCTGATACATTTATCTCTGCCATACTTTCTGCTTCTGGTGCTGAATGATTCATTATTGTAAACCCAAACCCGAAAATGTTAGTTTCATGTCCAATGGACCCATGAAACAGATTAATGGAGGCAATTTATTTTGGCACAAGTTAGTTGGAAGTAGCATTGACATGTCTGGCGATGGCATTGTCAAGAACTTTGTCAGGGTTTTGGTGAAGTTTTCAGCTTATATATATTCCGTAGACCCCCGAGATCGATTTTTATTCAACATGGTTTGAATCATTATGATGTTAACAAAACTCATTCTGTAACACGCTTGCTTGCCCAATTGACTTTTGGGTAAAGATTACATCTTAAATAGGGATCCATAGTGGTCTAAAGCACTCTCCGTTACAGATCACTGCCATCTCACCTCTGACTGCGTGGGTTCAAGTCTTGGATTCGGCCAATGTGGGTATGTGAGAAAGCTTGCAAGTAGCTTCTCATGGGTCGGTGGTTCTTTCCTGGGTTCTTCCTCCACCATTAATACTGGCCATCATGTATAGCCTATCTTATGCTGAAAAATGGTGTTAAATCCTACAACAACAACATCCTAAATAGGGGCCCAGAGTAGAATGCAACGCTTTCCATTATGGATCACTGCCATCTCACCTCCGTATGCGTGGGTTCGAGTCTAAGATTTGGCTAATGTAGTTATCTGAAAGCTTACCAGTAGCTTCTCGTGGGTTGGTGGTTATTTCCTGGGTTTTTCCTCCACCATTAATACTGGCCGCCATGTGTAGTCTATCTTATGCTGAAAAATGTCGTTAAACCCTACTACAACAACAACAACATCCTAAATAATTTGCATTAGGATTTTGATTAAATTGGATATTTTTGAACCTCTTTATTGATTGAATTATTTTGATACCAGGTTGTTCCAACTCTTTACTTTGTTTTCTCTCATGACCTTAAGTCACACTGATGAAATTGCTATAAATTTGTTTGGTTTTAGTTTTTTCAATTGCTTACATTTAAAAATTCCCTTGATTGATTTTGTTCATAATTGGATAAATCATTATGAAGCTTTATTAACAAGACATGCATCCTAATGTGCTGCTTAATAATGTGCCAACAGATCAGGGTCTGTTTTTGTTAGACCTGTACTAAAAATGCTGTAATACCACCTAATTTGCCTCCCCTGTTTGTAGTACACTGTCTGTACTCACATACACAACCTATTTCAAGTAAACTGCATCATAATGTGCTGTTTAATAATGTGCCAACAGATCAGGGTCTGTGTTTTTGTTCGACTTGCTTACACCTAACAAACTGCTTAGACCCATACCATTGCATTATGCAATGGCAGATCTGTCTGTGCAGTTGTGGTTAGGTTCAACGTATTAGCAGGTATAGATGGTAAGAAGATAAGAAACATGGATCTTACTGGAAGCCTTACAGATGTCTTTTTATGAGTAGGATGGTGTAGTCTGTTGTATTCGATTTAGGTCATGATGTTACTGATATAACATTTCATAATTCCATTTTATATTTTTGGTATAACACAAGATGGAGTAAGCTTAATTGCCTTTATACAATTTATGTCAGAATTCAGCACTTTTATAATTATTTACATCAGTGAAATCTTTCTTTTATTTTCCTGTTTATAATGGCTCATAAATAAAAATAAATCTGCTTTCATAGCTCCTCTTGTATTACACAGTGTTGGCGAGATGACTGTCTCATAGCAAAAAGATCTCTTGATTATTGGTGGGAATTAGTGTTGGTTCCATATTCGTTAAAATGTTCATTGAACTCTATGCACATTTATGATAATATACTAATGAGTGTTTTGAATATGGACTGGTTGCAGTGTCTGCAAATACTGGCAGAATGACCCCTGCTTCTGACCATTGCATGAATAAAAGCTAGATCTAGAATGTATTACAAAACCTGCAATTCTACATACCGTAACTAAAGGAGTTTGGACCAATATTCATACATGTCTGCATGCTGTGCAAAACATGGTGTTATGAGTGTGTTAGCTAAGGTTGTGTGAATTCTAGAGTGCAGAAAAAAAACGTTATGTTCAATATTACGCCACTAATCATTGGAAATTTTAGCTTTGTATGTCAATTATAGTGTTGATATATAAATTGTATTCAAGTAATTATTCACAGATAATTTTCATATACTGTAAAATGTGTTCCTGATCATTAGTAAAACACCTTTTTTAATATTGCTTTTCGCTATGTATTAAATGTCAGGTGCCATACAGAATCTATTATTATGTTTATGTTTTCAGAGCTTAGGGTCAGAATGAATTCATATGGCATTTCCATATATAACAATAGTAATATATATATATATATTCTAGTATTGTATATTATTTATAAGGCTTTGCCATTATGTCTTTTACAGCCATGTGTTGTTTATATTGTCTGTTTGTCTTTGACTGCACACTGTATATAAAAACAAGAACATTGACTGACATGATTTTCATTTTAATTAAATATATCAAATAATCCAATAAAGGGTTATTTTAAAGAGATGGTATCCACGTGTACAACAACATTGTCGGAGAAGACCATACAGATAGTACATTTTATTTATTCAACTAATAAGCACTTCTATATGGACCATGTGCTGTGGTTAATTCTTGGATATAAGGTAAGGTAATGTGTTATTTTGTAAATTGTCAAAGAATAGATCTGAAAGAGATTTTCATAATGTCCCTAATTATTTATTTTTCTGTCTATACTTTTCTGGAGTTTTTATTCTTTAAATTTGTCACCATGTCTCTCTGATTATTTTTTTCAATATTATGTTATAGTTATAGTTTTGTTCATTTTGAATTTGCTTGCTAGAAACTTAAGACCTTGCTACAGTTTGTATAACTTAAGTTCTGCTGCGGATCTCTGACCCTGTGCATTTTTTTCTGTGATAAAGATAACAAAGGATGACAAATTTGAAAAAAATGACTGTTTATTAGTACAAAGATATTTTTGTCCTCATTTTTTATCTCTGTGGAACATAGCTGTGGTGGGTCATTTGTTAGCTTGCTGATTTGAATCCTACCACCAGATAGGCTTGGATCGGGTAGTGGTTTGTGAAAGCTATTTATACATTATCCACAGCACTAAATAGCCAGCTTTTATTGTTGTGCCATAAAGCACCACAGAAAACCAAATATGGAACAATGAGGCAATTATGTACCACAATTGGATTAAAATCAGATCTCTGCTGTTCTACAAGAAGATATGACAATAACTGATTAAGGTCCATGTTCTTATTATCTTTAAATTAAACCAATGGAAATACAACTTTTAAAATCTGAAAGTGAGTCAGATTGTTTGGTACAATTCAATCTCTTCATGAACACTGCTCAGCCTATAAACTCAAAGATAAAAGACTTCATCTGATTGGTTGATAAAGTTAGTGATTATGGCGATAACACCGGTTACCAGAACATGACCTCTAAGCAGTCACTGTCAGATCTTTATGTAGGATAGTAGAGATCTGATTTTAATCAGTGGGCTATGTACCAGTACTTGTGTTCGGTTTATTTAGAGGTTGAAGATGTTCATGAAATTAAGAAAAGTGAGTATTATTGAAGTCTCTTTCAACCAGATTACTTGTGTCACTGAGATGTGACATAGCCACATGCAGTCTGGTTGAGGTTTGTTGTTTTGTTTGATGCCATGTTTCAGTACATTATAGAAAATATATGGCAGCAAATATATTTGGTTAAGACAGTACCCAGTCTGATGGAGACGAGCATCATTGTATTATTTTATGTACTTTATTTTCTAGTTCCCATTAAAACATCAACAAAGACCACTTTTACAGCAATCCTATATTTTTTGCACAAATTTTTGTTTTTTGTTGCAATAATAATTACAAAATTCCCTCACTAAGGTCCTTCATTATAACATTGTTTCTGTTATAAAGTGGGAATGGTTATGGGTCCTTATTTCATTATGATGTAAAAGTATATATACAATGGACTTTCTTACAAGGCAGTCTTACTGTATATTCAATGACTCCCATGGATAGATATAGATGCTGCTATTAAATCCGGTTGATATAACTTAAGTTTAATTGAAATTACCACTATTAATTTGTTTGATTAAATTTGTTATTTTTCTTGTCTAAGAGGGAATCGTATTGCATTAATTCTTCCCAATAATCTTGCCCAGTTCTCTGTTTATGTTCTATCTATTAACACTGGGTCATAATATCAAGGGAGGTCATTCCCTAGATAACGGAGCTAAATCCAATTAACTACCCCTCTTACTAAGTGGGTGAAGTTACAGATGTTGTTTATTCAGGTGTATACACATGCTACTGAATGTTAACCTTCATCAGAAAATGAACTGCATCAAGGAGTCAAACTACCCAAGCTATTGCAAAGAAAATCAAAAAGTTTGTGCATCTGACGCTATTTAAATGCCATTAACCCCTGCACAAAAAATAGATATTTTCATGTTTTCTCCTTTAGACAGCACAGTCTTCAAAATAGTGACCATAAGCTCTTGTTATTTGCAGCAGGTGAAAGCAGACTGTTTATTAACCTTTTCTTAGCTGTGATAACTGTAGACCAAACATCTTTCCTGTCTTCTTCCCATCTTTCCTCTGTCTTCAGTTTTCAATGCTACTATATTAGGAACCAAACATGTTACTACTGTGTTATTATATTTTGGTTGTATAGCTGGAAATGTTTACTTGCAAGTATCAAAACAGACCTACTGAATAATTATCTGGCATTTTTTTCAAAATAATTATTATTTAGTATCAAAGTCCCAAACAATTGCATCCCATCTACAGCACCATACAATGGTGAAAAGTGAACAATTATTAGAAAAGACAGGAACATGAAACATGCCAGTGGGATGGAATAGGCCAAAATCACAGGGTTTAAAGGGTAAAGTTTGGGAGTTTTCTCTTGGATTTGAAGCTGCTTTTCATGATTTATTTGTACATTTTAGACTTTCTACTTTATGGCCTTTATCCAGTGTAGTTTTTATCCTTGTTTTGGATGTCTTTTTGTAAGCATCTTCACTTTTGATCCTTTGTCTTGTGGTGCATATTTACATTTGATTTAGAGGTTATGGTCATCCTGCTGTATTTATAAAGTTTATCATATTTTTTTTTTTTAGTGTTTGATTGAGGGGTGTACTGTGGGTTATAGATTATACATGACCTTATTGCAGATGAGCATTTATAAAAATAAATAACTGCCAGCACCTCTTGGTCATATTTATTTACTAGACTTCAAAAAAATAAATTGGAGAAGAAAAAAACAGGACTTTAAGTTAAACATTATCATCCTACATGTCTGCGGCATGATGCCCCAGTGCTAGACATCAATATAAACTGTCTCACTGAAGAGGTCATAGCAATAGGACTGAAAAATTGTTAAGTCTACGTTAAAAGTCCTAATCAAACAAACATTAATTTAATTAAGTTCATTATAGTTGCTGTTGTTATAGGGTTTAACACCATTTTTCAGCACAGGATAGGCTATACATGGCAGCCAGTATAAATGGTTGAGGAAGAATCCAGGAAAATCTTGGAAAGAATCGCTGATACACAAGCTACTGGCAATATATTTAGTAATATGTTTATCATTTTAAATGAAGTGCAAGTTGATTGGATGTAAGCTTCAATTATAAATTCTTTTGGTAACATGTATGTTCAATTTATTTTGTGTTTGACTGTTGTCCATCATTGAGGGTTTTCTCCTTTTTAATTCTTTATAATCAGAGGTTCTTAGTTCTGGGTTGTGTCAAATCTTCATGCTGTTGCCAAATTTGGTTTTTTAGGATGTATTTGTAGTTTTCAAAAGTGACCATATTGCTCAAGTAATCAGGTACTTTCTGCAAAGTATCTTGTATATTTCAGCAGTCGTATATATTAATCTGTAATTAATCTGCAAAGGGGAGGAAGGTATTTGCTGCAAAGTAGATGTATATTTCAGCAGTCATATATTAATCTACTAATTAATCTGCAAAAGGGAGGAAGGTATGTTTTTCAGAGCAGAGTATCATAAGAGCTAGTAAAGTTGGTGAACACTGGTTTTGCCTTATATTGTACTTTCCCAATTTTGTATCCCTAAAGGTTTGCTACGGAAATACCAAACATGGGTGCAGTAGTTGAAATTTGACCTAATAAAGAATTTGTAGATTAGTATAGCTTAGTATTGATGGATAAACAAGACGTTTAAATGTCTTCATACTTTTTCCCAGTCCTCGCATATTATTTCATGGTTTTCTGTCATGATAGTGGTTTATGTTTGCCAAGAAGATATCCTTTGAATTTCTACGGGTTTGCTATAATAAAATTTGCTGCGAACTAGTTATATTAAGATATTAAATTATTTGGATCTTTACTGATGTCAGATATGACATTTTTGTCAGCATTATTATACAATGTTGCTTGTTTTGTGAATTAGAAATTGTCATTTATAAAGATATTAAATACGAGACGTACGTGTATTGAGCCTTGCAGTACACCTCTGGAGGTCATATCCCAGTTATTATACGTGGATCCAGTTTAACTTGTTGTATTTGGTTATGCAAATAGTTTTGAATTAGTTTATGAAGTTTAGTGGCATTAGTCTTTAGAGGAGTCTGTTCAGAAGACTGACCAAGGCCTTGCGTAAGTCCATTACTATTGTCCTAACATTCAATCCAGTGGCCTCTCCAGGCCTCCACCAGTTTCAATAGAATTAATTGACATCCGTATCCTTTTCAGATAGAAAGCTGTAAAAAATGATATTGACATCCAATCATATCCGATTACATTGAAGCCTTTCAGAAATTTTGAAGATGAAAGTTAAAATGGTCTCATTGTCCTTATCCATAGGAACAAATGTTTTGATAGTGGGTTATCTGTGCTTTTTTGAGATGATCTGGAAATGAGTTAAAAATTTCCAAGCATACAGTGAATGCAAAAGTATGAAAATTTTGAACAGATTCAAGGTTGCCTCAATGGCTAAATGTGTGCAAAGTAGGAACAACTCAACAATTGCAAATGGTAACTTTATTTCAGCTAGTAATGAACATTACTTAAATTAAATTAGAAAATATCTAACTGCCTAAATAAAACATGAATATATAAAATTAAAAAATATATTATCCTGCTACAAATATTTTAAGCAATTTAGGTGGTATGTTGTCAACACCTGTAGATTTCTTTGTATCAAGGCTTTTCATAATTTGCTGAAGCTAATTTCATGAATAGCTTGTGTGCCTGGGTGGATGGTTGTGTTATCTACATGCTTCATGTGACCCAATGGTCCATACATTGTCCTGACACCAGGATAACCAGTTCTAACCTTAGAATGTTGAGTACCAAGTGAGGCAGTTGCTTCTACTATCTTTATAAGACTTTTGTATGACTCTGGTTTCAAACCTGCAATCCACATCTGAGGGAGAAGCTCTAACCACTTAGGTCACTGCAGTGGTTTTTGTCAAGTATCAGAACTAAGCATGTACCCTCCCCATTTCATTTACCATGATCAGATGCTGTTACTGCCAAAAATAAAACTCTGATCTTTTGTTCTTGCAAAGCTGACTATTGCTGTTTTTGTTGTAGGGTTTAATGCCATTTTTCAGCACAAGATGGGCAATATGTGGCATACAGTATAAATGGTAGAGGAAGAATTGGGGAAAACCCCAGAAAGAACATGTATGCACCGGCAAGCTTTCTCACGTACCCACATTGGCCGAGTCCATAACTCAAACCCATGCAGACTGAGGTGAGACAGCAGTGATCCATAACGGTGAGTGCCTTATACCACTTAGGGCTCTATAAAACACTAGATCATTCAAATATGTATAAATTTATATTTAAAAAAACATTTCATTTATACAGATATTTCATGATAAATTTTCTGAAAATATTACAGCTTTTTGACAAATCATTCTTTACTTTCTAGATTTTTGTGATAAATTTATACATGGATAATTTATACATTGGAAAAGTATAAACATATTTCAAGTCATTTCTTTGCATACAATTTATACAATCAAATTAACCTTAAATATTATCCAAAAACGAACATGAGCTACCTAACAGAAAACCATTTGTTTGTAAAACCCATTTGCCTCCCTCTGCAGACAGATTTAGAGGAATGCTGAGCAGTTAGCTCCCTTGTATAGAACACTATACCAGTTTTACCCATAATGACTTGCAGAAAATTATTCCAAATAACTATAAAAGTGACAGATTTGTACAGGAATTTCTGCACCTACCATTGTCTGTAATACATTATGTTTCAAAATTAAACAGTTTCATACAGTTTTTGCAAATACATGTGCATTTGTGTTGTTGAGTTTAGTAGTTTTCATTTTAAATTTGTTGTGTACTTTTAAAAAAACTGGATGGGTACACTTAATAAACAGTGCTAAAATTTACCCTGGATATTTCCCAATATATACATTACTGTCAATGCAATTCCAGTAAAAAAGTTATTCTACTGGCTATATCGCATATTCAGACTAGATTTTCAAGATACCAACACGCAATGAAATGAAGAGTACTGTACTGGATTTGATGCATTTGTAATTAATCACAGATGAAAGAGTAATGGATAAGTTTATTTTAAAAAAAAATAAACGTCACAATTTCTATGTGCAGTTTAGGTTCAAATCCCAGTAGTGAGTGGGGTTGAATTGTCTCCCTCTATAGAACTGCCTCACTGGGAGACAATGTAACCGATGTGAAAAACAAATTTCTGTATTAAAACAATGGGATTTTATGACTACAGTCATCCTTGATGCCTGATAACTGAAACAAGGTTACCAAAACTGAAGGGAAAAAATAATTGGTGAACAAATTGCTACAAATTGTACTGTTTGTTGACATGCACCATGGAGATTTTCAGCTCAACTGAAATTATGAGATCATAAATGTATAAATCTGAAACGTTTCAGTAAATATTTACATTCATTCTGATCAGTGATAAACCTAATCTAAATTATAAGATGCATGCCTCTGTAAACAAATTATATTTTCAAACTATTCTACATTACATAAAATCTACTTGTTACAAGCAGTTGATGTCTTCCAACTGAAGGACAAAATTATATGGTTTGATTTAATTATTTAGGAATAAGAATATGAAACAGCTATAAATTAATTAACAAAAAACTACATCTCCAGTGCCTCAAAAAAAAACCCCAAAAAATGTCTATAAGATCTGAGCCAAAATTTACATATTAAAACTGAGACAAAACTATGGACTATATATATCTGTACATGGTATGTATGATATTTTGAATGAAAATTAATCTTATACCTACATACATACACACATTCATATATACATACATATACATACTTGCATACATACATACACATATATAAAACCCCTGCACTTGATACTGTTGTAATGTTAGAAACAAATGTCAAATATTTATGCAATAAATGAACCATCAATCAGTGCAGCCATCTATATATGACATTTTCTTTATTAACTTCCTCCACTAAATTATAAAAGAAAGCATGAAGAAGACAAATATTATTGATATACCTTCAAACACAACAAGGAAAACAAAGAATGTCCTATGAGGCAAAGGTAATAGAACGTGACCCAATTTGATTCTGGAATTTAATGTTTAAAAATTTTTTAATTGTTTTGCTTTTATTATTTTTTGCAAGGTTCAGTAAGTAAAATTAGGAATGGTAATCCTAGTTGTACCATTAGGATGGGAAAAAATAGAAATGGATTGGTAATAGAAGGCATAGATCGTCCATTTTGACAACTAGTTATCAGTGTTTGGGACTCAGAATGACTTAAGAGATTAAGACCAGCAGTGGGCATTGAGTCATCTATTTTGACAACTAGTTATCAGTGAATACTATTTAGACAGGCAGTGGGCATAGTCATCAATTTTGACAGTTAATTATCAGTGGGAGAGATTAAGACGGGCACTGGGCATAAGGCCATCCAATGTTTACAAGTAATTCTCAGAATAATGAGGGACCCGTATAACACTTAGCTAGGCCTCAGACATTTTATTAAGGGAGAGATATTAGTTGCCGACATGCCTCATATACAGAGCCATCCAGATTTGACTTGTATGTTTCATTAGAGGAAAGAACATGCAAGATTTAAACAAGATTCAGGCATAAGACCATTTGGTTTTTGCTAGTATGTTTCATTGGAAGAAAAGTCCATACAATATACAGCCATAGGAGCATGATACAGTTTTGACCTGTATCATTCATTGGAAGGTCCATACAAGATTTACACAGGATTGAGGCAGAGAGCCAACTTGCTTAGACAACCAGTTCTCAGAAGAAGCGAGACCCTTACAAGACTTTGAAAGGTCTACGATATAGGGCCATCCACTTGTTCACAAGTAGTTACAAGGAATAGAGGACCTCCACCTACAAAATTAGATACATCCTATATATAGAGCCATTCAGTATTTTACTCAAACTTTTATGGGACATATAATGTTAGACATGCCTCAGACATTAGCCCATTCAGCATTGTCACGTAGATCTCAGCACAATAGTGTATTATGAAAGATTTAGATGGGGTCATCATGTTTTTCGAGGACATCTAGAAAGGTTTCTTGACAAGTCTATTTAGTACACAAACTGTTGTAGCAATCAAAATATAAAATAAATTTACCAAAGGAAGAAAATTTCAAAAATGACTCATTACTAATCTACTTGAAACAAAGAGAGAAAATTAAAAAAATATGAAAAGAATTTGATAACTTTGTGAAGGAGATGGTCTTTTAAAATATTTTAATCTTTTTGCTTTTATTAGTTTCTGTAAAGTTCAGATAGTAATAGTAGGAGTGGTAATCCATGTAGTACCGTTAGCAGGGACGAAATAGTAGAAATGAAATGGTAATCCTAGTTGTACGATTATAAGGGACGAAAAATCAGTAATAGTAGGAGCAGTACCATTAGAGGGGAAGATATTATATCAATAGGTTGAGAAGAAATGGAGGAGTACTACCAGTATACAGGCTGTCAGATACATAGATCCAACAAATGATGTGTATTGAATATGCATGTTCATCAAGTAATTTAATATTTAACAAGTGATGATATTGTAATACCTAACTCAACAAATCAAAATACTTGGCGCTATTAAGAACTAAATTTCCTTTTTCAATAGTAATACAAATAATGATAATGTAAAAACATGAAAGTCTGAAAAATATGAGGCAGTTCACTGTTGTAATACCATAATGGCTAACTAATGTCATATGACGTGACTGGGAGTCATATCAATATGACTGCAGACAGTGCACTGGAAGATATCTGCCAGAGTGACTGGAAGATATGTCAGACTGGCAAAGTAAGTACATCTAAGTAGAAAAGATTTTTTGCTTTGTAATCTAAAACAATCACTTACGTACTTTTCATAACCCATATTAACTTCAGTACTTTAAAATCCAAAACCTGAATCAAATTGTTATAAGAAATAGTAGATTTATTACATGATTGGTATCAAAAGTAAATGCCTTATAATTATATAGTGTAATACTCTATAAAGCCAATGATATCTCCCACCACACTACTCAAGTAGGTTAGTACTAGAATTAGTAGCTGATCTCAATAAAAAATACTATGTCAGAACGTATCACAGCCAATCTAATATATTAGGCATATACACATGAATTAAAGGATAGGATTAATTTAACCTAAATATGGCATATTATAATGTTGTCTTTTGACATTTAGATAACCAAGTCTGCTCTATATTCTCAAAAGTTGATAGTGTTGTGACTGTTTATGTAAAGTCAATTTGTGATATTGAAAGCTGTTATATCTCACCTTTATTGTTTATATAATGTATTTTTTTTTATTCCTGACCTCTTGGTCTTTTCGAAATAACATAAGAGGTGTTACAATATGTAGATGATACAATAGAAATACGTAGATTAAAACAGAATTTTTATTTTCTCATGGAATTAATTAAGCATTAATAATCTAAAAATAAATGTCATGCAATAACAATAAAACAACACAAAAGTTTCATTTGAAAATTCAATGTTATTTGCCATAAAGGTTTGTAAATTGTACTTACAGATTAGGTAGATTTTAAATTATAAGGTAAATGCAAGTAACAAATTATGAAGACAAACTGTAATTATTCCATGTGTTATAATGCACCTTTTGTGCAATTCATTTTTTGTTTGATTTTCCACCAATCTTCTAAATAATAGAAACCTTTTTTTATATATATTTTTTGAGTAAGAAAATATTCCTTATTTACCTTATAGATGCATGAAATAAATATTGATTTGGTAATCGTTTACAACCATGAATAACCAAACTTTACTATATGGTATTTCATTTTATTTGGTTACAATAATATTCTCAATTTAGGTATGAAATTCAAAGTATAATCTGAAAATACAATTCTCCTCCATTTCCTTTATATAGTTATCCAATATTGCTGGCAAGAAAAACTATATAATATATCCAAAGGGGAAGAAGTTTCTGAGTGTATATCAATTGAGAGTCAATGATGTGTAGCTTCAAAGAAATCTCAACTATTTCTACAACTGACATCATATGATCTATGATGATTAGATTTTCAGTTTTTAAGTCTTATTCCAGTTGGTAAATGTGTAACGTTTGCCTTTCAGAACTGTTTGTAATGATAAAAGTATCTCTACTGTTGTCAAAACTGATTGCCCTTGGATACTGTGGGACTCCTGCAGTTATGACCTGTATTATGCACCCTTTTGGTGATAACTGATGAATGTTATGAGATTGAAATCCAAGAACATAGATGTTGTCATCCCTGTCCACAGCTACTCCTGCAGGAGTTTTGAGGTTGTCATGACTGTAGGTATATTGCTTCTTGCCTTCCATATTGAAACACAGAAGGGAATGTATAGCACTAACATAGACTCTTGTTTTAGAATTATTCAGTGCTATGCAGTTTAAGGATCTAGATAATGAGTCATACTGATCAGAATAATTGACCTCTCTCCCATCTCTGATCAGACTCCAGCAATATTTGTTATTACCACAGTCTCCAACCACAACCATCTCTCCCTTACCAGCTGTTGCAATTCCCCAGCACTTATGTTTAGTTGTTATTGTTCTGACTGGACTGATGACATCATCCCCGACTGATAGAATCTGAATATTATTTTGATTATGCACAGATACAGCCACTTCCTCATAATCCACCACACAAATGTCATAAGGCTTTCCTGTGAGTTTGTATGTGGTAACTACTTGGTGTGAGTTGTTAAGTAGAATGCACTGACAATTGCTATAATCAACAAGCATCACCCTGTCTCTAGGGAGAATAGTAACACCAGTATATTGTGGTGTACATTCACTGATATTTACATTAAATGTTTCAACTTTCTTAACCTGGCATTCCTTTGTTGGTTTCCTCAGACCAGGTATAGTATAGGGTGAGACAGTCTTGGTCACAAGTTTTCCAATATCAGATGATGAAAGTGATAGAATAGATTCTAATAGTGGGGTGAATTTCACCTGTGCTGTCAGTGTGTCTGTCCTCTCATACTTTTCTCTTACCTGAGAGTAATATAAGGGTAGTTGTGACTTTACTTTTTCTGCAGTCAGAAATTTTTGTATATCAATTCCATATTTCTGGACCGTTTCATACAGAAGTTGAGAATTTCGTATGGCATGAATCAGTGACAAACATTGCTGGTTCTCTTCTTGTGTCCTAATAGCAACTTCTTTATGGATTCTCCTACCCTCTGTGTTCACTTTTATCTCTAATTCGTCAAAAGCTGTGTTGATTTTCTTTCTCATTTCTCTCATTTGATCAGCAAGTCCATTAACTTGGGACTCTAGATCCTTCATATTAGACTCTTTTACATCGATAAACCTTTCTAAGTGCGTTTCCAGTTTTTTCAACTCTTCGATGATTTCACTTGATTTGGTTTCACATAATAGAGCAGGGAGTTCCTCCTTCAACTTTCTCACATCAGAACAAGTTTTATGGTTTTCAAAGTAACAAATTCCACAACAGGCAATCTTGTGATTATTGCAGTACAATTTTAGATCTTCGTCGTGATCAAAACATGTAAAACCTTCAGCAAATTTCATCACATTTTGTGGATTGTTCAATAACTTTTCCATTGTAAGAATTGAGTGAGCTTTGGAGAATTTCAGTTTCCTGTGAACACTTAGGCAGCTATCACATATTGCTTCCTCGCAAACTGCACAGAACCCCGTAGCTATGACAGAGAGGCCGTCAGAGGAACAAGCATCACATACACGATCTACTTTCGATTTCGTCGGTAACATGGATTGTATCACTGTGTCGATTGGAAAGAGCGACCCCCATTCACTTGTTGGTTTATTCTGTTTAAAATGACCCGATGTTTTTCTACAAACCGGACACTCGATGCATCTATTTTTCTCATGTTCTATAGCCTTGCTTGTGATGTAGGACTGTAGACAACTCTGACAGAATGTGTGGGCACACGGTAGCTGTCTTGGTACGTTGAATAATCCCATACAAATAGGACAAGTAGGTTCGTCTTCAGTACGTGTTATAGCAGTCGCCATTATGAAGTATCTCCCTTTTTCTAATTCATATTGAGTTATAACTTTTTATGTACTCTCATAAGCCTTAAACTGATCAAGCTGGTATTTCTTCCTGGTCACGTGTGGGCATGTTTAAATCTTGACTGGTACACAATTGTTTGACAATTAATACTAGATGTCAGTCTAAGGCCAACATAAACAGCTCTTAAATTATATAGGTCAGGCCGAGATAATCATAGGTGAAAAAAATGTGTTGCACCGGATAGCATGGTGGGTTTAGAAATAGAGAGAATATATGCTAAACAGGATATAATATTTTTGGAACTACAAAGAAATATGAAATAAGAAATATGCAATAACTCATTAGGATGTTCGACATTACGAAAGCACGCTCTCTGGAGACTGGGCTTCGTTCCCTGTTTTAGGCGTTTTCAGTTTTGAATAGAAATGACTAACTTTTCTATTCTATTCATATGTAGACTAATAATAATAATAATGAAGACTTTGTATATCACCTAATCTCTAGAATATCTAAGTGCTTTACAACATTAGATATTACCCGAAATTTTAAAAAATGCTGAAAATATTTAAGATAGGAATCCTTTGTTATTGATTGTTATTAGTTTATTTTTAATTTGTTCTTGCATTCGAAAAAGGTGAGTTTTAATTGTGCACTCTTGACAAGGATCAATGTGTCTTTGCGTGTTAATTTCAATGGGCAATTTGTTTCACTTTGCTGGGTCCTGAATGCAAAAGAAAGTGGTCCAGATCACTTAGTTTTCATAGTGGTAATAATAAGTCTACGATTGTCAGAAGAGGCGCACAAGTATCTTGCTTTTGTATACACATGGGTGAGGTCGGATAGGGATATCGGGCTTTAGTCTTGTCAGTGAACATCAGAGCAGATGTATTTTAACATTTTTGAAGTTTGTGCAGTAGATATTGAAACAAACTAGACCGAATTGAGTTACAATAATCCACTAATGAACACGCAAGTTGAATCAACTGAAATATATTTGCAAATGGAGCTGATGCATCTGAGCTCAAGATATCAAGCCTTTGATATGTTTATGCCATGTTGGTGCAATGTGAGAGTAATGTAAAGAGATATACCTAGGTTTCGTATCGACTGAATTTAATGTTGGTTTTGCTGTTATTTATTGAGGAAAACGATGTGAATGAGAGTCAGCCTCAGTTTTATTATCATTCATCTGCAGCTTATACTAATTGTAACACTAAATGGATGCTTGAATCAAATGACAATACAATGTGAACGATTGAATTGTGTGGATTGGATTATTACAAAAAATATTATACGAATACAATTTTTCACGCTCTCAAACATACATCTCATTCATTTACTCTATCCAAACATTCACACATATTGTAACATTATACATGTGTAGCTGACCAATCGGAGCCCTCTGTACACTAGTCATTGGTTCCACTGGTACTATCATCAGGCGTCTGCCTCTTTGATACCACTCTGTATTAAGACCTCACAGTAGTCCTTTGTATATATTAAAGTTATTGATAGTTAGAACACGACGTCTTATATTATGTTTTAACACAATAACACAACACATATGAAACCAAAAAATGGTTCATATACAATGTATGACGGTAACATTTATAAAATCTCACGTAATGGGAGTAAGATTGAAATAATCTCACAATTTATTACAATGAAACCGAGATTCAGATAACTTCTTGGAATCAAAATAAGATTTTAAAAAAAATCTTCAGTAATCGATTTAAGATTCAAATAATTTTAATGTAATCAAAATAAGATTCAAATAATCGCATGTAACCAGAATGATCAAAAATTTTACTCTATTGAAATAATCAGTTGGAAGAAACAAATCATTTGCATAGCCGTACGATTCATAAATGTCCGTAAAATCTTGCATATGTGTCGACTGACAAACCACTCTTTTCCGGATTTTTTGGGTATGGTCCCACTTGTGCCATCAACACTTGTATCAGGAATCCACCATGAGTACAAGTTTACAAATTAGCGGTTTCGACTTTGTTTGGTATTAATAGTTCAGTCATCTTTCATATCAATATAGATGACCAGACAGACAGCCTGTTATACTCGCAGACACATACGTACAGACAGCACTGTTGTCCTGAATTGGCTTAGAACACTTTAGTGGTCACGCGCACCTATTATGGATCCACGATATCAACTGACCATAATAAAATGTACGGACTTAAAATCTATAGATACATGAAAAACTAAATTGAACACTTAAAAACAGCTTGTAACTAAAAGTTCACAACGTATCAAGTAAAGGCATCATTTGACAATACGACAGAAAAAAAACCCCAGCTGAATATGCTTCACATATCAAATTACAAATGTAACACTTACCCCCATGGCTAGAGAAAAAAAATGGAGAACGTTCACTGCTTGACAAGATCCAAAGACGAGTGTATCAGTTAAGCAAAGGACTTGCCTTAAATCCACAGGAGAGTGAGTATTAATCAGGGTGAAATACCCGTCATGCCGTGCTTTTAGTGTCTCTCGCCGCAAGCGATCTACGACGAGATAGATACACGCTAGTTCAGCAGCTTAACTAGAAAAAAATTATTCATCGTAGGTTACGTTGTACGCATATACAACGAGAACCGTTATACGGAGTAACCGAAATATTTCTCGTCTTTTTCTGTGATAATATCACTCCCACCCCGAAAGAGAAAAATGTACTCATGTTTTTAGCTTACACAAAATAAAAGCAGATAACTAATGGTACTGCTTTACAATATCTACACTGGTTATACATTAATCTGGATTTTCTAATTATATTCTACGCAAATAATCCGCACCTATGTTTTCGACCCCACTGATTTACTCAGTACGAAAAAGATAGGGTTGAAGGGTTAGCAACCAACGCAGCAGTGTCAGCTACCTTAGCTTTGTTTAAGTACAGCCATGGTCCATGGTCACTTTTGAGAACAAAATTTCTCCCAAAAAGAGTCCCGGAACTTACCAGTCCACCATCCTACAGCTAAGCATTGTTTTTCAATCACTGAGTATGTTTGTTCCCTAGACAGTAACTTCCTACTGGCGTAGGCTTCAGTCATTGAAACCTGTCTTGTTATTGCAACAAAACGGCTCTCATCCCAGTATCGGATGTATCAGTCCTGGTACTATACATAACTATAAAATGACTAAAATCGCTAAAAATACGTTAAAAATCTAAATCACACACACACACACACACACACACACACACACACACACACACACACGTCCCTATGTTTCTCGCCGTTTTCACTAGCTTGTTTGCCATTCTTTAATCTCTTGATTATTCCTCTCCACGACCTAATCAGCCATACCTATCTCTTCATTATTCCTCTCCACGACCTAATCAGCCATACCTATCTCTTGATTATTCCTCTCCACGTCCTAATCAACCATACCTATCTCTTGATTATTTTTCTCCAAGTCTTAATTAGCCATACTTATCTCTTGATCATGCTTCTTCTTGTCTTAATTAGTTATATGTACCTCGTTAGTTTTCATATCCCATCATCTGTTTATTATTCATTTACTTGGTTATCTTTTTCTTTATTCATCCCATGTATTGATCTTTCATTTCCATATCTTGATTATTCATCTCCTTACATATATTATTCGTTTCCATACTGTGACAGGGGTCTCGGGTCCTGAGCGCTATTCGTACAATATTGCACAAGCCCACTGGTCATAGGCATTGCACAACTTGGAAGAACAACACTCTAAACCACTTCCCCCTAATACTCGCTATCTAGGAGATATCCCCCCACGGTGTAATCTCCGGGTTCGAGTATAGAATGTATATGGTAAACTGAGATAATATATTTAACAAAGAAACTACGAGTCTCCGTAAAGATAAATAAACAATTTAATCACAAAAGAAAAAGAAAACATACACAGTGAAATTTCCTTTCCCTCTGAATACACGTGGTTTCAGAATTTACGTTAACCGAATTTCAAATAAATGGCATATAGAATTAAACAAATCTAGCCGTGTTATGGCTGATAGCTAAATTCATCATAAGAATCGAGTGTTCAATAAAATTCGTCCACGTTGTTCGTTTTTCATGACCTGTTTCGTCGAACTGCTTCTCTTCTCACTCTTCGAACTCTGACTTTTCCTCTGTGTTAATGTATGCTCCTTGCAACTCTTACTGCACAATTCCTTTTTCCCCCGTCTTGTACTTTCATCTATCTCTGTACTGCTCTCTCCAAAGAAAAACTATTTTCCTTTCAAAAGAAAAAATAAAACTCCCTAAGTCTCTTGTTACACATTAATAGCTGAGACTGTCCGTTTTGCTGGTTCAAACCATCAGATATTACTATAGGTGGTAACAATTTTACGGCTAGTAATCAACTACACATGTCTTCAGATCAATACAGCTAAACCACCTGTTAATTCGGTTTGCTTTTACCTAATGCATTATACACTGTCGCTAAATTATCTACGATATCAACATTCGGTGAATTCACATGTATTCCCGTAATTCATTAATTACAGTAAGACATTAAATCTTAGAACACAATCAATATTCAAACAATATGATAAATTCAAGAATGAACATAACACTTTCCAATCATAACTCCACATAGTGTTTTTACACATCAATTAACACTACATCATTCTTACAATGAATTAAGGTACGAATTCTAATTCATAATTAAAAAGCACATTACTAAATTAATGAAACAAATGAAACTATTCATACAAACGTATCAACAAATCATGCAGATCTGTAACAAAGAAACATTATATCAATTACATCATGATAAGTGTGGATTTGAAACAAATACCTCGTGTTTTTGGTGCGCTTCTGCCGTTGGATTTCCGACGGACGTTTCTGAGCTTATTGTTTCGAAGGCACTGCTCTAAAAAAATAGATCCGGGGTCTGTTTTTTTAGTTTCACGCTGGCTTCCTCACAAAGCGAAATTTCAGAAGACTGAAGAAAATTTTTAACTATGGATATACATATTTTAAATTTTCCTTGTATAGACACACCCCTTATTCTACATTGACCAATCAGAACCAATATAATTTCTCGCGCTTTCCCTTGAAATCTTTTCGTCAGCGTGTCAAGATGTCACGCTGTCTGTTTCAAATCAATTCTGACATGATTTGTGAGAGAATAATCCTTCCAAGAGGTCGCTTTCGGTCAGTATAAATTTAAGCAAACACAGTTAACTGGGAGAACCGGTTAGAAAAATATCTCTCCGTGCAGAATGTCCCATAAATCTAACACATGGCTGCTGGCTAGAACTAAGTGTTATTTAATGGATCTGACCGAAAATTTGGCACTTCACACATACCTTGATTATTCGTTTCCATACCTTGATTATTCATCTCCATACCTTGATTATTCATCTCCACCCTCTTGATTATTCATCTCCATACGTTAGCTGTTCGTTTCCATAGCTTAACTGTTCGTTTCCATACCTTGATTATTCGTTTCCATACCTTTATTATTCCTTTCCTTTCTTAGATTTTTAATCTCCATACCTCGATTATTGGTCTCCACACATTGATTACTTGTCTCAGCATCAGTGGTACACATCATCATTGGTATACCGGATTACTGCGGTATTTTCCCGGAAATTTACGAGGATTTTGCTACGACTTGCTCGATATCAACAGCGTCTTTTAAGTATTCATGACAAAATAGTTTTCAAATTGTTCTTTAAAAAAAGTTAGTGTAAGTTTTACAAAATACAATTATATTTATGAGACTTTAAGTATACGTTTGAAACGTGTCTCATATGTCAATGGAGTGACTAAAATGGAAACGTGTCCCTTTTGTCAATGGAGTGGCTAAAATGGAAAATTGTGAAACATACTCTGGTCAAATTCAACTTTCGGATAAACATTCGGAGTAAATAAAGTTTAAAATGTATCATGGTTTAGTTATTTATTAGCAAATATGAATGTGATAACATACGTGTTCCTAAGGTTCGATTGTGAACCATCCTACGATTTTCAGAAGCGCGCATGTGTTCTGTCAGA
This sequence comes from Unio pictorum, assembly GCA_030141615.1. NCBI lineage: Eukaryota > Metazoa > Mollusca > Bivalvia > Unionida > Unionidae > Unio > Unio pictorum. The sequence goes on from JARLTB010000196.1 coordinate 2,285,542, forward strand.
AATTTACTGTTATGTCTCATGTGCACTAAATATTTTTCTCGTTTGTTGAGTATTTTACTTTTACAGACCCTATTTGATAACTGTATTGCCTGGTGTTGGCATCCCACTCAAAGTTTCACTCCCTGCAATGTGGTTAGTAAATTATAGGCTTTAGTTTCATCACTTCCACTTTTTTCAACAGACTCTGTAATGTCAGCACGACATCTTTCAGAGCAACATCAGTGGTGTAAGCTTAAACGCCCCATTTCAATTGCAGCTTTAAAATTGCAGCTTACACAATAAGTATCATACACATAGCAAATTCAGCTACTTTAAGATATTCGCCATATAATTTTCGCGTTTTCGTGTGAGCTTCTTTCGATCTGAAATATTTTATTTTATTCTATCTCCAGATAGTTACTAATTTTATTTTCTTCAAAATAATATCCTGGATAGTATATAATATAAAATGGATAAAATGCATAATTTATGATGGATATAAAAATGATATAAGTTTTATTTCGCTATAAATCAGAGCAAGATAGTTTCAACACTTCCAGTTTCCATCAAATGGGTCTCTAATGTCATTTGCTGTAAAGTGCTGTGTCAGATACACATCAAGGATCAAACAGCCATCTTTGCCGGGCACACTTCAAGAATCAAACAATCATCTTTGCCAGGCACACATTGAGGATCGAGCAACTATCCTTCCGGTCCTGATTCTATATCACTAAACACTTTAACACTACGTTTTCTTTTTTTTTAAACACGTAAATTCTTTTATTAGGATGCATCTGCGCTTGCGCTCTAACGAAACCCTTAAAACAATTACCGTCTATATCGCTTATCTCATCATTCCCTTAAACCATGACTCATGGGACAAAACGATTTCTGACAAAAATATTTAAGACTATTTTTTGCTTTAAATAAACTTGAAACAAAATTGCAGAACTAATTTGCTGAATGTTCCATAAGAACAATGGAGACAATTAAGAAACTAGACAATTTTAATAAATAAATGAATACAAATAAATAGATAAAAATAAATAAATAAAAATAAATAAATAAAAATAAAAATAAATAAATAAATAAAAATAAATAAATAAATAAAAATAAATAAATAAATAAATAAATAAATAAATAAATAAATAAATAAATAAATTGTGATGTGAAGTGTAAAACAAAAGGAGTATCGAAAGAGTACAAATTAATTGTAAATTTAAATGTATTCATAACATTGTATATCAGATAGTATTAAAAAATATTGTTCTTCTTATGCTGCAGATACCGTGTTTACATACGTTTGTTCAGAGCAAAGGTTCGATGCATGTATTAAGTCATACAATGACTGAATGTCACCGAAGCAGACCGCATGACACGAAAAGTCAGGATGAGCGTGGACCGAAAATGCAGCACATTTAGGTAAATAAATCGAGTTAGACAAAATGACACATACCAAATTAACATCGGGTGATACAAGGACATTGCCTAACAATGGAATTCGACATGGTTAAGCAAAGATAGGTGTATGTTAAATTGCCAAGCATTGCAACAGGAAATTTTGGTACTTCCATATTTCGAGGAATGATGCACACAACACAAACACCTAGACGAAAAAATTGTTCTCCGCCTTTTTATTAATTTGACTAGCGGCAGTCAAAATAGAAAAGGCGGATAACACTTTCTTGGTCTACACAAACACCATGTTGTCAGTAAACGTGACATCTTTGATATTTTTCAAAATTATTTCACAAGAAACCTTTATACGACATTTCGCACTGTTCTGACACAGTATGACTAAAGTGCGAAAAGTTCATTTAAAATTATAGTCAAATAATAAAATAGAGACAAATAGCCATACACACAATTCAATTGTATTCAGATCGATTTATGTCGCGTAATGCCATGTAATTGTATAGTATCTTACGAATCCAATAACTTTCTTGGATTAATGTGTTCATGTCTCACCATGCACAGTATCGATTGTCCAACATGATGCATGTTAAATGTTATAGGTTATCAAATAAGTCACAAAAGTTGATACACAGCAAATGTTGTAATGAAGAGAAAAGACTTCATTTGTATTGTCGCTGCTAAAAAATGTATTTTCTCATATATGCACATTGAGAGCACAGATGTATGTTGTATTTAAATAATGAAAAATATGTTTTACTTTCTGCCTGTTTATTTTTAATTCGAAAATCTTGCAAATTCTTGGGTCTTCTATAAGCAGAAACTGGTATATTTTTAAAACTGTTATGCTGTTTTTATTTGATAAATTTTGGAGACTCCAATATTTATTGACTATAAGGCCTATATTAGGTGATGAAGGATTATATTATATTCTGAAAGAAATTATATTTTCCTCTATTGTACATTTTGCTGTGTTTAAAGCCTCACGCTGAATAAGATTGCTAGCTTTGTCCAGCGCATAATCATTTATATGTGTAAGATAATTTCAATTTTGGAAATATGTTCAGTTGATATTAGTTTCCTTGACATGACTATTGTAGAGATAGTGTTATCAATATTTTTATTACATTTACATCTAAAAATGAAACAAGTGAAATAGATGATTCAATGCCATCTGTATGAACAATGTTGGTATATAGTGATGTTACATCTTATGATACCAGGATAAAGTTATCAGATAGCTGTGGAATAGACTTCAAGTTTTTAATGAAATCAGTAGTACCTTTAATGCACAAAGGAAGCAATTTCATCAAAAGTTGTGAAACATACAATTAATGCGAAACTAGTTGCACATAATTATCGGCATTTGTGGTTTTTGTTTATCACAATTCTAAAATTCAAAATTATATATAAATTAAATTATATCGTGCAACAACTCATTCTACATACTTTTCTCACTTTTGTAACTTTTTCACTTTTCGTAACTTTTCACAACTTTACGTAACTTTTTGCACTTTAGTCATACCCAGTCTGACATCAGAAAAATGCTAATGTATCACAAAATGACTAATTTATTCTTTGCCGAGTATATTTGGTATTATCCAATATGAGAAATATAAATAGTTGTTTCCTCAATGAAACACTAATACATACATACATACACACATACATACATACATACATACATACATACATACATACATACATACATACATACATACATACTTTATAATAAGTTGGGATTATCAGTTATTGTCTATTTAATGGGGTCTATGGATTTTTTTATATTACTTGCTATCTGACTGTATTGGAAAACATTCCATTTCATGTACAAGAAAATGGCGTATCCTTGGATGATTGCAGTAACCAGATAACCGGGTGGAATTTTTCAGATTCACAACGGAACACTTTTGATGATGATATAAATACAATGTTTAATGATGAATGACTTCAATGAGCACAAATGTAATAAACTTTAAAGAGGAAAAACAATTCATTCTACAAAAGACAAAAAACAAGCTGTGAATGATTCCCAGTGATGAAATAATGGAAAGATAGATATAGTTTACTCAGCTAGCAAACAATGTAGATTTTTATTCATGTAGTAAAATGAATTCACTCAGTAAAGTTGTGCAGATGACACAGGACAGATATCTAACTTATCTTTACAGTCCCTAAAAATACAGGTATTGTGTGTGCATTAAAGGCATTTAGTTTGTCTGATTAAAAGCACTTTGCACCTGCGGTACAGGATGAACTGAATTCGCTCTTTTGAAAAAGGACACAATATACATTAACCACACTCTGGTATCACTGTGCACCAAAAATGAATCTCTAGTACACGAATTTAATAAATAAATAAAAAAGGTATATAATTCTGTGACATTTGTTTCATTATTGGATTTTTAAGTTAATTATTTCATGACGATTGTCATTTGCATGAAAATAAAGATTATTATTAGCTTCTCCTGAAGGTGTTTTGCTTTGGTCTCTTTTTAATCTTTGGGAAATGTCATGTCACATTTTGGAAAATAAGATTTTGGATTAAACATTTAACTTAAAAATTGACCCTTGAGAATCCCATGCATAAATTATATACCATCAGATTAATGACTGCAAATTTTGAGGCATATTTGGCATCAGAATTACTATTTACAGTGTAGACTTTGCTTAGCCAGATCATATATCTGAAACCTTGACAACTAATTTTAAGTTTGGAAAGATTTCATCATTAGAAGCCGTATGTATGCAGTCTAATGTCTGTTACAAAAAGGTGTTTTTAATTCTTTTATTCATGTACCTTCTCTATTTATATGTTTTGGCCATGAAATGACCTGTCAGGATACTTAGAGGGACAACTCATTGTAATCCTGAGAGGAAATAATAATTAAGAAAGATCTCTTATCCTGGATATATTTTGACATTCACTTTGTAGATTTTCAAAATTTCAGAATAATGAGTTCATGAAAGGTAATTGTTTAAATTTATCTCTCTGAAATATTTTGTACACATTTGAAAGAATTCCCTGTTAATTAGAAATAAAGGGTTCAGGGGCATAATAAATAAAAGTAAGACTGAATTTTAAGTTCTTTTCCGTCTATATATTACAATATATAATAAAATAAATTGACTCAATTTCTAACATCTTAATTCCACAGCATGAAGTAAAAGTAACCATTCTTTGATTTCAGATTCTTCTTGGTTGCTGCCATCCTAGTCAATCAACATGGCTTTGTAAAGATATGCAGTGGCTGAAGACATGGAATTAACTTTAATATGTGACCTCATGGTCATGGAGGAGTCAGCCCTGATGTGCTTCATCCACCAGAGGTTTGGTATGGAACAACAACAGTTATCCGGAATTTAGTTTAAATAGGCATATAGCAGTTTTAAGAAGGTCATGTGGAAATGACTGGAGAGCTTCACCCTGGATTTTATCATACGGTGAGATTTCCCTCCATCTAACAAAAGTTAGCAGAAAAGGAAATGACTACAGTTCAGTAGTTACATAACACTTAGGTATCAGTCTTTCTTCCTGCTCCACTGTAAAACTCTTAGTAAAATTAAAATATTTAAAAGATAATTTCTTCATGTTCTATAAGCATTAATCTTTATTGTTTCAGAGCTTAATCTGTTTTTTTTAATGAATATTGTTCTCTACTGACCCAACACATTTCACTGAGTCTGTCATGAAAAGAATTGCTCAAGCAAGAAAGCACTCCATGTTCAATGCTAAAAATCTAATTCCCTCTTCTGACTTTTCTATGAGAATTTACAAACAGTTCTTACAAGATGGATCAGTTTCAATGTGTCCCTCTTTCATTGATAAGAACAGGTTTTCATCCAAGGGTAATTAGACCTTGGTACTGCAATCATTGCCAGCTTTCAACACTGCTATCCGTATCAAGAAATAACTCTTAACTCAGATAAAATGATTAACAGATTATCTCCATCAGGATTTTGGTGTTTTCGCGTGAGATACGAGTAGGAAAAACACTTTGGAGGCTATTTCTGAATGCATCATAATACATCAAATTCCAAGCAATTATCCACTAGCCTAATGCATAGTTGTGTTAAAAACATTGTTTTCCATTGGTTACCTTGCTCGTGCATGAGCAGAAGGAAAGTTGGGTTTTTTTTTTTGGCATAAAGGACTCATCATTTTTGTATGTATGTCTACAATCTGGACCCAAGAATCAATTCTGACCAAAATGTAAATTTTGGGTGAAAAAAACTGCAATTTAACCATTAAAGAGTATGCAAAAATGATATCGTCCAGACAGTTGCATTGTATGTGAACAATAATGACATTGTTCATGGTACAAACAATTTGACCATTACCAAGTGTGCAAACAGTGACAGTCCATACAGATATAAAATATGTATTGAGCCAATTAAAATCAATGGTTCATTGCGTATGTTGCAAGAGGGATCTTTCTTTACACTGCATTTTGTTTCCAATGCTACTACTAAGGCAGGTGCCATGAATGCTTTAAAGAATCCTGACTATAAGGGTGTGGGTTTTAATAGCATTGGATAAACCATGGATGCTTTAAAGATTCATGACTGTAAGGGTGTGGGTTTTAATAGCATTGGATAAACTATGGATGCTCTAATTGTGTGGGTTTTGATAGCATTGGATAAACTATGAATGCTTTAAAGTCTAGGGTTTGTGTTTTAATAGCATTGGATAAACCATGAATGCTTTAAAGATTCATGACTCTAGGGTGTGGGTTTTAATAGCATTGGATAAGCCATGGATGCTTCAAAGATTCATGACTCTAAGGGTGTGGGTTTTAATAGCATTGGATAAACCATGGATGCTTTAAGGATTCATGACTATAAGGGTGTGGGTTTTAATAGCATTGGATAAGCCATGGATGCTTTAAAGATTCATGACTATAAGGGTGTGGGTTTTAATAGCATTGGATAAACCATGAATGTTCTAAGGGTGTGGGTTTTAATAGCATTGCATAAGCCATGAATGCTCTAAGGGTGTGGGCTTTCATAGCATTGGATAAACCACGAATGCTGTAAAGATTCATGACTCTAAGGGTGTGGGTTTAATAGCATTGGATAAGTCTGTGTGGTGTGTCCTGAGCAAACTAATTTATTCCAGTTGCCATTACGTAAAATAGCTTACATGTGATGCTGAACTATAAACTTTAAAAAAAAATCGATAGAAAATATATAATTCTTTATTTTTTATTGTCTTGTATCCAGGACCTAATCCAGGTTTGCAGGTTAGGTGGAGCAAAAGAAGTACTTGAAATGTGACTAAACAATGGCGCTGTTGTTAAAGCAACAGGTTGGTATATATATTTCCAATGCAACACTCTCATGACAAAGGTTTTGGAACAACCAAAATACAATCATGGCCTGAGTAATGAAGGCAAGAGTTGGAGCGGCCCATTGATTTACATGCCATATGTACAATATCCTTAATTGATTCATGACCAAAAGATTTCGATCCTACCATTGGATTCAGTTATCATGATGTTATCCTGTTTACAGCTTTTTTCACTTATTGCCTTGGGACTAAATAACCTAATTTTATTGCTGTGCTTTATGGCATCAGTCCACACCAAAATCATTTTGGTATCACATGTCCTTATATCCCAATTATTTAGCTCTACATCTTGATTATCCTTAGATTTTCTAATAACTTTTCATGTCCTTGAATATACTTGAATTTTGAAAATGAAAACAGGTTCTTTTTACTTTATAAAGTGTTTACTGCATGTAACTGGCAGAGAGATGGTTTTGAAATGGAGAGAAAACAAAACACAATAACTGATCGATCATGACCTTTCACTATAAACTTGGTTCTTGCTGCTTTAAAGAAATATGGCTTGAAAGTGATGAATGTGGAAATTGGCTTTAAAATGTTGACAAAAGGCACTAAAAAATATACAGTGTTTCATGCAAAACGTTTCCCTCCCCCCACCCGCTGGTTTTCTTTCATCCTTTAATGACTTGATGCAGTTTTTAGTTTTATTCTGTGGTGCCAGTGTTATCCATCTTGTCAGTTTGGATTATGGCCCTTGTTATTTTTTATGACTTGTTGTTGCTATGCTTTCTTTGATGTAAATTTTTTTTTTGTTTTATTCTTTGACTTTACCTATTTTAGACTCAGTTAAGCTTATATATTGAATCTCTTTTACTTGAAAATCTGGGTTCTGTCCAAGAATTTTCATTTTACATAGACCTGTATGAAACCTGTGTTGGTGTCTCAGACCACAACACCATATATTCCTGTTACTTATTTTGGAGTCTTGATAACTCCTAATATCCCTATTATTTTAAGTTTGGTTTTCCCGAAATTGTTATATTCCTTGATTACAGTAAACCTGTTCTGATTGTCACCTTTACACAGTAGCCAGTTGTTCACATTGGCCATTGTAATTCCTTCTTAATGTTCTATATAATTGGTTTGTATGTATTAGCTGCCTGCCTTCAGTGGTTAATAGCTAGGTGTATCCTGACTAGACAATGGTTTCTCCCTGCCTTATGTAGTCACTAGAGTATATCTACATTGACCATTCAGTCTATGCAAACAGAATATTTCCTTGGGTAGAAGACATTGATTTGAAAAAGTATTATTAAGTAAATGAATTTGGAAACGTTTCATATTTTGCTTAAAACTCGTAATTCCAGTCATGCTGACAATATAACACAAGGGTGGCAAGATGTGATGTTGTTCAAGCAAGGCAGTTTGTATCATTAATGTAGAGTGGAGAGTCAAAACAATTTGTTTGGTGGATGGTGGGAAAAGAGTTGTGTTCTTGCAGCAGAAATGGAAGTCATCTATTGTGCCAATGTGACAGGTATAATGAGGCATCTTTATCTCTAAAGAAACTTCCTCTTTGAGAACATATACAAATTACATCCATTTTCCTGGGGGTCAAGGTCATTCAATTTTCAAATCATGTTTGTGAAGGCATCATCATGAGAATCAATGTGGAAACATTTCTTATATTGCCTATACTCCTAATTCCAGTCATGTTGACACTAACTCAAAGGTGCCAATATTTTAACCTCAGAAGCAAAGTAGTTTTTATCATTGGATAGATGGTTGGTGGTAGGAAAAATTAATTGTGTTATAACAGCAGAAATGGACCTATGTGACAGGTATGGTTAAATATTTTCATTTCATTCATGTAAATTAATGCCATCTCAATAGAGAAGATATTTGTCTTTGGGAAGATATAAAAGTTTAATCCCGTTCCAATAGGGTCAGCAATTATTCAGTATTTAAAATCTGAAGGTAGATGAAGTTTCAGTTGACTGGTGACAAATTCAGTTTCCTTTGATTTTCTGATATTCAGTCTTCTCACATAAACCGACTTAATTGTGATCTGCATGAGCTTAGCAACTGACTGTAGCCTGAATTAAAGAGATCAGAATAAATATGGTTAGAAGAGGACCTCAAAATCCTTGAATAATCTAATATTTCAGTTTGACATTAGGATACCTAAAAGTCTTAAAAATCTGAAAGAACGTAAAGTAATGAAATCCTAATAATGTTTTAAGAACTATTGAATGACTCTACCATAACCCCACCAAAAGTGCCTTTCTTGTGAGAAAGAGGTTTTTGTTAGGTTAGCCTAGAAGTCTGGAACATGCATGAACTATACAAATGAAAGATATCTGGTATTTTAGTTATTTTTTTTATTTTTGCTTTATCTTTATTTACATTATATTTAGGAACAGACTTAAAGTATGCTTTAGATTTGTGATAATTGGTATGCTCACCATGGGGATAATCATTTAACTAATCTGTGTATTAAACTTCAAAAAAAAATTAAACCTTCAGAAATCCTAAAAATTACCTAAACTCATAAAATTCTGTTGGAAATTAAAAGATTATAATGCTATATTGCAGAATTGTCTCCCTTTGCTTAACAAACTATTGATAGAAATTTCAGTCTTCTTAACATGTATTATTTAGGAGGACACTGACAGTTGTTGTTGGAGAAAATTTACCTGGATCAATCAGATTAAAACCAGCGTACCAACCAACTTATTGCTTGTAGAAAGGAACTGCCTTACCATATTTATCACTTTTTGGTAAATTATGGGATACAAATTTGTAGTTAAATTTTGTATGTTATTTTAAATGGCAAGTTTTAAATTGTACTAAGCAGAAAGTGTTGATCAATTTCATATTTATATATTCATAAAGATATTGGCTCTTTGTTGTTGACATTTGATAAAGTTGATATTTTTATAGTGTATTGTTATAGTGAAAAGTCGCAAGTTACAGTTTTTGTTATATGTTTGCTTTGTCTGGACATGGTCTTAAATCCTTTTTCTTGATACTTTAAGGTAAATTTTGATTGCATTTAGAGGAAACAGTTTTGTAAGATCCAAGACAAAAATGAATAAGGCATGTAGTATCAGTCTAACAAGCTGTCCATATGTCCTTTTTTCCCTTGTTTTGTTTGCATTACTTTAAGAAGTCTTCTTGTAGTGTCATGTTTAGTGTATGGATCAACCTTGGAGAAAACTAATCTTTTCTAATCCAAAAGGAGTCAACATTACATTTAATTTATGCTTCAGTGACTCCTATAATGTTGGGCATGTGTTGTGTGTGACGTACATTATTTTAAAAGTTATATGGCATTATCTGTTGATCCATAATATTAAGTGCTTGTGTCTTACATGATGTGTGACAGAATCTTACAGCTGGCTTGTTTTTCATGGATGACTGTGAAACTTGTTAGATATTATGGCCATAAAATGAGTGTAGTACTAGTAACAAGTTACTGTTCCTGTGCTTTTGTCATTAGAGTTATTGCCCCTTAGACTTGCATTTGGGTGTAGTGTATGACAGGTCATCATTAAATGTTTGTTGATCTTCATCTGAAGACATCCTTGTTGACCATTCGCAGTGCTCTTGTAATTTATGTTGAGTTATTACCCTTTTTATCACGCAGCTGAATATTGTGAACACAGCTCATGTTGCCATTTTGTGGTATTCCTTCAGACTTGGTATCATAAAAATGTATGTATTAATAAATCTTTGTGCTGCCCCTGCAATTTTTTTAAAAAACAGTTCTTGCCCTGTTTGACTTCAAGATTAATATAATGTATAGGACTACTTTTAAAATACAATTGCTCTATCATTTTCATGGGATTGCTGTGAAATTTAGCTGGTTTTCATCATCAGGTATGTATGCCCATGTTTGACAGGAAGCTTTTCTCCATCATCAGGTAGGAATGGGAAGTGGGAGTGAATAGAACTTATATATACCAAGACAATTACTGACCATTCCCTGGTTTAATAATTCATCTTCATTCTTTCAATTAGAGTATTATTTTTCCCTTGAGTAAAAAATGTAAGGGTCCAATTTAAACCATTTAAATCTCATTATATATGTATTCATTTATGTTTTATGATCATCAACGTATGAATGATACCCTTTACAATCTCATAGACATGGATACATTGTACTGTGGATTTCTTTTTTTGCAGGTATCGGTTTTATTGCTTTGGGAGAAGTGGCATTTTCATTGATATTTAAATTAATGAATGGGATGGGGTTCCTATCATTTCTGCCTAAGGATGTTTTTGTAGTTTTGTATTGAGTGAAATTCGTGCATTGGAGCAACCCCAAAAATCAGTGGGGAAAAATTGGCCAGTAAATGAAATGGGGACTGGATTGTCATTAATTGGAATCAAATTATAAAATATTTTATAAACTGAGATGATGCATGTTTCAGAAGTGAGCTATGCATATGTAATGAAAAATCGATGAAAAAAGTCTATTATAATCGATGTTGATTACTAGATCCTGATGCATAGCATGATGGGATTCATGATGCATAGCATGATGGGATTCATGATGCATCGTATGGATTTATGATCTCGATTTTTTGTTACTGACAGCAATATGTGATCTTGCAATAAAGATTGGAGTACTGTAATGACGATATGTTTTACACCAATCAGTTTTCCTAAAATTTCATAAAATCCTTGAAAACAACAGAGAAACAAAAAATGCTTAATATTTCAACCTTTTTAATACAAACTTAAATGCAAGTCGTAAACCAAATTGTATTCTGATTAGCTGATATGCGCCTGCACATCAATGTTTCTGAATGCAAAACTTGATGTTCTATCCCTGTTTGAGAGTTTCTAGGAAATGACTGACTAGAAAATTGATAGGTGTACCATTATAATTTTTGCTTCATTGTATTAAATATTTTGGTATGCAAGAATAACTGCTTTGTATACATAACCTAAATTCTCAGCTACATTGATCTTTGCATATTTTTTGTTGCATGTGCTTGACCCTGGTATATTTTCAGTTGGTTGCATCTTTCCTCTGCTATTATTTCAGCCAAAGCACCTCCGCGGAAAAGTAGGCTAACCCCGGCCTCCTCTGCTGGAAAAATGCGGAAAGCAGGTGTGTATTCCCCATCCACCCTACAACCATATGGTGGCATTAGGGCTCGATGTAATAATTCAGCATAGTATAATTGTAGTGGACATGTGTTAAAGTTTGCATCATCAAACTAAGTTTAAATATATTCATAATAATTGTTCATATCATTTTTAGGAATGAATTATTCACAGCTGCTTTTTAACTGCACATTTTGAAGTGACATATGTTGACGACTAGTTGACTTATTTTGACTTTATTTTAGCTATGGTCTTTTTGGGTTGACCCATGGCATTTCAATTAAAAAATTGTAAAAGGAATTAATCGTAACTCCTAATTGAAGCTAACTAGATGACCATATTTAATTTTTAATAGTTCGACCTGGAGTCAATAACACAGAAGGTAGCTACCATTTATTATTTATGTAGCCATGATTGACTAGTCATTTTGGCTTCAGGTCAAAAGATAAGTACTGTTTGATGTATTGAAAATTGATTTGTTAGGCATTAGCCACTGGACATTTTATGATAGTTTATAAACAAGTGGACACAGTGCCAGGCAATGATCCATGCATATCCTTTAATTGGGTGGTACATAATAAGATGTCTTTATCACCTGTGGCCATCAAACAATGTTGATTGATAGAGTACCGGTTATTTTCTATGCTGCTTAGTTTTGATCCAAAATGAATTTATGTCAGCCCTATTTGATACAAATTAATTGATTCTAGGAGATTTCTTTGATACATTGCTGGTAGTGGTATTTTCATGACTCGGAAAATATTCAGGTAGTTTCCTAAATTTCAAAATGTAGAAAAAATATTTATTTGACACGTACACTGCACCCTTTCATCTCTTGGAAATAAAAATCATACACTGCACCAATTCATCTCTTGGGGTGGTGGGGGGGGAAACAAAATGTTTGTATCCAGCAAAAATTACTTTATCAAAGAGAGTAGACCCCTATGGTGGTACCCATTGTTATAGCAAATTGATGTCTATACTGTGCCCAGACTAGTGCATACTTTACAGTCAATTACAGTTAATTACTTTTATTCAAATTTGAGTTGTACATTAGTCAGTGTACAATATCATCAGTATATTAAAGAATGCAAATATATTGGATATTTAAAAATTGATATAGGTAAAGTGTAATTTTAAAGTCCCCTATTCATTACAGTTTTGATAAGGGAAGAACTTTCTTATAAAATCTTACCTGGAAAATTGAAACATTAAAAAAAATTGACAAGAAGTTTTAAGCTGAATACGGTATATACTCATAAGTCGAGTTCAGCTGCAAGCTAGAGAGTCTGATCTGCTGTTACATAGTGTGTCAGCTGATTATGGTCTATGTTTTTTCTTAACGAGCCGCATATATCATGATCTCTGAGCACATTATGCAACCACATATATATGTATAGTTTTGCATCTGGACTCGAGTCACAAGTGAGTATAGGCAGTTAACCATAAAATTGATTATTTTAGACTCAGGGCAGGGGATTTGTCAGGGAGTGTGTTCTGTTTATTATGGATGGAACGATTTATAAAGTGGGGTCTAAAAATGAAATAAAGGTATAGAAATTTAGATGTTATGATGATTATCATTAGTATAATAAAAAGAGTGTCATAATATAATAATATAAAATCTTAAAGTTGGAATGTAAATGTGTGTCAGAAGAAAATAAACTTCCTAATGCTACCATATGTGTTTGGTCCTGGACCTGGCTTCCTGAAATATTCATACATTTTTAGTTGTCAACCAAAAATATATCACTATCTATATTTTTTAGTTGATCATATGTATAAATATCATTTTGCTTATCATTGCTTACCATTCACTCCTTATCATATTCAGATTTTCATTGTTCAGACAGTTTTTATATTGGTAAGCCATAGACGAGTCTGATAATCTTCACAATAACCCATGACTGCCCATGCCTAAGTTTCCTTGATTTTCAATAACACTTCTAAACAAGAATGTGTCATCAACTAGACACTATAACAATCTTCTACACATCAATGGAAGGGTAAATTTTATCATTTGATAAATGACGGCCATATACAAGGAACTTTTTTTTAACAGCATGAAAAGCTATCATTGGCAAGTCACATTTATGAGTACCTCAAGTAATCGATTTAACAGTTATAAGCATATTCATAATCTTGGAACCTTTGGCTATGGTGATTAAGGAGCATAGCAGATTATCACTTGTGGCTTGCGATGATGGACAGTTATTAACTTGGTATCCCATCAGTTAATGGTTCTTACTGGGTTTTCCTAGGTTACTCCTCCGCTAATTATACTAAGGGAGATGTGTACCCTCTCTTGCACAGAAAATGGTGTGAAATCCGAACCAACAACAACAACAAATCAGCTTGATTTTAGTTTATCCAGAGACATACTACTGTACAAATTTGGAAGAATTTTTTAAGGTATTCTTAAACATTTGTGAAAGAATTATCACACAGGTGATAATAATTAGTTTAAAAGCACAAGGACAAGCTGTGATTGACTCTGACCAAATATTTAACTGCCCGACATGCATGGGACTGTACTGGATCCAGCCATTGTTCCAATTGAATACATCCACAGAAGGCAATGGTTATTATTGTTAGTTTGGGTTGTCCCTGTTATTGGCTGCATCGTATGGTATGATGTGTTAGACAATAAAAAGAAATATATAACAAAGAACTTTTTTAAATTTAGATAGAAAACTTATTAAACTCAGTATATTAAAGTTTGTACTTTCATTTAAAGCAGCTTGAACATTTTAAGATTTACCTGTACTATTAACTATTTTTAATTATCTTTGTAATGTATTTTGATTACCAAGAGTTTAATTGAAACCTCTATGGCAAAATAAAACCATCTAGCATGTAATTCAAAAATTCTTCCATTAAGGTGAATGGAGTGGGAGAAATCCTGTTCATACAGAAGTATATGTGTCATTAACAGCATGTTATCAGCCTGCAAATGTGCACCATCGTTAAGGTAATATGAATAGAATAATTAACAGCATGGTATTTTATATATTACTGTGCATCATGTTTGATAGTGTTATGCTGAGAAATGTTTACGAATGTGGTCAATGCTTATCCATTTCCTGTTTGTCGAAAACAATTTTAATACTAAACAGGAAGAATGTCTTGTGACCATTTTCTAAACATTGAAATTGATTGTCTTGTGTACTATTTTATGTCAGGATAGTTTTTAGTGTATTGTACAAGGGTACTTTTTTTGTCATCTTAATTTGTGTATGTCCTTCAGGGATTTTTTTCTTTGTTAAAACAATATCAATTTTCATTTTGTGTTTGAAGGTTTACAGTTGAAATGTATGCTGAGAGGTCTAAGGTGCTTGCCTTTACAGGCTGCCAAAATTTCACCTCTGTCCCCAAATTCAAGTTTCATTTAATTAAAATGGGTGTATCAGAAAGTTTGCCAGTAGCTATCCATGGATTAGTGGTTCTTCTTTGAGTCTTTATGTACTGGCATATCATGCGCTGAAAACAGGCACTAAACTCGCAAAACCAAACCAGACATCCTTCATACTGTAAATTACCGTATATACTTAAATATCAAGTTAGGTCCAGCTGAAAAGAGCATAGACCCAGAGATTTCAGTACATAATGCACCAGTAGATCTGGGTCTGTGCTGATTGTTATGACTCGTCATTGGAAAACACAATGCCATTTTCTAATGGTGCACCATACAATGACGGATCCCCAAGTTGATGAACAAAACACAGCCAGCACTTGAGTTTTCACTAAAGTCCTCACAAGTATCATTGTAATGTTTCCATGTTTGAATAGAAAAGAAAATACCATAAATATTACTAAATAGAAAAGAACATACCATAATTATTACTTTGAAGAAATGAAGTAAAAGATTAAAATATGAATTTCACCTGACAAAACATCTTTATTTGTCATGTACTTCTTCAGTGTTGCCACCAGTTAACGTTTATCGTGACTTTCTTTGATCACTATTTTGCCATATATTGATATAAACAACTCATTAAGAAAATATTTTGAAGTTCTTATTAAAGGGTGCAAATTTCATAATTTTGAATTTTAATTTCTACACTAACCACTATTTTTAATGATCAGTGTAAAATGAAAAAATACATCAAAGTTTCATTTCAATGAATATGAACCAATCCTATTGGTCTTTTCAAGAAGAAGTAAAAGGGATCCATGCCAGATTCTATGTTATAAGAGGGTTCGCGAGTTATCTGGGCATGAGTTAATCTAGGGTGATGTAGATGTAAATCATTTCACTGGTGGAATAGTTTCAGTTGTCAGTAGACTGTTTCTGGCTGGTTTCTGGATATTCTGATAGAACTCATATAATACCTCTTTTTTTAAAATTTAAATTCCCGTTACTTTTGTAAATCAGTAGAGTTCAACTGTAAAATGGTGTGTGTGATAGGTGGCTTTTAAATGGTATTTTAATTCTACCATTGGGAGAATCACATATGCATTAGTATATTGTTAACATTGTGCATTATAGATTTGAGATATCAATGGTTATAACTCCGTAGTGGGAACCATCATTACCAGAGAACTGTGGATTTGATACTTTAGAAAAACTAATTGACATGGAAACCTTTTATTTGTTTTACTTTCTAGTTTCATGTAATGTACTGAGTACTCCCCCTGGGCCAGAGGATTTGGAACAAGGGTTGGCTTTTGGTGGACTCACACATAGACGACCACCATCTCCAGGTAATCCTATAATCCAGAAATTGTTTGCTAGTTATTTGTTATATAATTATACCCTGGCTTGAAGAAAAATGTGATATCAGTAATATAGTAATAACTTTCTCATCGTTTGCCATTCTGTGCAATTCATACATCCATCGTTCCTCTTTAAATTGATAGGGGAATCATATTCATGAGGTTATGTAATTTATGGGCAGGAACAAGAGTGGATTTTCTAATTTTACACGAACACAGATGGTTGAATATTTTATCAAATTCCTGGGTCAAAAAATGTGGGTTTTTTTTTTGTTTTTTTTATGTAAAATGGTTCTCAATTGGTACAATGAAAACATTAAAAAAACAATTGTCTATTCAAATTATATATATATATATATATATATATATATATATATATATATATACCACAGAAACATTGGTATACATGGATTATCTTATAACACAGTAGGATTAGAAGGGTTACATCTAGACATCAGTAGTATGCCATAAAACATTCTGAGAAAGTAGCTTTCTATGTACTTGGCAAGGTTTTGCTCACATTGCCAAATGTTAGGGTAATCCTCTAAGTCATCAAAAGACTATATTATAAAACATACCATGCAGCAAGGTCATTCATCAAGATTACCTTGTTTTGATAAAACTTTTGGTGAAAAGAATTGTAAGGAATTAAAGAATAACAGACTTTGACATGCTGAATAGGTAAATAAAATATTGACTGATGTAAATACAGTATTGTTATTGTTTTATTGGCAGTAATCACCGAACTAAAATTAATAATGATGACTATTGGCATTGCTTCAGCATCAGATACCAGTACTGAGGGTTACAACTTGTTCATTTACATGCAAAAATTGCATATATAAATACTAATACAAATCTTAAATACGAGAATGGCTTGAAATTGACAAAAAAGTTTTTATTTCCTTTAAACTGGGCAACAATTTGAAGAAAAAAAAACAACCATGAATGATCTATGTGTAGGTTTTAAGTTTTTTTTCTTCTTTAAATTTAGCATGAAAGAGAATAGTTTAAAATTAATGGAGTATTTGAAAATAATATTAACTTACATAATTGTGGTGATGTAAGAAGGAAGTAACAGATAAAATAATAGGCAGAACCCCTGGAAATTAAGAAGGACCCTATACATTAAACTGCGGGTTTAAGGGCCCCATTTTTGGAAATCGAGAGAAAATACTATGAAACAAGTATTCTAAAATTAAATCAATAAACAAAATAACAGACTGTATGGGATGACAATAAAAACAAGAGGAGCTCAAGTCAAAACACTATTGTGCTGTGAGACAGGGCAAGAATTAGAGGATTGTCTGTATGGACATTCTGCCGGGATAGTTTATATTTATCCAGATAGGGGTCACTGTGATCTTCTTTCCACGCTTACAAAATTCATGGCTTTTCTTCCAGTACAGTTGTCATTGCTTTGCTATCTCAATGGTCCTTGTCATGACTGGTCGATGCACAATAAATCAGGGACACTGAACCTATCTTACAGCATAATTTATAAATTGGGGAAGGTGCCCTTTTGTTTTTATTTTTAAATTCATGTATTGTAGCAAACAAAAAATCCATGAAAATTGGTACCAAGAAGAAAAATACTTAGTTTTATTTTTAAGCATAAAACTACATAATGCAGCTCAGATTGGGGTAATATTGTTCAAGCTTTTGTTATAAGTAGATATAAGACATTGGAGATAATATTTAATTTTTTGAGCTTTAGTGTGGTAGGGCTAACATTTGTTTGCAAGCTACAAAAAAAATGTCGGTCTGCCAGTGCTGTTATCCAGTTAAATATTTTATATTCAAGTTAAAAATATATTATGTGTGGAACATACTTGTGGTTTATCAAAATTTCTCATGTTCTGCTGTTGATAAAGAAACTTTCACAGGTAATTAATTTAGAACCATGATTCATTGATAAATATAACTTCATTGAATGAATGAATGAATGAATGAATGAATGAATGAATGAATGAAAAAAGAGAGATAATTGCAGTCTTGAAAAATAATAGTCTTGTGTCATTTGTTTATCTTTATGTATCAGACTTTTAATTTAAATTGTAACAAGTCAAGAAGATCTACAAAACATAAAAATATACTTCATTATTCAAGAGTTTGAAATTGAATATATGCAGCATTTCTTATTGTAATCTCTACATGTGTGTGTATGTGTACATACATACATACATACACACACACACTCTGTGTAGTCTATAATATCCAGATTTATGAAAAATAATCTTTTAATATATTTTAGACCTGGATCGACTGCGTCTTGGTAACAAGGTAAGTAATGACAGCAGTGAAGCTGGTTCTACAATGGGTTCAGACTACACAGGGCCCAAGTTGTTCGTCAAACCAAGTTCCAAGTCAAATCGCCACATCATTATAAATGCCCTTAGCCACTGTTGTCTTGCTGGAAGTGTAAATACAGAGCTAAAAAATAAAGTATTAGAGGTAAATATGGAACAATTCAAAATGCACAAGAACCTGGATTATTTCCAATCCTGAAAATTGAAATGTACTTATTTTTTTTAAATCTACAAAATATTTGCAAGCATAAAGTTTTTGCCAGATTGGTGAGGAAACAAAAAATGTCAAAACTGTCTTGTCATTAATCATACAGTATTGATACAGTTTACCAATGTCAGTTTGTGATTCAGGAAAATTTGTTGTTGTCTATACTGAGTGTAATTAAGATATTTTAACAGCGTACACTATTTTGGATGGCTTGGATGGCATACGTGAAAATATAGGAGCAACAAGTATTGTGTGTATAAATTTATTATCTACATGAATGAATGTCCAGATATGCTTGGAGTCACTGTGAATATTTGTGGATATTGTGCAATACTTGTAACTGGAAGAGTGCAAGTTTGAATTGTTGCCTAGACCAGGCCAGTATGCTGCCATGGACCATCCCAGGGAAAGGCATTTTATTTGAATTGCCTCAAAATGTTATCTTTCATATGTTTAAATGCCTTGAACCCAACTAACCAAACAAACAACCATAAAACAAGATGCCAACCAACTTAACAACCAGCCTACTGGAGAAACAATTTTCCAATGAACTGTAAGAACACCCAATACCTGGTGATCGTAAAATTCTGAATTCAAGTTTAGGAGTGAGTTTGCACTAGTAGCTCAGACAAGAGCTTCCAGAAGGAACATCATTTGCATTCGGTCAAACCAAAATCTCAGGGTCGAACTCAAGTACAAGAATTTCAGTTCATATTTCATACATTTGAAATATACATCCTTAGTATTCATCTATGAATCACATTTTTAATGTTTGGGTTTGCATGACTTCATTACTAAACTTGATGGAGAAAACAAATTACATGTTGTAGCCATGCAAAAAAATGATATAAGTGACAGTTGTTGTACTTAATACTTTTCATTCCAGGAACTGGCGAAATCCGATGCTAAACATTTTATCATCTTGTTTCGGGATGCGGGGTGCCAGTATAGAGGCTTGTATGCATATAACCCAGAAGTGGATGAAATTAGCAAAATACATGGTGTGGGACCAAAACACTTCAACAATAAGATGATAGAAAAATATTTCAAGTAAGTATTTTTAATTTCATTCTTGGATTCATATATTCTTTTTTTTACCCAAAGTCTGTTTGAAATTGCTTAAATTGTTATTAAAGTTGATCATTATTAATGTTGAGGTCATAATAATCATTGAAATAAAACAATTCCAACACTGGATGAAAGAATTTTACATACCATATATACTTGTGTATAAAGACAAGTCAAGCTGCCATCACATAATAAGCCAGCAGATCTGGGTCTGTGCAGTTTGCTAAGAGTAATCAGTAGACAACATAGACCCTGATATACAGGTACATTATGCCTCGCCAGATCAGGATGTTTATTTTTTGCAGTTAGACTCTATTTATAAGCAAGTATTGATAGTAAGTGAAAGAAGGAGGCAAAAATGTAAGACTGCTTTCCGTATAATAGCTAAGTTTAAATATAGGTAAATATTCAGGGTGTTATCAGCATGTGTATTCATTGGAGAATTGGGAGACAGTATACAACACCAAAGGATATGAGCTGTGTGTGACAGTTTGAGTGTGGAGGAAACAGGACCCATGTATTGAGGAATATCTGACAGATCATTAATGCAAAAAGATGATGTTTACAGATTTTTGGGTCATTGTGTGTTAGCTCTGCTGGACACGCAATATGTAGGGGCATCTATATCTTATAAACACTTTCATGATTTTATTTTCATGTTCTTTTTCAGATACAACTCTGGATCCAAGAGCTTCAGCTGTGTAACCTCAACAAAGCATTTATCAGTTTCTATTGATGCCATTGTTCTGCATAATGCAGTGTGGAAGCAATTTTCGAAACAGCCAGTCAAGAAATAGTGCCATCTACCACTGACTGAAATAGTACACACTAAGATGCCATAGTTCTGCTCGAAGCTTTTAATTTAGTGAATCGTAGCCTCAGTATCAATCATTTACCTCTAGAATAGGGTCTCAAGTTTAGCTGACCCTGCTATAACAATCACCTGCCTATAACAGCTATATATAATGACCACCTTACTAAAACACATATAACTAAATAATATTTGTCTTAATGTTATCACCACCAAGACCATACTAAACACTTGTGGGTAGTAGCTAAGTTGTTTCTCATCACAACCATGTCTGGCCAGTTTCCCAGTTGGTTGCTATACAAAATTTTGACTACTATCAACTTGGTCATCGATGCTGATAAGGACATTGATACTGGTAATTTGGGGATGGGGGAATAAAACTTAGACGGAATTTGTGTATTGCCTTAATCTATTCTGAATAATGGTCCTTTTTTAAAATATGGAAAGCATTTTCAGATTTTTGTAAGTGTAGAGTAATTGACAGATTTAATGAATATAAATGCACATTTACAAAAATGCCCAGCATTGTAAATTGTTCTTTCGCTACTTAAGCAGTTCTGGAAGTTTTGGTAATGATGCGGTTTTTATTACTGTTGTATAAAAACAGTATTCACCTACATTGTGGAAAATAGTACAGAGTTTAGAGTTAGAAATGGACTGAAATTGTTGTAAAATAAAACGTATTGAAATGTTGCATGAAACTCGGAAAATGAATTCAAGGATAAATCAGTATGTATAATTATTTATTATCAATATAATTATTCATTAATTTAATATCGATATGATTATTTATTATTAATAATTACATTGATTTTGCATCAGCATTGGTGATATTGATTACTTTGGCTCAGGTGTACTTATGTTAAGGTTGTATTTTTGCTAGCAGCAGACTGCAGTGTTCAATGTATTTGTATATTGTTATCATTTATTTGTATGTTTACTATCTGTAAACTTGTATTATCAAGTCCATTTGTAATTTTTCCATCCAATTTTATGGAACACGAGTGATTTATTTTTTATTTTTGTTTGTGTTACTACTATTTTGGTTGTGCATAAGAATAGTTTTCTGACATTCTGAAAAATAACTTGTCTATTTATAAGCAATATTCGTCAACTGGTTTGTGTGGAGTGTATGCAAAAATCCAAGATAACAGTATTGATATTATTGTTTCTGTTTGAAAATGGTTTAGAACATTTTTTAAAAGTTAGAACATGTCCCAGTTATACAAACTGGAGTCTTTAAGTCAAAATTGATAAATGTAATTGCTAGACTGCAGCATTTCTATTTGAATATTGGTGATAGTTTACTTTTTTCATACTCTTGCCCTAAATTTGTAAAACATGCCTCTGTATCCAAGAATATTATCAGCTATTGTTGTGCTATGTAAAAGCATTTCCAGGGATGCACATGTTTGATTTTTTTTAAAATAAGATGCCCACAAATATAAGACGCACACAGCCTAGCCATCTGCTGAACTGAGCAATTTATCTCCAGTGGTTACCTTTTCTTTATCATAAATGAAAATTTGTCCAATATTCCGTCACCCGTCGGATGTAAACAAGGCTTCATTACCATTTTTAGTCAAGATCAAAGGCCAATAGCGGATGGGTTTAGTACCTGGTATCTAGATTCTAGAACAATAAACGTCAGATGTAAAGGCGGCTTCAATGATCCACTAGGCCAAGTCTTCAGTGGGTGTGATTATTACATAGGGTAACAGCCTGATTCAGACCATGGTATACTCTTTATTTTGGTTGAACAAATCTAAATGCTATAGTTAATATGGAGTTTCTTCCGATTTCGGTTAGAAATTTGCTAGCAATTGTCTTACGTAAATTTAAAAGCCAAATATCAACTTTTTATATGCTCTTAGTATGTCTGCAAAAACAGTAATGACTACCAAACTAAATAATGTGTGTGTTCACATGGTCCGAATCAGCTATGGTCCGAATCAGCCACGGTCCGAATCAGCCAGCATTCAGTACATAGAACAATAAAAGTCCGGTGTATGCGGTTAGCATATATAAACGTGGGAACAGTCTCATGTTATATATAAATGAGTGATCAATTTGCTTAGCGTTTTTAAAATTTATAAAATTGTCACGATGCCGAAGCGAAAATCATATACGGCATGGGAGAAAATGAAAATTACGACAATCATCAATAGCTTCAGAAAGTGTGGGATAATTCCCGAACCAGCTAGCTATATCAGTTCTTCGGACGACGACTCAGCTGCATCCGATACCACTGATGCCAATCAGGATCAATTAGCATCAGTTATGGAGTTATTTCGCAACGACGACAGTGAATTTGATTCAAGTTTCGATGGATTTGAAGCCAAAACTGATGAAGATGAAAAAAATAATACGGTACATTGATTTTTCATCAAGTAAAACACTATTTAGTAACAGTTGATTATATTGTGAACACTCACCCAATTGTTTTCACAACTAGGAATGAAAATCGTGAAACGTGACTATCGACCGCAATAATCATCCTTCAGTATCACACCCTGTACCGTTCGTTCATGTTAAAAAATACTTAGATAAGACGCCCATTAATACAAGACGCACCCTGGGTGTGGGGTACATAAACTTTTGTATAAGACGCGTCTTATATACACGAAAATATGGTAGATCTGTAGTGATTACCTTTAATATAGCTTGTCACATGTAGTACTTCAGATAGAATCATTTCTATGAAAAGTGCTTTAAAAAAGGTATTTAATAAAAAAAAATTCAAAAATGTTTTTTTAAAATTATTTTTCAATTTGTCATATTAGGATATAAAGGATATCAGTTTTTGCATCTCGAGAAAATGAGATCAGTATGCCATATTGGGACATTAGAAAAAGAATATTAGCATCAACATCTTAGGTTATCAAGTGTTTTTTAATTCTTTTAAAAATTTTAATATCACAACTACAATAAACTTAAGTAAGGTTATTTACATATTCATATATCAGATGTTTCGAGCATTCCTGAACTGTTTGACCATTTCACATATTCCTGTATCATTTAGAGCTCCAGGGGTGACATTAACCATTCCATCCTTGTCTCTCGTTATCTTTTGGTCCTTGTACTGTTTTGAGAAGCCATGGTAGCTCAGTTGCTTGAGTGCTCATTTTGTTTGCTTTGGAGTGTTTTGGGGAAATGCATGCAGCTGCCATATTATTGCATCTTACTTCCCACTTTTGTCTCAGGTGAATGCAGATTGATGTATTTTGCAAGATTTTGCATTAACATGATCTCAGCCATTCAGCTCTCTAGAAGTTTGTGTTTGTAATGAAGAATGTAGCTTCAAACACTGCAGTGAAAGAGTATTTATTATTCATCTCTATCGCAGTAAGCTAACTTTGCAAAAGAGATATATAGCACATGACAAGCGAAATAAAGATTAGTTCATGAAAATTGTACACTTTGTTTACTTTTCTGGAAAGGAGTAGCTCACAAACTATGATGATTCTTAGCTTTTAGTTAAGGAAGGCTGATACAGATACATTTATCTCTGCCATACTTTCTGCTTCTGGTGCTGAATGATTCATTATTGAAAACCCGAAAATGTTAGTTTCATGTCCAGTGTACCCATGAAACAGAGAAATGGAGGCAATTTATTTTGGCACAAGTTAGTTGGAAGTAGCATTGACATGTCTGGCGGTGGCATTGTCAAGAGCTTTGTCAGGGTTTTGGTTAAGTTTTCAGTTTATATATATTCCGTAGACCCCAAGATCGATTTTTATAAAACATGGTATAAATCAATATGATGTTAACAAAACTCATTCTGTAACACGCTTGCTTGCCCAATTGAATTTTGGGTAAAGATTACATCCTAAATAGGGGTCCAGAGTGGCTGAGTGGTCTAAAGCACTCATCGTTACAGATCACTGCCATCTCACCTCTGACTGTGTGGGTTCAAGTCTTGGATTCGGCCAATGTGGGTATGTGAGAAAGCTTGCAAGTAGCTTCTCATTGGTCAGTGGATCTTTCTCCACCATTAATGCTGGCCACCATGTATAGCCTATCTTATGCTGAAAAATGGTGTTAAACCCTACAACAGCAACATCCTAAATAGGGGCCCAGAGTGGTCTGAAACTTTTTCTATTATGGATCACTGCCATCTCACCTCTGTCTTCATGGGTTAGAGTCTAAGATCTGGCTAATATAGTTATCTGATAAAGCTTGCCAGTAGCTTCTCGTGGGTCGTTTGTTCTTTCCTCCACCATTAATACTGGCCACCATGTATAGTCTATCTTATGCTGAAAAATGTCGTTAACCCCTACTACAATAACAACAACATCCTAAATAATTTGCAGTATGATTTTGATTAAATTGGAAATTTTTGAACCTCTTTATGGATTTAATCATTTTGATACCAGGTTGTTCCAACTCTTGACTTTGTTTTCTCACGTGACCTTAAGACACACTGATGAAATTTGTGTAATTTTGTTTGGTTTTAGTTTTTTCAATTGCTTCCATTTAAAAATTCCCTTGATTGATTTTGTTCATAATTGGATGAATCATTATGAAGCTTCATTAACAAGACCTTTTGCCCATCCTTTTGATCCAGGGGTCAGTCTTATATGTTTCAGTAATGTTTTAGTCATCGGCATGACATGTAGATTCTAGATTTCTCACTCCTGGAATAAAGGAGCAATAGGTCCAAAGTTGGGATTGACCTGTGCTAGAAATTCTGTAATACCACCCCATTTGCTTTCCCTGTTTGTAGTACACTGTCTGTACTCACATACAAAACAGGTCCTATTTCAAGTAACATGCATCCTAATGTGCTGTTTAATAATGTGCCAGCAGATCAGGGTCTGTGTTTTTGTTCGACTTCCTTACACCTAACAAACTGCTTAGACCCATAAGCTGCATTATGCAATGGCAGATCTGTCTGTGCAGTTGTGGTTAGGTTGAACTTGGTAGCTGGTATAGATGGTAAGAAGATAAGAAACATGGATCTTACTGGAAGCCTTACAGATGTTTTTCTATGAGTAGGATGGTATAGTCCGTTGTATTCGATTTAGGTCATGATGTTAATGATATAACATTTCATAAATCCATTTCATATTTTTGGTATAACACAAGATGGAGTAAGCTTAATTGCCTATATACAATTTATGTCAGAATTCAGCACTTTTATAGTTATTTACATCAGTGAAATCTTTCTTTTATTTTCCTGTTTATAATGGCTCATAAATAAAAATAAATCTGCTTTCATAGCTCCTCTTGTATTACACAGTGTTGGCGAGATGACTGTCTCATAGAAAAATGATGTCTTGATTATTGGTGGGAATTAGTGTTGGTTCCTTATTGGTTAAAATGTTCATTGAACTCGATACACATTTATGATAATATACTAATGGGTGTTTTGAATACGGACCGGTTGCAGTGTCTGCAAATACTAGCAGAATGACCCCCTGCTTCTGACCATTGCATGAATAAAAGCTAGATCTAGAATGTATTACAAAACCTGCAATTCTACATAACTAAAGGAGTTTAGACCAATATTCATACATGTCTGCATGCTTTGCAAAACATGGTGTTATGAGTGTGTTAGCTAAGGTTGTGTGAATTCTAGAGTGCAGAAAAAATGTTATGTTCAATATTATGCCACTAATCATTGGAAATATTAGCTTTGTATGTCAATTATAGTGTTGATATATAAATTGTATTCAAGTTGTTATTCACAGATAATTTTCATATACTGTAAAATGTGTTCCTGATCATTAGTAAAACACCTTTTTTTAATATTGCTTTTCGCTATAAATTAAATGTCAGGTGCCATACAGAATCTATTATTTTGTGTATGTTTTCAGAGCTTAGGGTCAGAATGATTTCAGATGGCATTTCCATATATAACAAAAGTAATATATATATATTCTAGTATTGTATATTATTTAAAAGGCTTTGCCATTATGTCTTTTACAGCCATGTGTTGTTTATATTGTCTGTTTGTCTTTGACTGCACACTGTATATAAAAACAAGAACATTGATTGACATGATTTTCATTTTAATTAAATGTATCAGATAATCCAATAAAGGGTTATTTTAAAGAGATGGTATCCACATGTGTACAAAAACATTGTTGAAGAAGACCATACAGATAGTACATTTTATTTATTCAACTAATAAGCACTTCTATATGGACCATGTGCTGTGGTTAATTCTTGGATATAAGGTAAGATAATGTGTTATTTTGTAAATTGTCAAAGAATAGATCTGAAAGAGATTTTCATAATGTCCCTAATTATTTATTTTTCTGTCTATACTTTTCTGGAGTTTTTATTCTTTAAATTTGTCACCATGTCTCTCTGATTATTTTTTTCAATATTATGTTATAGTTAGTTTTGTTCATTTTGAATTTGCTTGCTAGAAACTTAAGACCTTGCTACAGTTTGTATAACTTAAGTTCTGCTGCGGATCTCTGACCCTGTGCATTTTTTTCTGTGATAAAGATAATAAAGGATGACAAATTTGAAAAAATGACTGTTTATTAGTACAAAGATATTTCTGTCCTCATTTTTAATCTCTGTGGAACATAGCTGTGGTGGGTCATTTGTTAGCTTGCAAGATTCACTACCAAACGGTTGCTGGTTTGAATCCTACCACCAGATGGGCTTGAATCGGGTAGTGGTTTGTGAAAGCTATTTATACATTATCCACAGCACTAAATAGCCAACTTTTATTGTTGTGCCATAAAGCACCAAAGAAAACCAAATATGGAACAATGAGGCAATTATGTACCACAATCGGATTAAAATCAGATCTCTGCTGTTCTACAAGAAGATATGACAATGACCGCTTAAGGTCCATGTTCTTATTATCTTTAAATTAAACCAATGGAAATACAACTTTTAAAATCTGAAAGTGAATCCGATTGTTTGGTACACATTCATGCTCTTCATGAACACTGCTCAGCCTATAAACTCAAAGATAAAAGACTTCATCTGATTGGTTGATAAAGTTAGCGATTATGGCGATAACAGCAGTTACCAGAACATGACCTTTAAGCAGTCACTGTTAGATCTTTATGTAGGATAGTGGAGATCTGATTTTATTCAGTGGGCTACGTGCCAGTACTTGTGTTCGGTTTATTTAGAGGTTGAATATGTTCATGAAGTGAAGAAAAGTGGGTATTATTGAAGTCTTTTTAAACCAGATTTCTCTTGTCACCGAGATTGGACATAGCCACATGCGAGTCTGGTTGAGGTTTGTTGTTTTGTTTGATGCCATGTTTCAGCACATTATAGAAAATACATGGCAGCAAATTTATTTGGTTAAGATAGTACCCAGTCTGATGGAGACTAGCATCTTAGTTTTATTTTATGTACTTTATTATCTAGTTCCCATTAAAATATCAACAAAGACCAATTTTATAGCAATCATAGATTTTTTATACAAATTTTTGTTTTTTGTTGCAATAATAATTACAAAATTTCATCACTAAGGCTCTTCATTATAACATTGTTTCTGTTATAAAGTGGGAATGGTTATGGGTCCTATTTCATTATGATGATGTAAAAGTATATATACAGTGGACTTTCTTACAAGGCAGTCTTACTGTATATTCAATGACTCCCATGGATAGATTTAAAGTGAGAGTACTGTATAGTCTATTTGATTTCTGGTAATATTGCTAAAATCCACCAACTTAAGCAAAGTTTTAATATCAGTTTTTCTAATATGTGTATGTAATTGCTTAAGAAACTTTCAATTTTTCATGTATTAACTGATTTTTTTCATTTCCTGTCACCTCTACCTACATTCTCAAAAAAGTGATCCGGCCCCATAAACATGGAATGGGTGTTATGAATTGTTAAAATTTGAATAAGCATTGAACGTTAAAGTTTAATGCTTTGATTATTAAGAGTTTTTCATATTAAAACCTTGGAAGTGTTAGACTCAGTGAAATTGACTGGATATTTTAACAGTTTTGAGAAAGAGAGAGCTGAACTTCTGATCTGTGTCAAATAGTGTATTCTTCAAAAGGAAAAGTTTTATAACCTAATTCAGAGATTCTGACTGATAAAACAAAAGATATTCTTAGGATTTTTTTATAGAAATAACTGCTTATGATTGACCAGTGAAATAAAACTGTACACTTTGGAAGTAATGTGAATTTAAAGTGACAGCCTTGATCAAAATTGTTTAGTACGAAGTTCTTGAGAGAGAAGTTTGACCTCTGAGGTAGCCTAGAAAAGAATAGTGCTTTCCTTGTTAAACAAGTAGGTACCAGATGTCTGTCTTCTGAGAAAGACTGGGTTTAGTGCTGGGAGGCAAAATTGTCAATATCTAAGATAAGAGCATTAAGGAACAGCTTTTCAAGAGAGTGAGACTCAACAGTCCGAAGATGGAAATCCGGAAACAAAAAGAGAAGTGATGAGTTCAGAGTAAAGGACTAAGCAGTCCAAGAAGGATGAGGAAGTCGATATAGAAGGCTAAAGGAAATAGGAAACATTGGAACACTGTTGAGAGGAATTTGATGCAATTAGCGGAGAACATGGCACTCTTTATGATGTCAAAATAAATTCAGATTAGACACTGATATTAAATCCTGTTGATATAACTCAAGTTGAAAGCAGACTTGGTGTTTATTAACCTTCTCTTAGCTGTGCGAACTGTAGACCAAACATCTTTCCTCGTCTTCTTCAAATCTTTCCTCTGTCTTCAGTGCTATTATATTAGGAACCAAACATGTTTCTACTGTGTTATTATATTTTGGTTGTATAGCTGGAAAAGTATCGAAACAGACCTACTGAATAATTATTTGGCATTTTTTTCAAAATATTTATTATTTAGTATCTGAGTCCCAAACAATTGCATCCCATCTACAGTACCATACAATTGTTAAAAGTGAACAATTATTCGAAAAGACAGGAACATAAAACTTGCCATAATTGTTCCTGAGATGTCACTGATAAATTCTTCACTTTGTAGTGGGATGGAACAGATCAAAATCACAAGGTTCAAAGGGTAACGTTTGGGACGTTTTCTCTTGGATTTGAAGCTGCTTTTCAAGATTTATTTGTACATTTTAGACTTTCTACTTTATGGCCTTTATCCAGTGTAGTTCTTATCTTTGTTTTGGATGTCCTTTTGTAGACATCTTCACTTTTGATCCTTTGTCTTGTGGTGCATATTTACATTTGATTTAGAGGTTTTGGTCATCCTGCTGTGTTTATAAAGTTTATCATATTTTTTTTGGAGAGGAATTTGATGCAATTAGCCGAGAACATGACACACTTTTTCATTACTCATTATGATTTCAAAATAAATACAGATTAGACACTGCTATTAAACCCTTTTGATATAATTTAGTTGAATTGAAATTACCACTATTAATTTGTTTGATTAAATTTGTTATTTTTCTTGTCTAAGGGGGGGCTCTTTTTGCATTAATTCTTCCCAATAATCTTGCCCAGTTCTCTGTTTATGTTCTATCTATTCATACAGGGTCATAATATCAAGGGAGGTCGTTCCCTAGATAACATAGCTAAATCCAATTAACTACCCCTCTTACTAAGTGGGTGAAGATACAGATGTTGTTTATTCAGGTGCTACTGATTGCTAACCTTCATCAGAAAATGAACCGCATCAAGGGGTCAAACCACCCAAGTTATTGCAAAGAAAATCAAAAAGTTTGTGCATTTGATGCAATTTAAACGCCATTTCCCCCTGCACAAAAAATGGATATTTTCAGGTTTTCTCCTTTAGACAGTAGTCTTCAAAATAGTGACCATAAGCTCTTGTTATTTGCAGCAGGTGAAAGCAGACTTGGTGTTTATTAACCTTCTCTTAGCTGTGCAAACTGTAGACCAAACATCTTTCCTCTGCCTTCTTCCCATCTTTCCTCTGTCTTCAGTTGTCAATGCTACTTTATTAGGAACAAAACATGTTACTACCGTGTTATTATATTTTGGTTGTATAGCTGGAAAAGTTTACTTGCAAGTATCGAAACAGACCTAATGAATAATTATCCGGCATTCTTTTCAAAATATTATTTAATATCAAAGTCCCAAACACTTGTATCTCATCTACAGCGCCATACAATGATGAAAAGTGAACATCTATTATCAGACAAGACAGGAACATGAAACTTGCCATAATTGTTCCTGCGATGTCACTGATAAACTCTTCACTTTGAAGTGGGATGGAACAGATCAAAATCACAATGTTCAAAGGGTAAAGTTTGGGACGTTTTCTCTTGGATTTGAAGCTGCTTTTCATGATTTATTTGTACATTTTAGACTTTCTACTTTATGGCCTTTATCCAGTGTAATTCTTATCTTTGTTTTGGATGTCTTTTTGTAGACATCTTCACTTTTGATCTTTTGTCTTGTGATGCATATTTACATTCGATTTAGAGGTTTTGGTCATCCTGCTGTGTTTATTAAGTTTATCATATTTTTTATGTTTTTTAGTGTCTGGTGTACTTTGGGTTATAGATTATACATGACCTTAATGCAGACGTGCATTTATAAAAATAAATGACTGCCACCACCTCTTGGTCATATTTATTTACTAAACTTCAAAAAAATAAATTGGAGAAGAAAAAAACCCAGAACTTTAAGTGAGTTAAACATTATTATCGTTATACATCTCTGCGGCATGATGCCCCAGTGCTAGACATCAATATAAACTATCTCACTGAAGAGTCATAGCAATATGACTGAAAAATTGTTAAAGCTACGTTAAAAGACCTAATCAAACAAACATTAATTTAAGTAAGTTCATTATAGTTGCTGTTATTGTTATTGCCAGTACAAATGGTTGAGGAGGAATCCAGGAAAATCCTGGAAAGAATCACTGACACACAAGAAGCTACTGACACACAAGAAGCTACTGACAAGAAGCTACTGACACACAAGAAGCTACTGACACACAAGAAGACAAAAGAAGCTACTGACACACAAGAAGCTACTGACACACAAGAAGCTACTGACACACAAAAAGCTACTGACACAAAAAGCTACCGACAATATATTTAGTAATATGTTTATCATTTTAAATGGAGTAAGTGTAAGTTGATTGAATGTAAGCTTTAATTTTAAAATTTTTTGGTAATATTATGTTCAATTTATTTTGTGTTTGACTGTTGTCCGTGATTGAGGGTTTTCTCCTTTTTAATTCTTTGTATCAGAGGTTGTTCTTAGTTCTGGGAGTGTCAAATCTTCATGCTGTTGTCAAATTTTGTTTTCTTGAGATGTATTTGTAGTTTTCAAAAGTGACCATAAATCAGGTATTTTCTGCAAAGTATCCTGTATATTTCAGCAGTCATATATATTAATCTACTACCGTAATTAACCTGCAAAAGGAAGGAAGGTATGCTTTTGTTAGCAGAGAATGACAAGAGCTAGTAAAGATGGTGAATATCACTTTTGCTCTATACTGTACTTTCCCAATTTTGCCTCAGTTAAGGTTTGCTACCGAAATACCAAACATGGGTGCAGTAGTTGAAATTTGGCCTAATAAAGAATTTGTAGAATAGCTTAGTATTGATTGATAAACAACAAGACGTTTAAATGTCTTCCTACTTTTTCCCAGTCCTCACATGTTATTTCATGGTTTTCTGTCATGATAGTGGTTTCTGTTTGCCAAGAAGATATGCTTTGAATTTCAACGGGTTTGCTATAATAAAATTATTGCAAACTAGTCATATTAAGATATTAAATTATTTGGATCTTTACTGATGTCAGATATGACATTTTTGTCGGCATTATTATACAATGTTGCTTGCTTAGAAAATGTCATTTATAAAGATATTAAATATTAGATGTATGTGTATTGAGCCTTGCACTACGCCTCTGGAGGTCATATCCCAGTTATTATACGTGGCTCCAGTTTAACGTGTTGTATTTGGTTAGGCAAATAGTTTTGAATTAGTTTATGAAGTTTAGTGGCATTAGTCTTTTGAGGAGGCTGTTCAGAAGACTGACCAAGGCTTTGAGTAAGTCCATTACTATTGTCCTAACATTCAATCCAGTGGCCTCTCCAGTCCTCCACCAGTTTCAATAGAATTTACATCCATATCCTTTTGAGATAGAAAGCTGTGAAAAATGTTATTGACATCCAATTATATCTGATTACATAGAAGCCTTTCAGAAATTTTGGAGCTGTGAGGTAAACTGGTCTCTTATTGCCCTTATCCATAGGAACAAATGTTTTGATTTCATGCGACCAATGGTCCACACATTATCCTGACACCAGGATAACCAGTTCTAACCTTAGAATGTTGAGTACCAAGCGAGGTAGTTGCTTGTACTATAATTATAAGTCTTTGGTATGACTCCAGGTTCAAACCTGCAATCCACATCTGAGGCAGACACTCTAACCACTTAGGTCACTGGAGTGGTTTTTGTCAAGTATCTAACTAAGCATGTACCCTCCCCATATCATTTACCATGATCAGATGTTGTTACTGCCAAAAATAAAACACTGATGTTTTGTTCTCGCAAAGCTGACTATTGCTGTTTTTGTTGTATGGTTTAATGCCATTTTTCAGCACAAGATAGGCTATATGTGGCATACAGTATAAATGGTAGAGGAAGAATTGGGGAAAACCCCAGAAAGAAAGAACACTTACCCACCAGCAAGCTTTCTCACGTACCCACATTGGCTGAGCCCAAAACTCGAACCCATGCAGACTGAGGTGAGACAGCAGTGATCCATAACGGTGAGTGCCTTATAAAACTTGGGGCTCTATAAAACACAAGATCATTTAAATATGTATATATTTATATTTGAAATAAAACATTCCATTTATACAGATATTTCATGATAAATTTCTGGAAATATTACATAGCTTTTTGACAAATCATTCTTCACTTCTTTCTAGATTTGTGATAAATTTATACATGGATAATATATACATTAGTAAAGTATAAACATATTTGAAGTCATATTTCTTTGCATACAATTTATACAATCAAACTAAATATTATCCAAAAACGAACATGAGCTACCTAACAGAAAACCATTTGTTTCTAAAACCCATTTGCCTCCTTCTGCAGACAGATTTAGAGGAATGCTGAGCAGTTAGCTCCCTTTTATAGAATACTACCAGTTTTACTCACTTGCAGAAAATTATTCCAAATAACTTTTAAAGTGACCGATTTGTATAGGAATTTCAGCATCTTCCATTGTCTGTAATACATTATATTTCAAATTAAAACAGTTTCATACAGTTATTGCAAATACATGAGCATTTGTGTTGTTGAGGTTAGTAGTTATTATTTTAAATTTGTTGTGTACTTTCAAAAAACTGGATGGGTACACTTAATAAACGTGCTAAAATTTACCCTGAAAGTTTGCTAATATATACATTTTCATTGGCAATGCAATTCCAGTAAAAAAGTAGTTATTCTACTGGCTATATCTCATATTCAGACTAGATTTTCAAGATACCAACACGCAATGAAAGGATGAGTACTGTACTGGATTTGAAGCATTTGTAATTAATCACAGTTGAAAGAGTAATAGTTAAGTTCATTAAAAAAAGTAAATTTAAATGTCACCATTTCTATGTGCAGTTGAGGTTCAAATCCCAGTAGTGGGTGGGGTTGTATTTCCTCCCTATATAGAACTGCCTCACTGGGAGACAAATAATGTAACCCATGTGAAAACAAATTTCTGTATTAAAACAATGGGATTTTACGACTGTACAGTCATCCTTGATGCATGATAACTGTGAAACAAGGTTACCAAAACTGAAGGGAAAAAATATTTGGTGAACAAATGGCTAAATATGGTACTCTTTTGTTTGACATGCACCATGGAGATTTTCAGCTCAACTGAAATTATGAGATCATAAATGTATAACTCTGAAACAAAGATCTACATTTCAGTATACATTTACATTCATTGTGATCAGTGATAAACCTAATCTAAGTTACAAGATACATGCCTCTCTAAACAAATTATATTTTCAAACTATTCTACATTACATAAAATCTACTTGTTAAGTTGTTACAAGCAGTTGATGTCTTCCAACTGAAAGACAAAATTATATGGTTTGATATAATTATTTAGGAATAAGAATATGATACAGTTATAAATTAATTAACATAAATCTATATCTCCAGTGCCTCAAAAAAACCAAATGTCTACAAGATCTGAGCCAAAATTTACATATAAAAACAAACGTTTTGAGACAAAACTATGGACTATATATCTATATGTATGTATGATGATTGATTTTGAATGGCACACAAGCACTTTTAGAAAATCAATCATATATATACAGATACATACATACAATCATATACACACACATATATATAAAACCCCTGTACTTGTTACAGTTGTAATGTTAGAAACAAATGTCAAATATTTATGCAATAAATGAACCATCAATCAGTGCAGCCATCTATATATGACATTTTATTTTCTTTATTAACTTCCTCCACTAAATTATTAAAGAAAGCATGAAGAAGACAAATATTATTGATATTACTTCAAACACAACAAGGAAAATAAAGAATGTCCTATGGAGGCAAAGGTAATAGAATGTGAACCAATTTGATTCTGGAATTTAATGTTTAAAAATATTTTAATTTTTTTGATTTTATTATTTTTTGCAAAGTTCAGTAAGTAATAGTAGGAATGGTAATCCTAGTTGTAGGATTATGAAGGGAAAAAAAATAGTAGAAATGGACTGGTAGTAGAAGGCATAGATCGTCCATTTTTGCCAACTAGTTATCAGTGTTTGGGACTCTGAATGGCTTCAGAGATTAAGACAAGCAGTGGACATTTAGTCATCCATTTTGACAATTAGTTATCAGTGGGAGAGATTAAGACAGGCACTGGGCATAAGGCCATCCAATCTTTACAAGTAATTCTCAGAATAATGAGGGACCCATATAACACTTAGCTAGGCCTCAGACATTTTATTCTGGGAGAGAGACCCATATAAGTTGCTGACATGCCTCAGACACAGAGCAATCCAGATTTGACTTGTTGGTTTCATTAGACATAAAGTCCATGCAAGATTTAAACAGGATTCAGGCACAAGGCCATTCGGTTTTTACTAGTATGTTTCATTGGAAGAAAGGTCCATACAAGATACAGCCGTAGGATCATGATACAGTTTTGACCTGTATCACTCATTGGAAGGGCCATACAAGATTTACACAGGATTTGCTTAGACAACCAGTTCTCCGAAGAAGTGAGACCCTTACAAGACTTTGAAAGGTCTCCAATCTAGGGCCATCCACTTGTTCACAAATAGTTACAAGGAATAGAGGACCTCCACCTATAAAATTAGATGCATCCTATATATAGAGTCATTCAGTATTTTACTCAAACTTTTATGGGGCATATAAGGTTAGACAGGCCTCAGACATTAGCCCATCCAGCATTGTCACGTAGATCTCAGCACAATAGTGTATTATGAAAGATTTAGACTGGGTCATCTTGTTTTTCGAGGACATCTAGAAAAGGTTTCTTGACAAGTCTATTTTAGTTCACAAACTGTTGTAGCAATCAAAATATAAAATAAATTTACCAAAGGAAGAAAATTTCAAAAATGAATAATTACTGATCTACTTGAAACAAGAGAGAAAATTAAAAAATATTAAAGAATTTGATAACTCTATGAAGGAGATGGTCTTTTAAAATATTTTAATTTTAAAAAAATATTCCTTATTTACCTTATAGATGCATGAAATAATATTGATTTGGTAATCGTTTACAACCATGAATAATCAAACTTTATTATTATGGTCTTCCATTTTATTTGGTTACAATAATATTCTCAATTTAGGTATGAAGTTCAGAGTATAATCTGAAAATACAATTCTCCTCTATTTCCTTTATATAGTTATCTAATATTGCTGGTAAGAAAAAGGATATAATATATCCAAAGGGGAAGAAGTTTCAGAGTGTCTATCAATTGAGAGTCAATTATGTGTAGCTTCAAAGAAATCTCAACTATTTCTGCAAATGACATATCATATGATCTATGATGATTAGATTTTCAGTTTTTAAATCTTATTCCAGTTGGTAAATGTGTAACGTTTGCTTTTCAGAACTGTTTGTAATGATAAAAGTATTTCTACTGTTGTCAAAACTGATTGCCCTTGGATACTGTGGGACTCCTGTAGTTATGATCTGTATTATGCACCCTTTTGGTGATAACTGATGAATGTTATCAGAATCACATCCAAGAACATAGATGTTGTCATCCCTGTCCACAGCTACTGCTGAAGGACTTTTGAGGTTGTCATGACTGTAGGTATACTGCTTCTTGCTTTCCATATTGAAACATAGAAGGGAATTTTTAGCACTAACATAGACTAGTGTTTTAGAATTATTCAGTGCTATGCAGCTTAAGTATCCAGATGATGAGTCATACTGATCAGAATAATTGACCTCTCTCCCATCTCTGATCAGACTCCAGCAATATTTGTTATTACCACAGTCTCCAACCACAACCATCTCTCCCTTCCCAGCTGTTGCAATTCCCCAGCACTTATGTTTAGTTGTTATTGTTCTTACTGGACTGATGACATCATCCCCCACTGATAGAATCTGAATATTATTTTGATTATACACAGATACAGCCACTTCATCATAATCCACCACACAAATGTCAAATGGATTTCCTGTGATTTTGTATGTCGTAACTACTTGCCATGAATTGTTAAGAAGAATGCACCGAATATTGTTCCAATCAACAAGCATCACCCTGTCTCTAGGGAGAATAGTAACACCAGTATAAAATGGTGTATTTCCACTGATATTTACATTAAATGTTTCAACTTTATTACCCTGGCATTCCTTTGTTGGTTTCCTCAGACCAGGTATAGTATAGTGTGAGAGAGTTTTGGTCACAAGTTTTCCAATATCAGATGATGAAAGTGATAGAATAGATTCTAGTAGTGGGGTGAATTTCAAATGTACTGTCAGTGTGTCTGTTGTCTCATACTTTTCTCTTACCTGAGAGTAATATAAGGTTAGTTGTGACTTTACTTTTTCTGCAGTCATAAATTTTTGTATATCAATTCCATATTTCTGGACTGTTTCACACAGAAGTTGAGAATTTCGTATGGCATGAATCAGTGACAAACATTGCTGGTTCTCCTCTTGTGTCCTAATAGCAACTTCTTTATGGATTCTCCTACCCTCCGTGTTCACTTTTATCTCTAATTCGTCAAAAGCTGTGTTGATTTTCTTTTTCATTTCTCTGATTTGATCAGCAAGTCCATTAACTTGGGACTCTAGATCCTTCATATTAGACTCCTTTACATCGATAAACCTTTCTAAGTGCGTTTCCAGTTTTTTCAACTCTTCAATGATTTCACTTGATTTGGTTTCACATAACAGAGCAGGGAGTTCCTCCTTCAACTTTCTCACATCAGAACAAGTTTTATGGTTTTCAAAATAACAAATTCCACAACAGGCAATCTTGTGATTATTGCAGTACAGTTTTAGATCTTCGTCGTGATTAAAACGTGTAAAACCTTCAGCAAATTTCATCACATTTTGTGGATTGTTCAATAATTCTTCCATTGTAAGAATTGAGTGAGCTTTAGAGATTTTCTGTTTCCTGTGAACACTGAGGCAGTTATCACACATTGCTTCCTCGCATACTGCACAGAACCCCGTAGCTGTGACAGAGAGGCCGTCAGAGGAACAAACATCACATACACGATCTACTTTCGATTTCGTCGGTAACATAGATTGTATCGCAGTGTCGACTGGAAACAGCGACGCCCATTCACTTGCTGGTTTATTCTCTTTAAAATGACCTGATGTTTTTCTACATATCGGACACTCGATGCATCTCTTTTTCTCATGTTCTATAGCCTTGCTTGTGATGTAGGATTGTAGACAACTCTGACAGAATGTGTGGGCACACGGTAGCTGTCTTGGTACGTTGAATAATCCTATACAAATAGGACAAGTAGGTTCGTCTTCAGTATGTGTTATAGCAGTCGCCATTGTGAAGTATCTCCCTTTTTCTAATTCATATTGAGGTATAACTTTATGTACTCTCATAAGCCGTAAACTGATCACGCTGGTATTTCTTTCTGGTCACGTGTGGGCATGTTTAATGTTGACTGGTACACACAATTGTTTGACAATTAATACTAGATCTCAGTCTAATGTCAACATAAGGGGGCAGGGTCCAGTTTTTATGTACAAATTTAATGTCGCATGCACCTGCCTAATATAAAAATTCATTAAAAATATAATACGCGAGTGAGGTCAAAAAGGTACACATTTCTGGATTGGTATTATGTAGTGCAACATAATCATATCACACACATGACCTGACAAGTCTACTGAAGTTCTTAGAATAAAATATTTATGTACCCCAAGCCCAATTTTATACATGCATTTTTCACATCCGAAGGCCATTTTTGACAGCATGTGGTGCTCACAGTGCAAACGCAAGGCCTTTTCCTAGATGAAAATTTTGAAAAACATTGTCTACTAAATAGCTTGATGCAATTCATAATAGTTGTCATCCATGCCGTTTTTGAGATATTCTACTTGCCTTGAACCCACGTGTCTACTGCTATGGGAGGCTAGCTCTTCTTCCTAGCCGACTATTGGTATTTCACAATCAACATACTGCAGAGTAACTATGGAAAGTGTACATGTCTGACATCAATTTCAAGAACAACACAAGCCTGAAACACCTAGTTCACAAATTTATCCATATCTTTAATTATTACACAATAGTAGCTCAAAAACTCACACCATACCCTTAAGTTAAGAAATTTGCCAGGGGCCAATTTACGAAACTGGACCCTGCCACCTAAAGCATTTTGCAAAAAATAATTTCTGTCAAAATTTTGTACATATCACTTACCTAGACATTATCTAACAAAATGGTATCAAGGAAATTATTTTGTATGCTAAAGTAAAAATGTTATTACTCTTTTAGAAAAGTGACTACATTGCGGCAAAATGCATTGCATTGTAATACTTTGTGCTAGGGTTGCTGTCTTGAAAAGAATTAAACTTGTGTGCAATGGAATATTTCCTGTCCTTTTTGCCATCGTATTGTCAGGAAGATACAAGAATTACATGATGATGTTGACTGAATGCTAAGAATGGATTTTATAGTTGCAAATAGTGACTGAATATGAGATACACTCTTTGTTATTAGCGATAGAACTTCTCTATTGTTCAAGCAATTATTTGTTGAAATTTTTCTTTTAAAAAGTGCCACTTAAGAAAAATGTTACCAGACATTTACATTTATAATGTACTTTAATAATAATTATAGCTTGAGACATACACATCAACATTCCTGACCTGGTATTGTTCTAGTGATGCTAACATAAACAGCATTGGGGGGGGGGGGTGAATACACCTATGTCTAGCTAATTGGGACAGATATAAAGAAACAAATATTATTCTATGTTGGGACATTGATGTGAGGAACCTTGCTGAACTTACATCAACATATCAGATAAATTCAGTGACAACAGGCCTTTGAAATGAACCATTCTCAAGCCCAAAATACAAAATAAATACACAGTCCATACAGTTAACCAAAATATTCTCAGAATCCTATCCACTCACAGCTGACTTTAGCAATTGCAAGGATATAGAGAATGAGAGGAAATAGAAAGAAAAGCTACAAGAAAAATATTAACAAGAAGAAAATTCAGTACAAAAAGGGACATGTTGTAACTTCTATTACTTTAAATAAGGACCTACCAGAAAATACAAGTCATGATGAAGCCAAGTCAGTCTTTCATAATCAATCTTTAGTGCGTTTGGATCATAATTAATACATGCTTCAAACTTAAATGCTTCTACCAATATGACTGAGACAACAGATCCTAACATCATTCCATGCAAATTGAGACCTACAAAAAGGAAAACAACTGAC
Source organism: Unio pictorum (assembly GCA_030141615.1). NCBI lineage: Eukaryota > Metazoa > Mollusca > Bivalvia > Unionida > Unionidae > Unio > Unio pictorum. The sequence continues at coordinate 2,326,307 of JARLTB010000196.1, forward strand.
ATTATTACTCATTCTGTACTCAGTAAAAAAAGTGGCTACCAGTATGCCAGAAGAAAACCGTGTTGTCAACATCAATAAACTTTCAGAACTAATCAGGGTATTTCTGCCACATCAATGTAAGAATGCTTTTCTAGTTATTACAGTACACAAAAGACAGGGTTTGTGCATTACTGTTTGTGTGCAATGCAATAACTGTAAGTTTAAATCCAATATGGTGGAACTGTTCACAAAAGTACTAAAACTTTAATTCTTTTTCCTCGAAACATTGTCCGCAATATGCCATATCCATCACTATTTGCAACACCGTTCCATTGATGACATTCACCATTTATAACAGTATGTCTACTTATGATTTCTTGAAAGTGCATTTGCTCCTGTGGAGTGAAATGACAGAAGAATGTGTGATGTCATGTCATGTAATGTTTTTGTGTGTCTGCAATGAAATATGAATAACTTTCATTAAAATAGGAGTACAGAGCTTGTTACCTACATGAAAATCAAGTAAACACATTTTAAATCCCCTTTTTCTCTCAAAGCAACTTAGTTAAGCTCAAAATATGCTAACTTGTCCTGATACCAATAGGTATAATTTATAGGTGCAAAAAGAAATTACCTCCCTTGAATGTCCTATAGAGCTGAGAGATTCAAAATAAGGAGACAAATAGAGGTACTATGATAAGGCTAATGTATAAGAATTAATTGCATATGAATAAAGAACAAGAAAATAAGACAAAATGTGGTTTATTGCACAATTTTTTTTATAGCATTTTTCCCTTAAGGGGGCAGGGTCCAGTTTTTATGTACAAATTTAATGTCGCATGCACCTGCCTAATATAAAAATTCATTAAAAATATAATACGCGAGTGAGGTCAAAAAGGTACATATTTCTGGATTGGTATTATGTAGTGCAACATAATCATATCACACACATGACCTGACAAGTCTACTGAAGTTCTTAGAATAAAATATTTATGTACCCCAAGCCCAATTTTATACATGCATTTTTCACATCCGAAGGCCATTTTTGACAGCATGTGGTGCTCACAGTGCAAACGCAAGGCCTTTTCCTAGATGAAAATTTTGAAAAACATTGTCTACTAAATAGCTTGATGCAATTCATAATAGTTGTCATCCATGCCGTTTTTGAGATATTCTACTTGCCTTGAACCCACGTGTCTACTGCTATGGGAGGCTAGCTCTTCTTCCTAGCCGACTATTGGTATTTCACAATCAACATACTGCAGAGTAACTATGAAAAGTGTACATGTCTGACATCAATTTCAAGAACAACACAAGCCTGAAACACCTAGTTCACAAATTTATCCATATCTTTAATTATTACACAATAGTAGCTCAAAAACTCACACCATACCCTTAAGTTAAGAAATTTGCCAGGGGCCAATTTACGAAACTGGACCCTGCCACCTAAACAGCTCCTAAATTATATAGGTCAGGCCGAGATAATCATAGGCAAAAGAAATGTGTTGCACCGGATAGCAAAGATGGTTTAGAAATACAGAGAATATATGCTAAACAGGATATAATATTTTTTGGAACTACAAAGAAATATGCAATAAGAAATATGCAATAACTCATTAGGATGTTAGACATTACGAACGCACGCTCTCTGGAGACTGGGCTTCGTTCCCTGTTTTAGGAATTTTCAATTTTTAATAGAAACGTTTTTATTCTATTCATATGTAGACTAATAATAATAATGAAGACTTTGTATAGCACCTAATCTCTAGAAGATCTAAGTGCTTTACAACATTAGATTTACCCGTAACATTTTTGAAAAAAAATGCTGAAAATATTTCAGATAGGAATCCTTTGGTATTTATTGTTTTTAGTTTATTTTTAATTTGGTCTTGCATTCGTAAAAGGTGAGTTTTAAGCGCACTCTTGAGAGGGATCAATGTGTCTTTGCGTCTTAATTTCAATGGGCAATTTGTTCCACTTTGCTGGGTCCTGTATGCAAACGAAAGTGGTCCAGATCACTTAGTTTTCATAGTGGGAATAAGAAGTCTATGATTGTCAGAAGAGGAGCACAAGTATCTTGCTTGTGTATACACATGGGTGAGGATGGATAGGGATATTGGGCTGAGTATTGTCAGTGAACATCAGAGCAGACGTATTTTAACATTTTTGAAGTTTGTGGAGTAGATATTGAGACAAACCAGACCGAATTGAGTTACAATAATCCACTAATGAACACGCAAGTGGCATCAACTGAAATATATTTGCGAATGGAACTGATGCTTCTCAGCTCAAGATGCCAAGCATTGGATATGTTCATGCCATGTTGGTGCAATGTGAGAGTACTGTAAAGAGTAATACCTAGGTTTCGTATCGACTGAATTTAATGTTGGTGTTGCTGTTATTTATTGAGGTAAACGATGTGAATTAGAGTCGGCCTCAGCTCTATTATCATTCATCTGCAGCTTATACTAATTGTAACACTGAATGGATGCTTGAATCAAATGACAATACAATGTGAACAATTGAATTGTGTGGATTGGATTATTAAAAAAAATATTCTACGAATTCAATTTTTCACGCTCTAAAACATACATCTCATTTAATTACTCTATCCCAACATTCACACATATGAAACTAAAAGATGTTTCATATACAATGTATTACGGTAACATTTAAAAAATCTCACGTAATGGGAGTAAGATTGAAATAATCTCACAATTTATTACAATGAAACCGAGATTCAGATAACTTCTTGGAATCAAAATAAGATTTTTAAAAAAATCTTCAGTAATCGATTTAAGATTTAAATAATTTTAATGTAATCAAAATAAGATTCAAATAATCGCATGTAACCAGAATGATCAAAAATTTTACTCTATTGAAATAATCAGTTGGAAGAAACAAATCATTTGCATAGCCGTACGATTCATAAATGTCCGTAAAATCTTTCATATGTGTCGCCTGACAAACGACTCTTATCCGGATTATTTGGGTATGGTCCCACTTGTGCCACCAACACTTGTATCAGGAATCCACCATGAGTACAAGTTTACAAATTAGCGGTTTCGACTTTGTTTGGTATTAATAGTTCAGTCATCTTTCACATCAATATAGACGACCAGACAGACAGCCTGTTATACTCGCAGACACATACGTACAGACAGCACTGTTGTCCTGAATTGGCTTAGAACACTTTATTAGTCACGCGCACCTATTATGGATCCACGATATCAACTGACCATAATAAAATGTACGGACTTAGAATCTATAGATACATGAAAAACTAAATTGAACACTTAAAAACAGCTTGTAACTAAAAGTTCACAACGTATCAAGTAAAGGCATCATTTGACAATACGACAGAAAAAGAAAACCCAACTGAATATGCTTCACATATCAAATTACAAATGTAACACTTACCCCCATGGCTAGAGAACAAAAAAAAAATGGAGAACGTTCACTGCTTGACAAGATCCAAAGACGAGCGTATCAGTTAAGCAAAGGACTTGCTTTAAATCCACAGGAGAGTGAGTATTAATGAGGGTGAAATACCCGTCATGCCGTGCTTTTAGTGTCTCTCGCCGCAAGCGATCTACGACGAGATAGATACACGCTAGTTCAGCTGCTTAACTAGAAAATAATTATTCACCGTATGTTACGTTGTACGCATATACAACGAGAACCGTTATACGGAGTAACCGAAATATTTCTCGTCTTTTTCTGTGATAATACCACTCCCACCCCGAAAGAGAAAAATGTACTCATGTTTTTAGCTTACACAAAATAAAAGCAGATAACTAATGGTACTGCTTTACAATATCTGCACTGGTTATACATTAATCTGGATTTTCTAATTATATTATACGCAAATAATCCGCACCTATGTTTTCGACCCCACTGATTTACTCAGCACGAAAAAGATAGGGTTGAAGGGTTAGCAACCAACGCAGCAGTGTTAGCTACCTTAGCTTTGTTTAAGTACAGCCATGGTCCATGGTCACTTTTGAGAACAAAATTTCTCCCAAAAAGAGTCCCGGAACTTACCAGTCCACCATCCTACAGCTAAGCATTGTTTTTCAATCACTGAGTATGTTTGTTCTCTAGACAGTAACTTCCTACTGGCGTAGACTTCAGTCATTGAAACCTGTCTTGTTATTGCAACAAAACGGATCTCATCCCAGTATCGGATGTATCAGTCCTGGTACTATACATCACTATAAAATGACTAAAATCGCTAAAAATACGTTAAAAATCTAAATCACACATACACACACACACATCCCTATGTTTCTCGCCGTTTTCACTAGCTTGTTTGCCATTCTTTAATCTCTTGATTATTCCTCTCCACGACCTAATCAGCCATACCTATCTCTTGATTATTCCTCTCCACGTCCTAATCAACCATACCTATCTCTTGATTATTCCTCTCCACGTCCTAATCAACCATACCTATCTCTTGATTATTCCTCTCCACGTCTAAATCAGCCATACCTGTCTCTTGATTATTTCTCTCCACGTCCTAATCAACCATACCTATCTCTTGATTTTTTTTCTCCAAGTCTTAATTAGCCATACTTATCTCTTGATCATGCTTCTTCTTGTCTTAATTAGTTATATGTACCTCGTTAGTTTTCATATCCCATCATCTGTTTATTATTCATTGTCTTGGCTATTTATTTTCTTTATTCATCCCATATATTGATCTTTCATTTCCATATCTTGATTATTCATCTCCTTACATATATTATTCGTTTCCATACTGTGACACGGGTCTCGGGTCCTGAGCGCTATTCGTACAATATTGCACAAGCCCACTGGTCATAGGCATTGCACAACTTGGAAGAACAACACTCTAAACCACTTCCCCCTAATACTCGCTATCTTGGAGATATCCCCCCACGGTGTAATCTCCCGGTTCGAGTATAGAATGTATATGGTAAACTGAGATAATATAATTAACAAAGAAACTACGAGTCTCCGTAAAGATAAATAAACAATTTAATCACAAAAGAAAAAGAAAACATACACAGTGAAATTTCCTTTCCCTCTGAATACACGCGGTTTCAGAATTCACGTTAACCGAATTTCAAATAAATGGCATATAGAATTAAACAAATCTATCCGTTTTATGGCTGATAGCTAAATTCATCATAAGAATCGAGTGTTCAATAAAATTCGTCCACGTTTTTCGCTTTTCATGACCTGTTTCGTCGAACTGCTTCTCTTCTCACTCTTCGAACTCTGACTTTTCCTCTGTGTTAATGTATGCTCCTTGCAACTCTTACTGCACAATTCCTTTTTCCCCCGTCTTGTACTTTCATCTATCTCTGTACTGCTCTCTCCAAAGAAAAACTATTTTCCTTTCAAAAGAAAAAGTAAAACGCCCTAAGTCTCTTGTTACACATTAATAGCTGAGACTGTCCGTTTTGCTGGTTCAAACCATCAGATATTACTATCGGTGGTAACAATTTTACGGCTAGTAATCAACTACACGTCTTCAGATCAATACAGCTAAACCACCTGTTAATTCGGTTTGCTTTTACCTAATGCATTATACACTGTCGCTAAATTATCTACGATATCAACATTCGGTGAATTCACATGTATTCCCGTAATTCATTAATTACAGTAAGACATTAAATCTTAGAACACAATCAATATTCAAACAATATGATAAATTCAAGAATGAACATAACACTTTCCAATCATAACTCCACATAGTGTTTTTACACATCAATTAACACTACATCATTCTTACAATGAATTAAGGTACGAATTCTAATTCATAATTAAAAAACACATTACTAAATTAATGAAACAAATGAAACTATTCATACAAACGTATCAACAAATCATGCAGATCTGTAACAAAGAAACATTATATCAATTACATCATGATAAGTGTGGATTTGAAACAAATACCTCGTGTTTTTGGTGCGCTTCTGCCGTTGGATTTCCGACGGACGTTTCTGAGCTTATTGTTTCGAAGGCACTGCTCTAAAAAATAGATCCGGAGTCTTTGTTTTTTTAGTTTCACGCTGGCTTCCTCACAAAGCGAAATTTCAGAAGACTGAAGAAAATTTTTAACTATGGATATACATATTTTAAATTTTCCTTGTATAGACACACCCCTTATTCTACATTGACCAATCAGAACCAATATAATTTCTCGCGCTTTCCATTGAAATCTTTTCGTCAGCGTGTCAAGATGTCAAGCTGTCTGTTTCAAATCAATTCTGACATGATTTGTGATTGAATAATCCTTCCTAGAGGTCGCTTTCGGTCAGTATAAATTTAAGCAAACACAGTTAACTGGGAGAACCGGTTAGAAAAAAATCTCTCCGTGCAGAATGTCCCATAAATCTAAACATGGCTGCTGGCTAGAACTAAGTGTTATTTAATGGATCTGACCGAAAATTTGGCACTTCACACATACCTTGATTATTTGTTTCCATACCTTGATTATTCATCTCCATACATTGATTATTCATCTCCATACCTTGATTATTCATCTCCATACGTTAACTGTTCGTTTCCATAGCTTAACTGTTCGTTTCCATACCTTGATTATTCGTTTCCATACCTTTATTATTCCTTTCCTTTCTTAGATTTTTAATCTCCATACCTCGATTATTGGTCTCCACACCTTGATTACTTGTCTCAGCATCAGTGGTACACATCATCATTGGTATACCGGATTACTGCGGTATTTTCCCGGAAATTTACGAGGATTTTTGCTACGACTTGCACGATATCAATAGCGTCTTTTAAGTATTCATGACAAAATAGTTTTCAAATTGTTCTTTAAAAAATGTTAAGTGTAAGTTTTACAAAATACAATTATATTTATGAGCCTTTAAGTACACGTTTGAAACGTGTCTCATATGTCAATGGAGTGGCTAAAATGGAAAATTGTGAAATATACTCTGGTCAAATTCAACTTTCGGATAAACATTCGGAGTAAATAAAGTTTAAAATGTATCATGGTTTAGTTATTTATTAGCAAATATGAATGTGATAACATATGTGTTCCTAAGGTTCGATTGTGAACCATCCTACGATTTTCAGAAGCGCGCATGTGTTCTGTCAGAAATTTACTGTAATGTCTCATGTGCACTAAATATTTTTCTCGTTTGTTGAGTATTTTACTTTTACAGACCCTATCTGATAACTGTATTGCCTGGTGTTGGCATCCCACTCAAAGTTTCACTCCCTGCAATGTAGTTAGTAAATTATAGGCTTTAGTTTCATCACTTCCACTTTTTTTAACAGACTCTGTAATGTCAGCACGACATCTTTCAGAGCAACATCATGACCTATAATGCAGCACATTTAGGTAAATAAATAGAGTTAGACAAAATGACACATACGAAATTAACATCGGGTGATACAAGGACATTGCCTAACAATGGAATTCGACATGGCTAAGCAAAGATAGGTGTATGTTAAATTGCCAAGCATTGCAACAGGAAATTTTGGTACTCCCATATTTCGAGGAATGATGCACACAACACAAACACCTAGACGAAAAAATTGTTCTTCGCCTTTTTATTAATTTGACTAGCGGCAGTCAAAATAGAAAAGGCGGATAACAATTTCTTGTCTACACAAACACCATGTTGTCAGTAAAAGTGACATCTTTGATATTTTTTAAAATGATTTCATTAGAAACCTTTATACGACATTTCGCACTGGTCTGACACAGTATGACTACAGTGCGAAAAGTTCATTTAAAATTATAGTCAAATAATAAAATAGAGACAAACAGCCATACACACAATTACATTTTATTCAGATGGATTTATGTCGCGTAATGCCATGTAATTGTATAGTATCTTACGAATCCAATAACGTTCTTGGATTAACGTGTTCATGTCTCCAAGGACCATGCACAATATGGATTGTCCAACATGATGCATGTTAAATGTTATAGGCTATCAAATAAGTCACATCATTTGATACGCAGCAAATGTTATAATGAAGAGAAAAGACTTTGTATTGGCGCTGCTAAAAAAAGTATTCTCATATATTTGCACATTGATAGCACAGATGTGTGTTATATTTAAATAATGAAAAATGTGTTTTACTTTCTGCCTGTTTATTTTTAATTCGAAAATCTTGCAAATTCTTGGGTCTTCTATAAGCAACAACTGGTATATTTGTAAAAGTGTGTTACGCTGTTTTTATTTGATAAATTTTGGTGTCTCCAATAATAATCGACTATAAGGCCTATTTTAGGTGATGAAGGATTATATTATATTCTGAAAGAAATTATATTTTTGTCTATTGTACATTTTGCTGTGTTTAAAGCCTCATTCTGAGTAAGATTGCTAGCTTTGTCTAGCGCATAATCAATTATATGTGTAGGATAATTTCAATTTTGGAAATATGTTCAGTTGATATTAGTTTCCTTGACATGAATATTGTAGATAGGGTTATCAATATTTTTATTACATTTACATCTAAAAGTGAAACAAGTGAAATAGATGATTCAATGCCATCTGTATGAATAATGTTGGTATATAGTGATGTTACATCTTATGATATCAGGATTGAGTTATCAGATAGCTGTGGAATAGACTTCAAGTTTTTAATGAAATTAGTAGTACCTTTAATGCATGAAGGATGCAATTTCATCGAAAGTTGTAAAACACTATAAAGAATTATGAAACATACAATTAATGCAAAACTAGTTGCACATAATTATCGGCATTTGTGCTTTCCGTTTATCACAATTCTAAAATTCAAAATTATATATAAATTAAATTATATCGTGCAACAACTCATTCTCATACTTTTCTCACTTTAGTAACTTTTTGCACTTTTTGTAACTTTTCAAAACTTTACGTAACTTTTTGCACTTTAGTCAGACCCAGTCTGACATCAGAAAAATGCTAATCTATCACAAAATGACCAATTTATTCTTTGCTAATTATATTTGGTGTAATCCAATATGAGAAATATAAATAGTTGTTTCCTCAATGAAACACTAAGCTTGTTGAACACCAATCCACGATTGTTTGTACATATTAAACAACCAAAAAGTCTGTCAGCAAAAAAAAAAAAACCCGCAATTTGCGACATTGGTGAAGCCCAGGACAATCCCTGCATCATACGACTTGTCACACCGGAATAATCCGAGTTAGCTCTGACCACAAGAGTCAGACGTTTTATCAATAAAGTATGGCGAAATGTCTGAAAACATGAATTACCCTTATCAATAATATAAATAAACACAAGGAATGCAAGCGTGACCACAATCCTTCGCTCGTTTAGACTGTTTATCCAGAGTCTTTTATCACTTCAGAATCGCAAGAAGACTCAAAAACTACACGTATGCATTCAAAAGACAGTTACGTACCAACGCATAACTCTTAAATGACCATGTCCTGAATCCAATTGGTGAATTAACCTTTATTTTCACCATTACGGTCACAATCCCACGCTGTCAAAATTGATCTGAAGGAAGTAGCCCATTCTACCAGTTTCTACCCTGCAGTAAATATGCTGAATAACATGATGAAAGCAATTTCTCAAGATAAAATGTTTATCTTGATTTTTATTTCAGATTGTATCATTTTATAATTATATTTACATTTCCAGAACAGAAATATGTAATCAAAGTTCGGATAGTAGAAATAACGGTTGATGACATCATCACACTTCAAATATTTACGACTGTTGCTGGACCCGGTAACTTTAAAAACACAGATTCTGCGCAGTGTTCGGTACAATTATTAGACACTAACAAGATATTTACTGCATTTAATTTTCTGTTTAAAACAACACACACACATACATAATAGTAATAAATTATTTTATAATAAGTTGGGATTATAATTTATTGTCTATTTTGTGGGGTCCATGGATTTTTTTTTTATATTACATGCTATCTGACTATTGGAAAACATTCCATTTCATGTACAAGAAAATCCACAGCATGAAGTAAACGTAACCATTCTTTGATTTCAGATTCTTCTTGGCTGCTGCCATCCTAATCAATCAACATGGCTTTTGTAAAGATATGCAGTGGCTGAAGACCTGGAATTAACTTTAATATGTGACCTCAGGGTCATGGAGGAGTCAGTCCTGATGTGCTTCATCCACAGAGGTTCGGTATGGAACAACAACAGTTATCCAGAATTTAGTTTTCATGGGCATATAGCTGTTTTAAGAAGGTTATGTGGAAATGACTTGAGATCTTCACCCTGGATTTTATCATGAGGTGAGATTTCCTTCCATCTAACAAAAGTTAGCAGAAAAGGAAATAACTACAGTTCAGTAGTTACATAACACTTAGGTATCTGTCTTTCTTCCTGCTTCTCTGTAAAACTCTTTATTAAAATTAAAATATTTAAAAGATAATTTCTTCATGTTCTATAAGCATTAATCTTTATTGTTTCAGAGCTTAATCTGTTTTTGTATGAATATTGTTCTCTACTGACCAACACATTTCACTGAGTCAGTCATGAAAAGAATTGCTCAAGCAAGAAAGCACTCCATGTTCAATGCTAAAAATCTAATTCCCTCTTCTGACTTTTCTATGAGAATTTACAAACAGTTCTTACAAGATGGATCAGTTTCAATGTTTCCCTCTTTCATTGATAAGAACAGGCTTTCATCCAAGGGTAATTAGACCTTGGTACTGAAATCATTGCCTGCTTTCAACACTGCTATCCATAAAGAAATTACTCTTAACTCAGATAAATGTGTTAACACATTATCTCCATGAGGATTTTGCTGTTTTCGCATGAGATACAACTAGGAAAAACACTTTGGAGGCTATTTTTAAATGCATCATAATACATCAAATTCCAAGCAATTATCCACTAGCCTAATGCATAGTTATGTTGAAAACATTGTTTTCCATTGGTTACTTTGCTCGTGGATGAGCAGAAGGAAAGTTGGATTTTTTTGGGCATAAAGGACCCATCATCTTTGTATGGAGACTACTCCTTAATCCAAATGCCCACCTGATTCTACTTTTTGCACAGGTTCACCTGTGTGCAGTTTAGACTTGTCTGTTTTCAGTTTGATGCCTAAAAGTCTAAAATCTGGATAAGCAATGAATGCTCTAAGGGTGTGGGATTTGACAGCATTGGATAAACCATGAATGCTTTAAAGATTCGTGACTAAGGGTGTGGGTTTTAATAGCATTGGATAAGTCTGTGTGGTGTGTCCTGAGCAAACTAATGTATTCCAGTTGCCATTACATAAAATAGCTTACATGTGATGCTGAACATTAAATTTAAAAAAAAAAATGATAGAAAATACACGATTCTTTATTTTTATTCCAGGTGTCTTCTTCCTAGATCTTAGCACTGTCTTGTACCCAGGACCTAATCCAGGCTGGCAGGGTTAGGTGGAGCAAAAGAAGTACTTGAAATGTGACTAAACAATGGCGCTGTTGTTAAAGCAACAGGTTGGTATATATTTCCAATGCAACACTCTCATGACAAAGGTGTTGGAACAACCAAAATACAATCATGGTCTGAGTAATGAAGGCAAGAGTTGGAGCAGCTCATTGATTTACATACCATATGTACAATGTCCTTAATTGATTCATGACCAAAAGATTTAGATCCTACCATTGGATTAAGTTATCATGATGTTATCCTGTGTACAGCTTTTTTCACTAATTGCCTTGGGACTAAATAACCAACTTTTGTTGCTGTGCTTTATGGCATCAGTCCACACCAAAATCATTTTTGTATCACATGTCCTCATATCCCAATTATTTAGCTCTACACACCTTGAATATCCTTAGATTTTCTAATAACTTTTCATGTCCTTGAATATACTTGAATTTTTAAAATGAAAACAGGTTCTTTTTACTTGGTTTACTGCATGTAACTGGCAGACAGATGATTTTGAAATGGACACAAAACAAAACATTAACTGATCAATCATGGCCTTTCACTATAAACTTGGTTCTTGCTGCTTTAAAGAAATATGGCTTGAAAGTGATGAATGTGGAAATTGGCTTTAAAATGTTGACAAAAGGCACTAAAAAAGTATACAGCGTTTCATGCAAGAAGTTTCTCTTCCCCCACCCGCTTGTTTTCTTTCATCCTTTAATGACTTGATGCAGTTTTTAGTTTTATTCTGTGGTGCCAGTATTATACATCTTGTCAGTTTGGAATATGGCCCTTGTTATTTTTTATAACTTGTAGTTGCTATGCTTTCTTTGATGTACTTTTTTTTTTGTTTTATTCTTTGACTTTACCTATTTTAGACTCAGTTAAGATTATATATTGAATCTCTGTTACTTGAAAATCTGGGTTCAGTCCTAGAATTTTCATTTTACATAGACCTGTATGAACCCTGTGTTGGTGTCTCAGACCACAACACCTTATATCCCTGTTACTTATTTTGGGGTCTTGACAACTCCTAATATCCCTATTATTTTAAGTTTGTTTTTCCCCAACTTGTTATATCCCTTGATTACAGTAAACCTGTTATAACAGTCACCTTTACTCAGTAGCCAGCTGTTCACATTGGCCATTGTAATTCCTTCTAAATGTTCTATATAATTGGTTTGTATGTATTGGCTGCCTGCCTTCAGTGGTCAATAGCTAGGTGTATCCTGACTAGACCATGGTTTCTTCCTGCCTTATGTAGTCACTAGAGTATATCTACATTGACCATTCAGTCTATGCAAACAGAATATTTCCTTGGGTGGAAGACATTGATTTGAAAAAGTATTATTAGGTAAATCAATGTGGAAACGTTTCATATTTTGCTTAAAACTCATAATTCCAGTCATGCTGACAATATAACACAAGGTTGGCAAGATGTGATGTATTCAAAGCAAGGCAGTTTGTATTATTAATGTAGAGTGGAGAGTCAAAACAATTTGTTTGGTGGATGGTGGGAAAAGAGTTGTGTTCTTGCAGTAGAAATGGAAGTCATCTATTGTGCCAATGTGACAGGTATAATGAGACATCTTTATCTCTAAAGAAACTTCCTCTTTGAGAACATATACAAAATACATCCATTTTCCTGGGGTCAAGGTCATTCAATTTTCAAATCATGTTTGTGAAGGCATCATTATGTGAATCAATGTGGAAACATTTCTTATATTGCATATACTCCTAATTCCAGTCATGTTGACACTAAAGGTACCAATATTTTAACCTCAGAAGCAAAGTAGTTTTTATCATTGGATAGAGGATTGGTGGTGGGAAAAAGTAATTGTGTTATAACAGCAGAAATGGACCTATGTGACATGTATGGTTAAATATCTTCATTTCATTCAAGTAAATTAAAGCTATCTCTATAGAGAAGATATTTATCTTTGGGAAGATATAAAAGTTAAATCCTGTTCTAATAGGGTCAGCAGTTATTCAGTATTTAAAATCTGAAGGTAGATGAAGTTTCAGTTGACTGGTGACAAATTCAGTTTCCTTTGATTTTCTGATTTTCACGGACTTCTCACATAAACCGACTTAATTGTGATCTGCATGAGCTTAGCAACTGACTTTAGCCTGAATTAAAGAGATCAGAATAAATATGGTTAGAAGAGGACCTCGAAATCCTTGAAAAATCTAATATTTCATTTTGACATTAGGATACCTAAAAATCTTAAAAATCTGAAGGAACGTAAAGTAATGAAATCCTAATAATGTTTTAAGAACTATTGAATGAGTCTACCATAACCCCACCAAAAGTGCCTTTCTTGTAAAAAAGAGGTTTTTGTTAGGTTAGCCTAGAAGTCTGGAACATGCATGAACTATACAAATGAAAGATGTCTGGCATTTTAGTTATTTTTTGATTATTGCTTTTCTTTATTAACATTATATTGAGGAACAAACTTAAAGTATACTTTAGATTTGTGATAATTGGTATGCTCACCATAGGGATAATCATTGAACTAATCTGTGTATTAAACCTCCCAAAAAAATTAAACCTTCAGAAATCCTAAAAATTACCTAAACTCATAAAATTCAGTTGGAAATTAAAAGATCATAACGCTATATTGCAGGATTGTCTCCCTTTGCTTAACAAACTATTGATATAAATTTCAGTCTTCTTAACATGTATTATTTAGGAGGACACTGACAGTTGTTGGAGAAAATTTACCTGGATTCAGTATTATTTTTTTTGCGCCATTATGGATGGCTACAAGTCGACATGATATATATTACAGAGTAACTGTGTTACTGCTTGAAAATATATAGCTTATTTACTGGCAGAAGTTCAAATTTGTCTCATCAGAGACTTTTGTCAACAAATGTCTTAACTTGTACCTAATCAGAAAGTAAAACATGCTTACCTGACTGAATTGCTGCGTATTGCCTTGCTAAATATCTGTGATATGGGTCCTTCTGACCCATTATACGGAAACAGCTTTGAAATTACTATGCATGCAAAGTAATTTACTGTGAATTATTTTCCCTAGCTTCCTCACTGGTTATACTGGCTATCTATAAAGGACCTAGTGTGTCATAAGTATTATTCAAATAACCTTTAATAAACTTTTATTTTGGTATATGATTGATGGGGGTAATATAGGTTATATAGTACACAGCTTGATCTTACTTCAAATGTGCACCTCTCAAAAAAACTGCTAGCTCTGTTTGGTCATTTTCACTTACTGGACTTAAGAGGAAAACTATTAAATAGAACTAATAACTTTACATTTGATATTTTTGGTAATTCATTCATTGCACTGTCTGGCAAAATTCATTATCCTTTTTATAATACCTGCTAAAGATAGTGTACTTTACATTAATTCAGACTGAGTCTGGGAGCAGTCATTTTCGGTAGCTGTTTGCTTAGATCATTTACAATCTCCACAAATACAATATCCAATGCAATTAACAGGTATGCCAACATTCTCACCATTGTACATGTTTCAAATGTAAACAACTTCATTTTACACCCACAATTTTCTCAGAAGTTCATAATATATGTAGAGTGCCCCTTAGGGGACAGTTTATATTAACAAATGGGACTAAGTACTTTTGGGGGTGAAGTTTTTAAATACATGAATTTGGAAGATAGTAATACTTTTTTGAAATTAGGTGTGGTATGTTTGGTAACTTTATAGATAATCACTAATTTTCCCTGATTACCTTTAGAGAATCTTCTTTCTGTTTAGATAAACATTATTGCCCACTCAAAATGAAATTTTGCGCAGGGAGAGGATTTCTTTGGAGGACTGTCTTATAATAATGAATTATTTTGTATAACATTATAGAACATGCATTTTCAATGTGCAGGATATTATTAATATTATTTAATGTAAACTAATTATTTTTGGTCATCTATTCCATTTTTAATTACACCAAAATAAAGCTCAATAGCTTTACACTTTCAGTGTCTAATTTCACATGCTCATTATGTATGCCATTTAATGTAAAATAATTTTTTTAGAAATCAAACTAAAATATCAAATAATTATAAATTTAGTCATTTATACTATAGATTTACCAAAGGTTTTATGAAATAGCAATACATTTATATTTGGGTGGAATAAACCTTGCCACATTACTAATCAGGCAATTTTTTTCAGCAATAAGCTACAGATAAATATGACCACTGGGATCTGTTCAACCATGTATAAAATAGAAATTCCATCTTGTACGGAAAAAACCTCATTAATATCCAAAAAGGTGCATATAATAATGAGATCCAATTCCATGTAAGATTTTATTAACTGCAATAATTTCCCTGGAATTTTCAACAAAATGTCATGATAAGGCACCAATGTTATTACAATAATGAAGGAAGAAATAATTTAGTTTGTATTTTGATTTTATAAAGACTACTGTGAATCATTCCATAATTTCCAATTCCATTTTACAGGTTAAAAATTATCAGCGAGTAACTGACTCACAATTTTGCCATTTATGTTAAAGAAAAACTACTTTTATTTCCTGCGTATATTTGAAGTAGGTTTATTTCATTGCATTAGATATGAATAATATCAGTTGTTTTCTTATCTACAGAACTGTTTTCAAAGTATGATTGATTTAAAGCATTTACATGATCAAGATCATCATTGGATAAAATACCCCCCAGTAGGGAAAATTTAGTGATATTGCCTTGTTAAATTAATGCCATATAAAACCTTTATACTACTTGTCAAATCAGATTAATCCAAGTTTGCTCTGACCTTTTCTGGCTCATTGTTTATTTTTTTTTAGTTCTTATGTTGGGGTATGGGGTCAGAACCAATTGCTCTTATCTGCCACCACTTGTTGTGACATGAGGTAGCTGTTGACTAGCAAACCTTTGAGTCATTCATGCATTAAATAGATAGAAATATTATTTATTGTTTCACAAATTGCATTAGAGTCATTCTGTTTTAATCTGCTGATAGATCATTAGATTAGACAGAACTGTAGCATTTATGAAATTTTACAGTACATGCCATTTGGATTGCAAGTCACATGACATGAATCTTGTATGCTACATGTCCACAACATTTGAGGTTCAATAATCGTGTGATATCAACAATAAACCTCAGCTAAATGGATTATCACTTGATATAATTTGACCAAATTTGAAGGAAGCCTCCTGATCAGGTGTTTCCATTTTAATTAAATTATACCAGTTCTCCCATCAAATATTGACATTATTAAGACTAAAATAAAAACCATTAAACAGAAACATTGACAGAATTGAGAATAAAATATCCTAGCTTAGATCACTTTCTGTTGATGGGCAAAATAAAATGCCTGTAGAAAGCTAGTGTTTTATAATAAAATGCCTGTAGAAAGCTAGTGTTTATATCTTCTAAGCCAGAGCACTGATACTATATCATATTTATTGCATCTCGTATACAAGTTACATTGATCTGCCATGAAATATGGTATCAATTGCTACAAAATGAAGAAAGAAAATAAAAATACCAACCTGCCAGCAAACATTGCTGAAGCTACAAATAATAGA
Source organism: Unio pictorum (assembly GCA_030141615.1). Lineage (NCBI taxonomy): Eukaryota > Metazoa > Mollusca > Bivalvia > Unionida > Unionidae > Unio > Unio pictorum. The sequence goes on from JARLTB010000196.1 coordinate 2,343,185, forward strand.
ATTTTAAAAACAAATTAATAAGCCATTTATTAATTTTGACCATATTTGAGAGTGTCCTAGTTTGATAACTTTTCTCAGTTATAAAAATTATCAGTATGCAGATCACAATCAAATGTAATTACTGTTATTAAACATGGCGATATATTTGATTTTTATAATTATAGACAGATATAACTGTATTGGTTTAAGTGTTAATTGGGATCAATGGAGCAAGGTTCTTATGCATGTTGGATCTTATATGCAGGTGTCCACTACAGTGGATTTGACTGTACATGTATTTATTTAAATTACATTTTCTTCTAAACTGTTATTATTCAACGTATCGAGATAATAAAAGGAAATAATGAACTTGAGTAATACTGATGATTTCTGAATAATATTCCAAAAGTTGATTTATCTCAGAAATCTGGCAGATTTGTAAAAAAAGAAAACAAAGTCTTGTTTGAAAATGTTTGAATGGAACGTAAATACTGCAATGAATTTTTAAAACAATTAAGCAAAAAATTTGTTTTCATTCAGGGATTTACACTATGCTGATAAAAGATGTTTAAAGAAAACTTGGCATTTTTGAAATGCCTAATTTTAAGGTTTATAAACATACCCATTCAGTTGTAGGAGATACATGTAACACTATCATGGAAATATTACTAAATACCATATTGGATGTATATATAATATTGAAATAATAAAACAAATGCAAGTCCAATTTACATGTCTTCCATTATGAGTTTTGTTTGCAATCACCAGCAAAAGAAGAACCAAAGTAACAAGTCTGTCCTTGCATATCAGTTATTGCAACATCATAATCTGATTGCACTGCTGTACTGAAGAGATTTATTCTGTTTGTTATATGTGTAAATCTAGTCTGTCCCTTGTTTATGGGCAAGGATAAGGCATGGGCAAGGATAAGGCAATGCACTTAATGATGGGTTTCGATATTTTACATGATGCTTTACTTGTAAACCATAATGCCATTGGTCAACATTTTACAAACACAAGATGCCTTACTTGTAGACCATATTGCCATTGGTCAACTGGTGATGATTCAGTCATTTAGTACTAAATTTATATAACTGTCTGAACAAGGAAACAAATAAGTGTACTGTACACATTGTGCTGTTCCAGACCTACTTATGAATCATTGTGATGAAACAAGATTTTTAGTATCAATCTCTGTTAAGTCCCTATTGAAAATTAGTCAATGTTTTACACCAGTCATTCTTTCCAAAGGCTCCACTGAAAATATTAGTAATGTAAACAAATCAACCAATTTGTCTGAAGTCACGAATGAAAACATGCTCAGTAACATGAACAGTAAATCAGTCTGTAGTCCCCACTGAAACACTGGTCCTTAATGGAAAAGAATCAATCAGTCTATTGTTCCCACTAAAAAGATGGTTAATATAGTACATTATTGGTCACTCAGACAAAGACCATGGTGGGTGAGTACAAGAATATAGTTGATATGGCATGTCACTGACAACTTTTAATGATAGCTTTTACATGTATCTGGCAGAAATCCCCATTGAAATATTGTTCAACATGTAAACAAATCGATCTAAATTTCCCATTGAAAACTTGTTCAATATGTAAACAAATCAATCTGAATCTCCCATTGAAAACTTGCCCCGCATGTAACCAAATCTATCAATTTGAATTCCCCCATTGAAATATTGTTCAACATGTAGAACAAATATATCAACCTGAATTCCCTACTGAAAACTTGTCCAAAGTGAAGGAGTACATCTACCAGGATATATCTAACATTGCATGAGCCTATGATAATTGAACTCTGGCCTATATTTCATTTAGCTGATTCGCTAACTTAGATTAGTATTGTTAAATGTTGATTAAAGTAGTGACAACACAAAAAAGATTAATATAATTGTCTTTAAATTACTTTACATGTGCAATTAGTAAAAGGATGAATACCTAATCAAAATAGTCAAGACAGGTCAATAAAAGTCAATTGCCATTGGTTAACAGATGATAATTCAATCAGTACGTAGTAAATTTATATAACTCAAAAGTACATCAGTCTGTAGTCCCACTGAAACACTGGTCCTTAATGTAAAAGAATCAATCATTATGTAGTCCCCAATAAAAAAGATGGTTATATATATTGGTCACTCAGACAATGTCCATAGTGATGGAGTACAAGAACATAGTTGATATGGTATGTCATTGATAGCTTTTAATATCTTTTACATGTATCTTGCATATGTCCAAATTGAAATATTGTTCAACATGTAAACAAATCAACTGATTAACTTTAAAGTTGGTAGAGTAGCTTAGAGCTTAATATGGATTAATGCAAGGACTAAAATTGAAGATTTTCTCTTTAATACAAAGAAGATTAAATATAATTGCAGTTAAAAATTACCTTGGGTGTGCCCTAATTAGCGAAATGATGAATAATTAAAATAGTGAAACACAGGTCATAAAAGTCAATTGAGCAATCAGTTCATTATGATTTTCCATGATCTGTTGTAAATGATTAAAACTTTCTTTTCGTTGTTTGACATTTTAAGACAGACTCTTACAGGAAATATTGAAATATGTTAATAACAGCTTACATCTCATATGGCATTTCATTGTTAAGTACAACCCAATCACCAACAATGTGGCAGGTTAACAAATGTGCTGGATAAATATTTGACTTCAGAGGATACAAACAACTTACCTATTATCAAGTATTTAAAGATGAAATTGTCATAAACAATGTGCAAAATATCACATGCCAATTAAAATCAGTGGTTAATTAGTTGTGATAAGCAAGAGATCCTTTTTAAAATATCATTTCATTCACATAATATAGCTTGTTTGTGTTGCTGTGCTACAAAATACCAAACCAATCACTGAAAAATATGTAGGTGTCTTTTTCTTATAGGTGTGCACCTAATAGATAAGGCACTGAAACTTTCCAAGCTGATAGGACCATCTTGTGCCATGGATATAATCTTGACCAGCAGGCTATTTGGGGGCAAAATGCACTTAAAATGAGGCAGCCAATAGGTTTGTGGTACAGGAACAGAATGGCATATATTTGAAATGCAGTAAGACATTTTCATAACAATGTTGTTGGGACAGCAAAATGCCCTCAAATGGTTTGGGGCTGTAGACTCATTGATTAGTAGTGTAGCAGTCTCACTATTTGCCCTAATGATTCATGACCGAAAGGGTTTTGTGAGGTATAAGAGGATCTTTGGTTTTTGTACCATACTCAGTTCATTGATTCATGACCGAAAGGGTTTTGTGAGGTACAAGAGGATCTTTGGTGGTTGTACCATACTCAGTTCATTGATTCATGACCATTCCATTAACCCAAGTGAGCTATCATTATGTGCCCTTGGGCATGTCACTTTACCCCAATTACCTTGGCATTAAATACAATATCTGTGTTGCTTTGGTGTTTCCACAACTCGTTATATCCCTACTATTGATATTGGTGTCAACAATATTCATATTCCTATTATTTATATTGTTGTCTGCATTAGGCAATTTCATTTTTACATGCTGTAAATTTCTTCTATCTGTGTTTGACACTAATCTTGTTTATGTTATGTCCAACTTGTTAATGAATAGTTTCATCTGAAAAGACTTCATTAACATCTGACATTTAAGTTTTTAAAATATTTTCTAGAAATGTGCCAAACAATAACATTTAAGCTTAAGCAGAAAAAATTCATCTGACTTGTGAACTTATTTTGTTATTTTGTACATTGTTACGTATATTTGATATGTCATTTATATTTATTTTTGTTTGTTTGTTAGATTTAAATTTGGCATTTTAAGTTTTAAGATTCGTTCATTGAAGGGGGGGTGACCTTTACAGAGTAAACACCAGGTGTTGACCTCATTTCTGACCTGGCTTCAGAGTTGTAAACAAGCTTTTAAAATGGTTGGTTCCAAGGACAAAATGGAGCTTTTGTATAAACTCCTTTCTATTTTAGTTGGGTCATAAGATGTGTACGTGGTTCTTTGCACATAAATTTGTCTGATAGTTTCTAGAAGATCATGTGACCCCTTGTTTACGTAAAATACCCCAGATATAAATCACGTTTTGGGAGCGAGCTATTCAGTAGAAGAATTGGGCTGTTAGAATATTAAGTTGTGTCTTTTTGAGTTATTATAAATTACCTTGTATTGGAAATTGTGTCAATTCGTTTGGATCAATAGGAATTATTTTATTACTTATCTGGGAAAGAGTTGTGCTCATAGAGATTTTATTAACAAGAAATGACTAAATCAAGTGACAGTCTTCCATCTTGGATACTTCGCTGGAATTTGAACTTAGAACTATTTGGTCATTTTATTACCAGGACTTTTGCCATTTCTCTAGTGGATAATATTTTGAATTTTGGATTAATTTTGGAATTGATTCTTAAAACCGTAAGTTTATTTTTCTTTTCTGAAAAATATTTGTACTTAATAAATTATTTAAGTTTTACAAGCTTGTTATTTTCACTCTATGTTACTGTTTATTCGAGCCTAAACACGTAACAACACTAGAAACTAACTTTTTAATTGTATGTTTCAGAGTTGTCTCCCTTGGCCTGTCAAATCTGTTCATGCAAATTTTAGTTTATTTTATTTACTTGAACATTTATACTGTCTATATACCATATCAGCAAAAAGTTTCTACCTTACAACTGTAATTAAGTAGGAAGTATCTTTACTTCTTTCAGTGATAACAAAAAATAATGGTAGACTATATCTGGTAATTTCTGACTTTCACCATATTGTGAACATTCTTTTAATATATTGGAAGAAATGTAAAAATTATTTTTACTGCAATTGTGCATCACAGATTAAATCTGCTGTGTCCACCCAGATCTGTGCATCTTAAGACCAAATATGCCAGTGTCCACCCAGTTATGTGCATCACAGATAAAATCTCTGTCTATCCAGATAGGAGTATCACATCCAAATCTGCCAGTGACCATCCAGACCTGCCATTGCTTTGTTTTTCATTAGATAAAGTTCACATTGCTTGTTCAAGAGATGATTGCAAGAAAGCAGCTTTGAGAACTGATATAATGTTGAGAGACACATCAATACTTATATCATGGGGTTTTGAGTGTAATGTTACATATTAATAATTGCTACAGTTTAATCTATTCACAACTAAGGCTCAACACATCATACATCACAACCAATAATTAATACACACATCATAGTTATAGATCTGCCATTGCGCATTGACCTACATATCTATTGGCAGATATGACCATATTGTTTCTCAATGATTATTTAATTCAATTTAAATATGAACTTCAATTATGATAAGCTGTTTTTGACTAAGATGTTAATTAAATTCATTTAATTTATATAAAAAAGAGCATGTGCCATTACTCTTTGGTTGACTGTTTTGTGCGTTAGACTGCTAGTGACTGATCTGGTCGTGTGCATTCTTCCATTCTGTCAATACTTGTCTGCTGCAAACTATCATGAAACATTCAATGACATTGACTTGAGCATATAAATGCAGCAAATAATAGACCCAGATCTGATGGTTGCATAATCAACTGGGAGATCAAGACCAACAGTTCGCTTGAACCAGTAATAATAACAAATAATCCAAATTCAGATCCACTGGTTGATAAAGAACTGAAAGATTCAGATGTACACTGATAGCTTAAACTCCTTGGAACAACATACAACAGACTCAGATCTGCTGGTATCTAATGAGCCATCAGATATAGATCAACATTGACATTAATCACCTGTGCAACAAGTAAAATTATCCCAGATGTACATGGACATACAATGGCAAATACGACATAATTTGGTTTGGAATATTGTACAGTATTCAAACTGCAAATTTACATTACTTGTTTATTAGAGCTGTTCCATTTAAAGTACATGGTACCCAGGTAAGGCACTTTTTAAAAAAAATATGTCAGGACACTTTGCACAGATTTCATATTAAAATGAAAAGGAAATTCTGAATTGTATATATGGGCGAGTACCCCACATTCAAACTACTTTCCCTGGGTATGTTTTACTGAAACATACCTTAGTTGAAGGCCAGAGTTCATAGCAGTAAATGATATAATACACTGTTGGAGATTGTAACATTCAAATAACTTTCCCTTGGTCCCAAGTATGTTTTACTGGAACAGACCTTAGTTAAAGGTCAGAGTTCATAGCAGTAAATGATATAATACACTGTTGGAGATTGTAACACTATCTTTTATCTCTTTCTTAGATGCAGCATCGATTGTGAAAAGCAATGGAAAACAGTTCATTCAGCATGAATATTGTATCAAAATTGATGAATTTTGGTTTTGTTATTTTTGTACTTCAAATTTAATAAAACATTTTATCAAATTGCTGTTCAATTAGTATTCAATTGTTTTGTTATTTTACATCAAAGCTAACAAATGCCTCATGAAAGCAGTAGGGTTGTAGTTAGCATGTGAAATATTTTGTCACACTTCTAAGATGGGCCTTAATCATTGTTCTAATTTGACAAATGATTCTCACATGAGGGACTAATTTAAGAGTTGGGCTTCAGTGTGTTCAACAGTACATGTACTTGGGTAGCTTTTGTTTACAGCTTCATCCGCCTAACTTAATCCTAACTTAATCCGCCTAGTAGAAACCACTCTCATAGGGAATATTTATGTCTCTAACTTTGCATGCTTTTTGTTTGCCTAGAATTACACTGATTACACCATTGTTTGATGTGTGTTTGTGTGTGTGATTTAGATTTTTCTTTTATCTATATTCTATTTATTAACCAGGAACAGGTATGTGTTTTGGTGATTATCAGTATGTTTATTATTTAGAAATTAAGTAAATGTTGATTGGGTATAATTAATTAAGAATTTCATTGCATTGGTTTTATCACTGCATTCTACTTCATCACTGTATATGCAATCACTGGATGCTTTCACATTCAATGACTTAGCCGGCAACCTGGTGCTTTTGCATGGCATTTCAATTTATCAGGGTGGTCGCAGCTGTCCATAGTTAAACCCTGTGGCATGAATATAGTTATGGACCAGAGGAACAAAGTTGTTAGTATGCCCTCCCAGCTGCTCCAACACCTCAGTTTGGACTCCAGCCCCATTATTATCTTGAACAAGCCTAAGGCTAGTTGTTGAAAAACTATTCAATGCAAACACCATAAACAGTAATGCTTCTTCGTCATCATGTAACTTGTGTAAATCTATTTCCCTGGTGTCCATTATAAATGCTGTTTCAGCTGATCATGTTTTCACTAACATAATATTGGCATCTGATTAAAATAAAGAATTTCTAACTTCTATTATTTTAATGTCTTGAAATCTTAGACTCTGTTCTAGGGACCTTGTAATTTAGATGATTCACTTAGCAATTGACTAGTGCAATGTTAAGAAATATCCAATTCTAACAGCATCAAGTACCAAGCCCCAAACAGCTTTGCAACCTCACTCACTAAATGCCCCATATATATTCAAGAGGTTATTGCTTTTCTGTGGTAGACTGATAAAAGCTGCGCTTAGAAATTTCATAATATTGCATTGTTATTAAAGTTGTAATGTGGCCTTCCACTCATTTCATAATGCGCTCTTCTTGCATCTAGTTGTTGCTAAAACCAACCTTATACTTGATTGAGAAAGCGATAGAAGGACAAACAATTACAGTTTCTCAAAGGTGTGCGAATGCCTATCAATAGGCTATCCAAGCCATCCAACATTTAAACATATTGTAAGGAATCACAACAACTTTATAAACTTGATGTCTTTTTACCAGAGATATATCTGAAAGTGCTGATACTTTGTTTGGAAGTTGTTTGCCATTGTAACTGCTGAACTGTATCATTGGAAAGAAGAAATGGTATTAATTGTAGGAGTGGTAATCCTAGCATTACCATTAGAAGGGAAGAAATGGTATTAATTGGAGGAGCAGCAATCCTAATGGTACCATTATAGGGATAGAAATATAAATTGGTTGAGGAGAAATGGAGGGGTGCTACTGCTGTCAGATAAATAGATCCATTATGTATGTATAGTGTTGTAAAAAAGGATTTGAATGCTCACCAAGTAACATTTCATATTTAGAAAGTCGTGATTGTAAATACAAACAATATAAACATTCAAATATTTAATTCCTCATTTACATACTTCATCATTATGTGATAAAAAATGACCCAACAACAAATGCAACATATTTGTTGATCAGCATGAAGAAAGAAATTTCATTTTGAAAAAGTACATAAACTGTTGTAGCAATCAAAGTAGCAATCAAAATATAAAATAAATTTACCAAAGGAAGAAAATATCAGAAATGAATCATTACTAATCTACTTGAAACAAGAGATAAAATTAAAAAAATATGAAAAGAATTTGATAACTTTATGGAGATGGTCTTTTAAAATATTTTAATTGTTTTGCTTTTATTATTTTCTGTAAAGTTCAGATAGTAATAGCAGGAGTGGTTATCCATGTAGTACCGTTAGCAGGGACTAAATAGTAGAAATGAAATGGTAATCCTAGTTGTACCATTATAAGGGACGAAAAATCAGTAATAGTAGGAGTAGTACCATTAGAGGGGAAGATGTTATATCAATAGGTTGAGAAGAAATGGAGGAGTGCTACCAGTATACAGGCTGTCAGTCACATAGAGCCAACAAATGATGTGTATTGAATATGCATAATAAATATTATCCTGCTACACATATTTTAAGCAATTTAGGTGGTATGTTGTCAACACCTGTAGATTTCTTTGTATCAAGGCTTTTCATAATTTGCTGAAGCTAATTTCATGAACAGCTTGTGTGCCAGGGTGGATGGTTGTGTTATCTACAAGTTTCATGTGACCCAATGGTCCACACATTATCCTGACACCCAGCTAACCAGTTCTAACCTTAGAATGTTGAGTACCAAGCGAGGCAGTTGCTTGTACTATATTCACAAGTCTTTTGTATGACTTGGAGAGGGGATTCAAACCTGCAATCCACATACGAGACAGACACTCTAACCACTTAGGTCACTGGAGAGGTTTTTGTCTAGTATCAGAACTAAGCATGTTCCCTCTCCATATCATTGAAGATGCTGTTACTGCCAAAAATAAAACTGATGTTTTGTTCTCACAAAGTCGATTATTGCTGTTTTTGTTGTAGGGTTTAATGCCATTTTTCAGCACAAGATAGGCTATATGTGGCATACAGTATATATGGTAAAGGAAGAATTGGAGAAAACCCCAGAAAGAACACTTACCCACCAGCAAGCTTTCTCACGTACCCACATTGGCTGAGCCCAAAACTCGAACCCATGCAGACTGAGGTAAGACAGCAGTGATCCATAACGGTGAGTGCCTTATACCACTTTGTGCTCTATAAAACACTAGATCATTCAAATATGTATAAATTTATATTTAAAAACACATTCCATATATACAGATATTTCATGATAAATTTTCTGGAAATATTACATAGCTTTTTGACAAATCATTCTTCACTTCTTTCTAGATTTTTGTGATAAATTTATACATGGATAATATATACATTAGAAAAGTATAAACATATCTGAAGTCATATTTCTTTGCATACAATTTATACAATCAAACTAACCTTAAATATTATCCAAAAACGAACATGAGCTACCTAACAGAAAACCATTTGTTTGTAAAACCCATTTGCCTCCCTCTGCAGACAGATTTAGAGGAATGCTGAGCAGTTAGCTCCCTTGTATAGAACACTATAAGTTTTACCCATAATGACTTGCAGAAAATTATTCCAAATAACTTGTAAAGTGACTGATTTGTACAGGAATTTCAGCATCTTCCATTGTCTGTAATACATTATATTTCAAATTAAAACTGTTTCATACAGTTATGCAAATACATGAGCATTTGTGTTCTTGAGGTTAGTAGTTATTATTTTAAATTTGTTGTGTACTTTTAAAAAACTTGATGGGTACACTTAATAAACAGTGCTAAAATTTACCCTGGCTGTTTGCTAATATATACATTTTCATTGTCAATGCAATTCCAGTAAAAAAATAGTTATTCTACTGGCTATATCGCATATTCAGACTAGATTTTCAAGATACCAACATGCAATGAGAGGATAGTACTGTATTGGATTTGAAGCATTTGTAATTAATCACAGATGAAAGGGTAATAGATAAGTTCATTAAAAAAAATAAAATTAAATGTCACCATTTCTATGTGCAGTTTAGGTTCAAATCCCAGTAGTGGGTGGGGTTGGATTGGCTCCCTATATAGAACTGCCTCACTGGGAGAAATAATGTAACAGATGTGAAAAACAAAGTTCTGTATTAAAACAATGGGATTTTATGACTGTACAGTCATCCTTGATGCCTAATAACTGTGAAACAAGGTTACCAAAACTGAAGGGAAAAAAATAGTTGGTGAACAAATAGCTAAAAAATTTTACTCTTTGGTTGACATGCACCATGGAGATTTTCAGCTCAACTGAAATTATGAGATCATAAATGTATAAATATGAAACAATGATTTACTTTTCAGTAAAAATTTACATTCATTGTGATGAGTGATAAACCTAATCTAAGTTATAAGATGCATGCCTCTGTAAACAAATTATATTTAAACTATTCTACATTACATTAAATCTACTTGTTACAAGCAGTTGATGTCTTCCAACTGAAACTCAAAATTACATGGTTTGATTTAATTATTTAGGAATAAGAATATGATACAGCTATAAATTAATTAACATAAATCTACATCTCCAGTGCCTCAAAAAAAACCAAACAACCAATGTCTATAAGATCTGAGCCAAAATTTACATATAAAAAGCAAACAGTTTAGAGACAAAACTATGGACTATATATTTATATATATATATATATATATATATATATATATATATATATATATGTATGATTGATTTTTGAAGCCATCTAAATATGATTTTATTTTCTTTATTAACTTCCTCCACTAAATTATAAAAGAATGCATGAAGAAGACAAATATTATTGATATTACTTCAAACACAACAAGGAAAACAGAATGTTCTATGGAGGCAAAGGTAATAGAATGTGACCAAATTTGATTCTGGAATTTAATGTTTAAAAATATTTTAATTGTTTTACTTATTATGTTTTGCAAAGTTCAGTAAGTAATAGTAGGAATAGTAATCCTAGTTGTACCATTAGGAGGGAAAAAATAGTAGAAATGGATTGGTAATAGAAGGCATAGATCGTCCATTTTGACAACTAGTTATCAGTGTTTGGGACTCGGAATGACTTCAGATATTAAGGCAAGCAGTGGGCATTGAGTCATCCATTTTGACAACTAGTTATCAGTGGGAGAGATTAAGACAGCCATCCAATGTTTACAAGTAATTCTCAGAATAATGAGGGACCCATATAACACTTAGCTAGGCCTCACATTTAATTCTGGAAGAGAGACCCATATAAGTTGTTGACATGCCTCAGACACAGAGCCATCCAGATTTGACTTGTATGTTTCATTAGACAAAAGTCCATGCAAGATTTAAACAGGATTCAGGCATAAGGCCATTCAGTTTTTACTAGTATGTTTCATTCGAAGAAAGGTCCATACAAGATACATTGATAGGAGCATGATACAGTTTTGACCTGTATCATTCATTGGAAGGTCCATACAAGATTTACACAGGATTCAGGCATAGAGCCAACTTACTTAGACAACCAGTTCTCAGAAGAAGCGAGACCCTTACAAGACTTTGAAAGGTCTCCGATATAGGGCCATCCACATGTTCACAAATAGTTACAAGAATAGAGGACCTCCACCTATAAAATTAGATATATCCTATACTTAGAGCCACTCACTATTTTACTCACAAATTTTTATGGGGCATATAAAGTTAGACAGGCCTTAGACATTAGCCCATCCAGCATGTCACCTAGATCTCAGCACAATAATGTATTATGAAAGATTTAGACCAGGTCATCATGTTTTTCGAGGACATCTAGAAAAGGTCTCTTGACAAGTCTATTTTAGTACACAAACTGTTGTAGCAATCAAAATATAAAATAAATTTACCAAATGAAGAAAATGTCAAAAATAAATCATTACTAATCTACTTGAAACAAGAGAGAAAATTAAAAAATATGAAAAAAATTTGATAACTTTATGAAGGAGATGGTCTTTTAAAATATTTTAATTCTCTTGCTTTTATTATTTTCTGTAAAGTTCAGATAGTAATAGTAGGAGTGGTAATCCATGTAGTACCGTTAGCAGGGACGAAATAGTAGAAATGGAATGGTAATCCTAGTTGTACCATTATAAGGGACGAAAAAGCAGTAATAGTAGGAGCAGTACCATTAGAGGGGAAGATATTATATCAATAGGTTGAGAAGAAATGGAGGAGTCCTACCAGTATACAGGCTGTCAGATACATAGATCCAACAAATGATGTGTATTGAATATGCATGTTCATCAAGGAATTTAATATTTAACAAGTGATGATATTGTAATACCCAACTCAACAAATCAAAATACTTGGATCTATTAAGAACTACATTTCCTTTTTCAATAGTAATACAAATAATGATAATGTAAAAACATGAAAGTCAGAAAAATATGAGGCTGTTCACTGTTGTAATACGATAATGGCTAACCAAAGTCATGTGACATGACTAGGAGTCTATAAATATGACTGCAGACAGTGCACTGGAAGATATCTGGCAAAGTAAGAACATCTAAGTAGAAAAGAATTTCTGCCTTGTATTCTAAAATTATCACTTACTTAATTTTCATAATCCATATTAACTTTGGTACACTAAAATCCAAAACATGAAACAAATTGTTATAAGAAATAGTAAGTAGATTTATTACATGATTGCTATCTAAAGTAAATGCCTTATAATTATATAGTGTAATACTCTATAAAGCCACTGCTATCTCCCATCACACTACTCAAGTACGTTAGTACTAGAATTAGTATTTTTTATTGAGATCATGCTACTATGTCGGAACATATCACAGCCAATCTAATAAATTAGGCATATACACATGAATTAAAGGATACAATCAATTTAACCTAAATATTGCATATTATAACTTATCTTTTGACATTTAGATAACCATGTCTGCTATATATTCTCGAATATAGATAGTGTTGTGACGGATACTGTGTTTATGCCAAGTCAATTTGTGATATTGAAAAGCATGTTATATCTCACCTTTCTTGTTTATAAAAAGCATGTTTATTCCTGAACTCTTGGTCTTTTCGAAATAACATCAAATTATAAGGTAAATGCAAGTAACAAATTATGAAGACAAATTGTAATTATTCCATGTATTATAATGCACCTTTTGTGCAAAATTTTTTTTTTTGATTTTCCACCAATCTTCTAAATAATAGAAACCCGTTCTTTATATTATTTTTGAGTAAGAAAATAATCCTTATTTACCTTATAGATCCATGAAATAATATTGATTTGGTAATCATTTACAACCATGAATAACCAAACTGTATTATATGGTGTTTCATTTTATTTGGTTACAATAATATTCTCAATTTAGGTATGAAGTTCAGAGTATAATCTGAAAATACAATTCTCCTCTATTTCCATTACATAGTTATCTAATATTGCTGTTAAGAAAAGGATATAATATATCCAAAGGGGAAGAAGTTTCAGAGTGTCTATCAATTGAGAGTCAATTATGTGAAGCTTCAAAGAATCTTATTCCAGTTGGTAAATGTGTAATGTTTCCATTTCAGAATAGTTTGTAATGATAAAAGTATCTCTACTGTTGTCAAAACTGATTGCCCTTGGACACTGTGGGACTCCTGTAGTTATGACCTGTATTATGCACCCTTTTGGTGATAACTGATGAATGTTATGAGAATTATATCCAAGAACATAGATGTTGTCATCCCTGTCCACAGTTACTCCTGAAGGACCTTTGAGGTTGTCATGACTGTAGGTATACTGCTTCTTGCCTTCCATATTGAAACAAAGAAGGGAATGTTTAGTATGCACACTGACATAGACTAGTGTTTTAGAATTATTCATTGCTATGTAGCTTAAGTATATAGATGATGAGTCATACTGATCAGAATAATTGACCTCTCTCCCATCTCTGATCAGACTCCAGGAATTCTTGTTATTACCACAGTCTCCAACCACAACCATCTCTCCCTTCCCAGCTGTTGCAATTCCACAGCACTTATGTTTAGTTGTTACTGTTCTGACTGGACTGATGACATCATCCCTGACTGATAGAATATGAATATTATTTGGATACACAGATACAGCCACTTCCTCATAATCCACCACACAAATGTCACCAGGATTTCCTGTGAGTTTGTATGTTGTAACTACTTGCCCTGAATTGTTAAGAAGAATGCACTGACTTTTGCTATTATCAACAAGCATCACCCTGTCTCTAGGGAGAATAGTAACACCAGTATAATATGGTGTACATCCACTGATATTTACATTAAATGTTTTAAATTTCTTAACCTGGCATTCCTTTGTTGGTTTCTTCAGACCAGGTATAGTATAGGGTGAGACAGTCTTGGTCACAAGTTTTCCAATATCAGATGATGAAAGTGATAGAATAGATTCTAATAGTGGGGTGAATTTCATCTGTACTGTCAGTGTGTCTGTCTTCTCATACTTTTCTCTTACCTGAGAGTAATATAAGGGTAGTTGTGACTTTACTTTTTCTGCCGTCAGAAATTTTTGTATATCAATTCCATATTTCTGGACTGTTTCACACAGAAGTTGAGAATTTCGTATGGCATGAATCAGTGACAAACAATGCTGGTTCTCTTCTTGTGTCCTAATAGCAACTTCTTTATGGATTCTCCTACCCTCAGTGTTCACTTTTATCTCTAATTCGTCAAAAGCTGTGTTGATGTTCTTTCTCATTTCTCTGATTTGATCAGCAAGTCCATTAACTTGGGACTCTAGATCCTTCATATTAGACTCCTTTACATCGATAAACCTTTCTAAGTGAGATTCCAGTTTTGTCAACTCTTCAATGATTTCACTTGATTTGGTTTCACATAACAGAGCAGGGAGTTCCTCCTTCAACATTCTCACCTTAGAACATGTGTTGTGGCTTTGAAAGTAACAAATTCCACAACAGGCAATCTTGTGATTATCGCAGTAAAATTTTAGATCTTCATCGTCGTGATCAAAACATGTAAAACCTTCAGCAAATTTCATCACATTTTGTGGATTGTTCAGTAACTCTTCCATTGTAAGAACTGAGTGAGCTTTGGACATTTTCAGTTTCCTGTGAACACTTAGGCAGCTATCACACATTGCTTCCTCGCATACTGCACAGAACCCCGTAGCTGTGACAGAGAGGCCGTCAGAGGAACAAGAATCACATACACGATCTACTTTCGATTTCGTCGGCAACATGGATTGCATCACCGTGTCGACTGGAAAGAGCGACGCCCATTCACTTGCTGGTTTATTCTCTTTAAATTTACCTGCTGTTTTTCTACATACCGGACACTCGATGCATCTCTTCTTCTCATGTTCTATAGCCTTGCTTGTGATGTAGGACTGCAGACAACTTTGACAGAATGTGTGGGCACAAGGTAGCTGTCTTGGTACGTTGAATAATCCCATGCAAATAGGACAAGTTGGTTCGTCTTCAGTACGTGTTATAGCAGTCGCCATTATGAAGTATCTCCCTTTTTCTAATTTCTATTGAGGTATAACTTTTTATCTACTCTCTTAAGTACTTAAACTGATCACGCTGGTATTTCTTCCTGGTCACATGTGGGCATGTTTAAATCTTGACTGGTACACAAAATGGTTTGGCAATTAATACTAGATCTCAATCTAAAGCCAACATAAACAGCTGTTAAATTATATAGGTCACGCCGAGATAACCATAGGTAAAAGAAATGTGTTGCACCGGATAGCAAGGTGGGTTTAGAAATAGAGAGAATATATGCTAAACAGGATTTAATTTTTCACGCTCTAAAACATACAGCTCATTCAATTACTCTATCCAAAGCTTCACACATATGAAACCAAAAAATGGTTCATATACAATGTATTACGGTAACATTTATATAATCTCACGTAATGGGAGTAAGATTGAAATAATCTCACAATTTATTACAATAAAACCCAGATTCAGATTACTTCTTGGAATCAAAATAAGATTTAAAAAAAATCTTCAGTAATCTATTTAAGATTCAAATAAATCTAGTGTAATCAAAGTAAGATTCAAATAATCGCATGTAACCAGAATAATCAAAATTGTACTCTATTGAAATAATCAATTGGAAGAAACAAATCATTTGCATAGCCGTTCGATTCATAAATCTCCGTAAAATCTTGCAAATGTGTCGACTGACAAACCACACTTATCCGGAATGTTTGGGTATGCCCCCACTTGTGCCACTAACACTTGTATCAGGAATCCACCATGCCCACAAGTTTACAAATTAGCGGTTTCGACTTTGTTTGGTATTAATGGTTCAGTCATCTTTCATATCAATATAGACGACCAGACAGACCGTGTTATACTCACAGACACATACGTACAGACAGCACTGTTGTCCTGAATTGGCTTAAAACACTTTATTAGTCACGCGCACCTAGTATGGATCCACCATATCAACTGGCCATAATAAAAAGCTACGGACTTAAAATCTATAGATACATGATGCTCAATCGAACACTTAAAAACAGCTGGTAACTAAAAGTTCACAACGTATCAAGTAAAGGCATCAGTTCACAATACAACACAAAAAAAAAAACCAACTGAATATGCTTCACATATCAAATTACAAATGTAACACTTACCCCCATGGCTAGAGAACAAAAATGGAGAACGTTCACTGCTTGACAAGATCCAAAGAGGAGTGTATCAGTTAAGCAAAAGACTTGCCTTAAATACACAGAAGAGTGAGCATTAGTCAGCGTGAAATACCCGTGCATACCGTGCTTTTAGTGTCTCTCGCTGCAAGCGATCTACGACGAGATAGATACACGCTAGTTCAGTTGCTTAACTAGAAAATAATTATTCACCGTATGTTACGTTGTACGCATATACAACGAGAACCGTTCTACGGAGTAACCGAAATATTTCTCGTCTTGTTCTGTGATAATGCCACTCCCACCCCCAAAGAGAAAAATGTACTGATGTTTTTAGCTTACAAAGAATAAAAGCAAATAACTACTGGTACTGCTTTACAATATCTACACTGGTTATACAGTAATCTGGATTTTCTAATTACATCCTACTTAAATAATCCGCACCTACGTTTTCGACCCCACTGATTTACTGAGCTCGATAAAGATAGGGTTGAAGGGTTAGAAACCCACGCAGCAGTGTTAGCGAACTTTGCTTTGTTTAAGTACAGCAATGGTCGATGGTCTCTTTTGAGAAGATAATCTCTCCCAAAAACAGAGTCCTGACACTTACCTATCCCCCATCCTACAGCTTAGCATTGTTTATCTATCACTGGGTATGTTTGTTCCCTAGACAGTAACTTCCTACTGGCAGAGGCTTCAGTCATTGAAACCTGTCTTGTTATTGCAACAAAACGGCTCTCATCCCAGTATCGGATGTATCAGTCCTGGAACTATACATCACTATAAAATGACTAAAATCGCTAAAAATACGTTAAAAATCTAAATCACACACACACACACACACACACACACACACACACACACACACGTCCCCATGGTTCCCGCCGTTTTCACTAGCTTGTTTGCCATTCTTTAATCTCTTGATTATTCCTCTCCACGTCTTAATCAGCCATACCTATCTCTTGATTATTACCTCTCCACATCTTAATCAGCCATACCTATCTCTTGATTATTCCTCTCCACGTCCTAATCAGCCATACCTATCTCTTGATTATTCCTCTCCACGTCCTAATCAGCCATACCTGTCTCTTGATTATTCCTTTCCACGTCCTAATCAGCCATACCTATCTCTTGATTATTCCTCTCCACGTCCTAATCAGCCATACCTATCTCTTGATTATTCCTCTCCACGTCCTAATCAGCCATACCTGTCTCTTGATTATTCCTCTCCACGTCTTAATCAGCCATACCTATCTCTTGATTATTACCTCTCCACATCTTAATCAGCCATACCTATCTCTTGATTATTCCTCTCCACGTCCTAATCAGCCATACCTATCTCTTGATTATTCCTCTCCACGTCCTAATCAGCCATACCTGTCTCTTGATTATTCCTTTCCACGTCCTAATCAGCCATACCTATCTCTTGATTATTCCTCTCCACGTCCTAATCAGCCATACCTATCTCTTGATTATTCCTCTCCACGTCCTAATCATCCATACCTATCTCTTGATTATTCCTCTCCACGTCCTAATCAGCCATACCTGTCTCTTGATTATTCCTTTCCACGTCCTAATCAGCCATACCTGTCTCTTGATTATTCCTTTCCACGTCCTAATCAGCCATACTTGTCTCTTGATTATTCCTTTCCACGTCCTAATCAACCATACCTGTCTCTTGATTATTCCTTTCCACGTCCTAATCAGCCATACCTATCTCTTGATTATTCCTCTCCACGTCCTAATCAGCCATACCTATCTCTTGATTATTCCTCTCCACGTCCTAATCAGCCATACCTATATCTTGATTATTCCTCTCCACGTCCTAATCAGCCATACCTGTCTCTTGATTATTCCTTTCCACGTCCTAATCAGCCATACCTGTCTCTTGATTATTCCTCTCCAAGTCCTAATCAGCCATACTTGTCTCTTGATTATTCCTTTCCACGTCCTAATCAGCCATACCTGTCTCTTGATTATTCCTTTCCACGTCCTAATCAGCCATACCTATCTCTTGATTATTCCTCTCCAAGTCCTAATCAGCCATACCTGTCTCTTGATTATGCTTCTTCCTGTCTTAATTAGTCATATAAACTCGGTAGTTATTGTTCCACGCACAGGGGTATTCACTTGACCGAGCGGTGTCAAAACCCTGGCGCGAGTCACGCTGGAAGTCATAAGTTTTCCCCAAATTTCCAAAGACTTCCATACAACTTGAGTTGTAAAATGGAAAGAAAGACGTGTCTGCTATAACTAATAATCTTTGCTCTAATCAACTGGCGACCCAGAGGAGACAACTTGCCCAAACGTCCATTAACTGCACCTTTGCATGGTTTTTCTTCATTATCATCCGTTTTCCGTACCGATAGCTTGTCATGCCATAGAAATTACACCAGTATTCCCTTACTAACTGGGAAATATTTAACTGCGCGACCCTAGGCCAGTCAATCCACAGAATTTCCGGCGTATCACGCTCATATACATACGCCCATTTTCCACTATGGCCACATAAACGGCACCTACCAAGTTCCAACTTATTGATTCCATTCTATAATTTAATGATTTCCAACCATAAATGCTACCTTTTCAATCACAATACTTGTATACACCGCAGAATTTTAATATGGACTATGTTACTGAAAGGGACAGTCATTTAGGCTTATGCCTAAAATCACTACTAACGACCCCAGCATGGTTCAAATTCACTAACACTCCTCTCTGTGATGTTTGCTCCTACTAACTGGCTAACTATTTCGGGCTAGCAACTCCAAATTTATTACATTATTATTATTATTATTATTATTATTATTATTATTATTATTATTATTATTATTATTATTATTATTATTATTATATAACGAGATAGGTAGGAAAACCTCCAAAATTGGGATTTTATTCGTTCTTCTCCCAGCTTGAAAGTTAACAGACATGAAGTGTTCGGGTTTGTGAAATTTCAGTCAGGGCTATTAAGTTTATTTAAGTCATCAGCCCGGGGTCTGTGCTTAAAACATTTGTTCAGCACTGACCAGCACAGTATATAATCTATTTTAACGAGGCATGTATATACTTACAGATTTACCAATACGCTAACTGTAGCCTGCATGTAAAATATACTGTAATTGAATCATAGAAAGGAAGCTTCTTAATGTTTAAATTAATTAAGTATGATTTCCTCTTTGCAGATTTATTTGTGGGGTGTTTTTTGTTAATGACCTTTTACACCTGCCCGTGCGCTAATGTATATTGTTTCACAAACAAGTCGGTTCCCGATCAAGTCTCTTAGCCCATTATTCAGTATTATCTTTCATGGATGTATATTTTACAATATATCAGTCCTTGTATGTGTGTGCGTGTGTGTGTGTGTGTGTGTGTGTGTGTGTCTCGGAAGCAGATTCAACGTTTGAATGTGCAACCCAAATCTGGTCTCCTCCTATCTTTCTCGCTTGTCATGTTTCTGTTTGTATACGAGGACTGGCTAGTATGACGTAACGAGACCACGTCATCTGTCGTCTCATTAAAACTCGGAAATACTCGGCAATTTACGGAATCATGGTATCTTCTTCGCAATATAATCAATATCCACATACGATATTTGTTTTATAATCATTATATTAGAATTAGAATTTGTAAAGAATTACATTTATAAAATAAATTTTCATTTCTAGTCTCCATTAATTACGGACAAAACCAAATAGCACGCGCGTATCATCGTTTGCTGACATTTATGGGACTTGATAATGATGTAGATACTGGTCTGCAAATATCACAATTAGATTTTAGAAAACTATATCCGATTTATTACTTTTCGTTGGAACATCTTGATTTAACCAGACAATCCATCGTTGACATATATTTCCGAGCTCGTGTAACTCTTCCGGTTCATCCAGCTCCAATTATCCCTAATTACAGAGTATTTGCTGTCATTCTCAGTGACAAATCAATGCTACTCGAAGGTGTTGGTAGACGAATGAGGGTAGTTGATGCGTCAGTTTAAAATATGTTATATTTTCAAACATGTAAACAATTAGATCAATCTCATATTAAATAAAATGTCATATTAAATAAAATGTCTTGTTAGTGTTACTCTGACTCCTGGTCAGATTAAAAAATTGCAATCGGATTCAGCTAAAAAATGTGGAACTACGATATCGCTAAAAAACAATCAGATGTCTGGTGGTCAGAATAAACTATCATTGACAGCTCGTCAGATTAAGCATTTCATTGATGCTATCAAAGATATAAAAGGTGTTCAGGTCACTCTCTCTGCATCCACGATGAAAGAAATGATAAAATCAGGTGGTATATTTCCACTTTTCGCTGCGCTACCAGCGCTAATTTCAGCAGCCGCCCCAGCGTTGGCGAAAGCTGCATCCCTCGGAGCCGGTGTTACCGCGGCAGGGATGGCACTAAAGAATGCTACCGGACAGGGATACAGAAAAACAAACGATCAGGAAAAGGTCTAAGAGTACCAGGAACTCCGCATTCATGTTACAGCGGAAACGGCATGAGTCTAGGAACAATTCACTAACTCGAGAACCGATGGTTCCGCTGTCAAATTTTGATTTACTTGAGTGTGCAGGACACATGGCTGAGCCGAAAGGCTGATGATATCCAATCCTTTGCCGACAGACACGACATGAAGAATTTCTATAGCGCTCTTCGTGATGTCTATGGCCCAGTAACAGCAGGCACAGCCCCTCTATTGAGCACAGATGGCAGCACTCTGATAACCGAGAAGGAGAAGATACTGGAACGCTGGGCGGAACACTTTGACGGTGTCCTCAACAGACCCTCTTCCATCATTGAGGAAGCTATCAACCGTCTACAACAGGTGGAGATCAACGAGAGACTTGCTGACCCTCCAAAAGTGCTGGAAACTCATAAAGCCATTGAGCTCCTGTCTAGTGGAAAAGCTCCAGGAGCAGACTCCATCCCAGCTGAGATCTACAAGTCTGGTGGGCCTAAGCTAGTGGAAAGACTAACAGAGATGTTCTGTGGGATGTGGAAGCAGAAACGCATACCACAGGAATTCAAAGATGCATACATCGTCCATATTTACAAACGCAAAGGCAATCGCCAATCCTGCGACAACCATAGAGGAATTGCTCTACTCTGCATCGCAGGTAAGATCCTCGCCAGGCTGCTGCTGAACAGACTCACAGAGCACCTTGATCATGGCCTACTACCAGAAAGTCAGTGTGGCTTTAGAAAGGAGAGAGGCACCATCGACATGATCTTTGCTGCCATGCAGTTGCAAGAAAAGTGTCTTGAGCAAAATGTCAAACTATACACCACCTTCGTAGACCTGACTAAGGCATTCGACACTGTCAGCAGGGAAGACCTTTGGAAAATTATGGCCAAATTTGGATGTCCAGAGGTCTTCATTGAAATGGTGAGGCATTTGTACGACGGCATGCTTGCCAGAGTTCAGGACCAGGGCAACTACTCCGAACCCTTTGCAGTCACGAATGGTGTGAAACAAGGATGCGTTTTAGCCCCCACTCTCTTCAGCCTCATGTTCTCCGCAATGTTGATGGATGCTTTCAAGGACAGTAATGTGGGAGTAGGTCTCTGTTACCGTATGGATGGGAAGTTATTCAACCTGAGGCGGCTTCAAACCAAATCCAAAGTCCAAATTGCGAACATTCGCGACCTCCTGTTCGCAGATGACTGCGCCCTCAATTCCAACACGGAGGCAGGCATGCTACAGAACATGGACCTGTTTTCCACAGCGTGCACTAACTTCGAACTCACCATCTCTACCAGCAAGACCGAGGTTCTGCATCAGCCAGCACCTGGAGAAGATTACCTGGAACCATCTATCACTGTCAATGGCCAAAAGCTCAGAAATGTAGACAGGTTCACATACCTCGGCAGCACTCTCTCACAAGCAGTACACATTGATGACGAGGTCAACACAAGGATTGCCAAAGCCAGTGTAGCTTTTGGCAGACTCCGCTCTAATGTCTGGGACAGGAGAGGCATCAGGCTTGCCACCAAACTAAACGTCTACGCAGCGGTTGTTCTCACCACCCTCCTCTATGCTTGCGAGACCTGGACTGTGTATAGCCGCCATGTTAAGAAACTGAACCACTTCCACATGAGCTCCCTGAGAAAACTATTGAAAATTAGATGGCAGAACAGGGTGCCGGACACAGAGGTACTCAAGCAGACTGGCATGACAAGCATCCACACCATGCTATGCAAGGCACAACTCCGATGGTCTGGCCATGTCGTCCGCATGCCGACAGAACGCCTACCCAAGAAAATCTTCTATGGAGAACTGTAGCAGGGCAAGAGATCTCATGGCGGTCAAAAAAAGAGGTACAAGGACACCCTCAAGGCCTCGCTAAAGAACCTAGGCATTGATCCTAACAGCTGGGAGAGTGTCGCTGCTGATCGATCTGCTTGGTGCAGTCAAGTTAATGCCGGTGCGGCAGCCTTTGAGCACAAAAGACTGGTGGACGCAGCTGAGAAATGTGATCTGCGCAAATCCAGGAACAGCAGTTCTGCAATTCACAGTCAACAACCTGCACATCCATGTCCCCACTGCAACAGACTATTCCGGGCCCGGATCGGACTGATCAGCCATCTCCGGACCCACCCTCAATAAATCGATGACATTGAATGGTCCTCATCGACATCGATGGACAAACATCATCGTGTGCGTGTGTGTGTGTGTGTGTGTGTGTGTGTGTCTCGGAAGTAGATTCAACGTTTGAATGTGCAACCCAAATCTGCTCTTCTCCTGTCTTTCTCGCTTGTCATTTTTCTGTTTGTATACGAGGACTGGCTAGTATGACGTCACGAGACCACGTGATCTGTCGTCTCATTAAAACTCGGAAATACTCGGCAATTTACGGAATCATGGTATCTTCTTCGCAATATAATCAATATCCGCACACGTTATTTGTTTTATAATCATTATATTTGAATTAGAATTTGTAAAGAATTACATTTATAAAATAAATTTTCATTTCTAGTCTCCATTATTTACGGACAAAACCAAATAGAACGCGCGTATCATCGTTTGCTGACATTTATGGGACGTGATAATGATGTAGATACTGGTCTGCAAATATCACAATTAGATTTTAGAAAACTATATCCAATTTATTACTTTTCGTTGGAACATCTTGATTTAACCAGACAATCCGTCGTTGACATATATTTCCGAGCTTGTGTTACTCTTCCGGTTCATCCAACTCCAATTATCCCTAATTACAGAGCATTTGCTGTCATTCTCAGTGACAAATCAATGCTACTCGAAGGTTTTGGTAGACGAATGAGGGTAGTTGATGCGCCAGTGGAAAATATGTTATATTTTCAAACATGTAAACAATTAGATCAATCTCATATTAAATAAAATGTCATATAATCATGTTAGTGTTACTCTTACTCCTGGTCAGATTAAAAAATTGTAATCGGATTCAGCTAAAAAATGTGGAACTACGATATCGCTAAAACGCAATTAGATGTCTGGTGGTCAGAATAAACTATCATCGACAGCTCGTCAGATTAAGCATTGTTGCTATCAAAGATATAAAAGGTGTTCAGGTCACTCTCTCTGCATCCACGATCAAAGACATGATAAAATCAGGTGGTATATTTCCACTTTTCGCCCCGCTACTAGCGCTAATTCAGCAGCCGCCCCAGCGGTGGCGAAAGCTGCAGCCTTCGGAGCCGGTGATACTGCGGCAGGGATGGCACTAAAGAATGCTACCGGACAGGGATACAAAAAAAAGAAACGATCAGGAAAGGGTCTAAGACTAAAAGGTACTCCGCATTCATGTTACAGCGGAAACGGCATGAGACTAGGAACAGTTTACTAACTCGAGAACCGATGGTTCCGCTGTCAAATTTTGATTTACTTGATGCTGCTAAAAAAATTAGCGATAAAACGTTTTTATGCGAGATCAATTACCACAACAACCAAACAGCGCTGAAACCGGTATCATTAATCTCGATAACAGCACCGGACCTGGAACGCACTGGGTTGCATACGCGATTGATCTTCGTGCAATTATTTATTTCGATTCATATGGGTTAGCGCCGCCCAAAAAAATTATGCGCTATATACATCAATTAAAAATTCCTTTCTGGTATTCCACGCTACTAACACAGAAAATGACCGACCCACCAATATCCGGCCTAGAAGTATTAAATTTACTTAACGCGTTATCATCATCAACTAAACCACCCCATAAAACCGTACACGAATATACTAGCAATCGCTTTTTAGAGAGATCTTAAAATATAATGATTGATATTTGGGGAAGATCTCTCTCAAGCCTGAACAAAACACCGCGGAAATATCTGCAACCAAAGATGTAAAAAAAAAATAATCGAAGATGAAATATCCGAGACATTAAACCTCGCAAGTGTGGATCCAAATAAAATAGTCGTATTTTAAGATCGTCAGGGTAAATTGAAAACGAGTAATGTTTCCCTGGATGATATTTTGGTCAAAAACCGCGACGCAGCTGAAATACTATCGCGTTGTTTTCCGACCAGCATAAGCTTAAACCGGGTGTACTTGTTTCAACTATCGTGGACTCCCAACAAAAACTGCGATCAAAATATGATGACTATGTAACAAAATTTGAGGTATTACAAACTCCGATAAATAATTTCTTTGGGAGCCCACGTGTTCAGACCACATTGAAAATCTCAGACGTGAAATCCGCCATCGATAAGTTGACAACGATGCAAGATTATACAACTAAATTTGATCATTTTACCGAATTGCGTTGATAACCCGATTAGATAAAACCAAAATTCCTGATGAGAAAAATATAAACTCTGTATACAAGATGCAACACGGATCATTTGCGTGGACACCACAGACTAACATATTAGATATCTCCGCGACCGTCAAAGGTATTTACAGATTAACTGGTGTCACCGATTCAATTTAATATTTCATCAACGAGTTCAACCGGGGTCAACAATATGATATCAACGATCATCAACAAGGGAGCAACTGAGCGATTCACGATAACAGCCACTGATGATAAACTAGCTAGGGTATCAATAACATGGTATGTGGAATTTGTAGCGGATTTGGGTAAACAACTTAATTAAAATCTGTTATTGTAAATAAACAATGTCGACGTTGACACTAGCATCGCAGATGACAATGTCTCAGCAGTATCGCTATGATCAGGTCAGAGAATTTCAAACTAAACTCTAAACTCTCACTGAAGAATACCAAATAAAAATAAAAAAATATCGGCGAAGAATTACTGTCGTTGACGTTACCGTTTACTCGGTATCAGCAGTAATTACCGGAGCCGGTATTATACTCTCCTCGGTGACAATGGTAGCCCCGATAGCTGTTCCAATTTGTACATCCGCAGCGACAACAATCGCGGTAATAATTTCAATAATAAAAAAAAATATCGTGTAGTCAGCGTAAACTACAGGATTACGTAGTTAAGTTCAATGTTGTGTCCAACGCGTACTCGTAATTATCCTCGATGATATCGTCCTCCCTCGATGACACATTAATATCCGATAGTGAGTTTTCCGCGATGGTACGTGTATATGATTCCGTGATGTCAAAATTAGAAAAACAACACGAATATAATGTTAACATCGCAAGAACTACTTCAACGAATAGCGGAAAATACCACCCCGATGAAAACCACCATGATCTCGATAACGCAACCAACCTGAATTCAGTGTGAATTTCCCCACCGCGATTCCCGTTAAGGATATAGCGCTAGCAAAATTACGAGTATACCACAGTTGGCCAAATATTAGATCAAAACCATTTGCTGGTCAACAACGAAACAATTCCTTAGTGTTTGCGAGTAAATATAAACAAGACTGGACTCCAGACTGGAATATAGCTTCCTTACCATCTGGGTCTTACCAAATCGAACAGATCAATAATGAATTACGGCGAAGAATAAAATTCATTACGGGAAAATAATCAAAAATCGCTATAACAGTTCATGAACCAACACTATTATACGCGATTGAAATAAACTCACCCGGGTATGCTGTAGATATATGTCAGAGTTCTATAAGAACCGTGCTATGATAGCCTGAAATGACACCACTATCTGAACCAACGAAGTCTGATTAAACAACGGATAAACAGTCATACCATGAATTTACCACATGATATAAAAAAAACAACTACTCGATATAAAAATGTCATCACTGCCGGGTAGTTATTTTAATTTTGTTGATCAGGATTCCACCATTTGGAGATTTAAGGTTGGACATACTCCAGAATCAATTACATATATAAATATTTACTATAATAAAATTATTGAATACTTTAAAGAGATCAATCAAGAACACAGTCAACAACTACAGCGACAACAGTCTTTCCGTGAGTCTAATCGGAGTGAAATCATTAAACGAATTGAAATATTAAATCAACTTGTATCCGACATGGAATATATCAACAAGCGAGTAATTCAAGGAATAATTGATCATAATGATGACAACATTAATTACTCTAAAAACAAAATTTCCTAACTGTATACAATATAACACAACTTGATCTACCGAATTTCAAGTTTCCTGGTTATAACGCAAACGAACTAAAAATATCCGTTAATGATCTTATCAATGAAACATTTACTATGATACTTGCCATATGGAGACAACGCCACGGAAGTTCAACTATCCTCAAACATAATAATGACCCAGACGGTGGTGGTATGCATATTGCTCCCCAGAATGTGAATATATCCTCAATGATTGCAATAAATCTAGTATGTGATGATATTGATGGAAGTTATCAAATAAATCTCGAAAGATCAAATCAAGCCCAGCAGGGATATATTTTATACTCATTTGCACCAACGGCTCCACCCGGATTTCTAATAATTGAAGATCCAACTAATCCGGTGTATATGCGATGTCATAATGATTCATTAACGAGAATTAATTTTAAACTCACTGACCAGTCCAATAATTTGATTGACTTAGGACGAGAGATTTTACAAATTAGTCTGTATGTGAAATCCTAATGGTTATAACCATAACACTGAAATAATTTGTCTCCGTAGGTTTGAAAACTCGGTCTATTTACTCTCTCTCCGTAGCGTCTATGGTCCATTCTCTCCAGGTTTGGTCTACCTGAAATAGTTTCGGTCTGTCTGAAATAGTTTCGGTTTGTCTGAAATAGTTTCGGTCTCCATAGAGGCTTTATTTTTGTTTGAAAACTTGGTCTGTCCACCCTCTTTGCTGCTTATCGAGATGAAATTTATTGGTTTTCGAGGTTTTGATTTTGGATAATCTCTCGAATTCTTCCATATTATAATTAAAACAAGTACTTAAATAAAGATATATTATAAACCATTGTAAATGGCTGATGATAGGGTTGTAACCCCTTGTAACAAATCCTGCAGAAACCAATTCTCTGGATATCATTCACAGAGTGTGCAACGAATATGCTTAGGTCCGAAACCTTAAATACAATGCGATGTTGGAGTATGAGAAGAAAAGAAAAAACAGCTGTGCCTCCAATGTGATGGTAAATTATACAGAGAGCTAAAATGGTATATGATAAAGAAATAATGATGTTGACAGCATCCCTGACGAAATCATACGAACTCCAGGGGATTATATTACTTGATTCTCAACAAATACTAATTAAAACAAATAATGATTTAAGCAAATAGTATATTATATATAAATGAGCCAAGAATTTCAACCGCATCCCACGATCAAGAATTACGAAGCATCACGCGATGGTGTAATTAGACACAGGTGGTCGAAAAGACCAGTTGGTACTGTCGAGAAAGTTGGTTGTCTCAGATTTACTGCTGGATGGAAAATATATTATTGTCACAGGTCCACCTACGAATGTTTCTTTGGGGTGATCAAAGATTACCTTATGATTGACCACACTAATTCAAATTCAAAAAATAATTCTTTATGTAATCTTCAAGCTATCACTCAAAGTGAAAATGCCGAACGCGGTCGCATATAAATGCATAAAAATTGCAAAACCTGTAAATTCAGTTTATGCTGAGACTGGCGAATAATTAATATTTCAGTAGATGAATGAAGCCGGCAAGTATTTTGATATTTGTATGCCCTCGGTACGACCTGTAGCCAAAAATGTATATAAATCTGCCTTTTCAAAACAATTCCGGCAAAACATTTGGTTTACATATATACAGTAACAATGACCACTATTTATTCTTCATAGTGTCTATTACCAAAGGTAGATAACTCCACCGCGGCTATTGATAGAGTTACTGCCCATCTCAGATCTGTGCAAATGGTTTGTATTTGACTAAATTTCTCTCTCTCTCTCTCTCTCTCTCTCTCTCTCTCTCTCTCTCTCTCTCTCTCTCTCTCTCTCTCTCTCTCTCTCTCTCTCTCTCTCTCTCTCTCTCTCTCTCTCTCTCTCTCTCTCTCTCTCTCTCTCTCTCTCTCTCTCTCTCTCTCTCTCTATATATATATATATATATATATATATATATATATATCCTTGTAAATTTATTTGAACCGCAAATATATTTACCGTTGTAAATTATTTCAACTGCGAATATATATATATATATATATATATATATATATATATATATATATATATATATATATATATATATATATATATATATATATATATATATATATATATATATATATATATCCTCCTGTAAATTTTTCGTAGTTTACTATATATTAATTTCCAAATATGTACTTGTCCGATTTGAACAATAGCGTAATCAGTAACGCGGTTGGTTTTTCGTTCTATGGAAAAGCGTTCGAATCTCGTGACAGGCATTATTGTCGACGGTATCGATCAATAAGGTTTTTCTATATAGTGGAGTCCACCTCATGCGCAGAGTTCAACAGAAAAATACACACTCTCCCTATTTGCCGTTAATGGCGTGGTGCTGTTTTGGACCCGGGATTAATTTCATGGGGAAGTGTGCCAAAAAATCTATTGAATTAAGAGAATGGCCTCCTTATTGTAAATACTGTAAATATATACTTGTAAATACTGTACATATATAATGTGTCATCATTCATTACCAATCACGCCCTATTTGACTCGGTAGACTGTTGTTTGAGAGAATAGGTGTTCTCATATATGGGTTGTGTCGTCCTTAATTAAGAGTATATGTTGTCCCGTCCTTAGAATTAAGGTTGTAAATACTGTAAATACAATGTTGTAAATACGCTTCCAGAAGACGGGTCAACAATGACCCCATATTTTGTCTTTGAATATTATTTTAATATATTATAATGAACTATGAAAATATCAATGATATTATTTCTGCTATTACAAAGTTGAAAAATCAAGGAGTACAATTTTCAGATAAATTAGATTGTGATAAAATTTTATTTGAAATCTTACGATCAAAATCTTAAGATGGATATCTTAGGAATAAAGTCTTTAAACTTTACATAGAGACTTATTTGTAAAATTTCATTATCCTAGTCAATTAAGTTTCGAGATGGTCAATGAGTTTAAAATTTATTCTCGTTAATAAATTAGTATGAAATCACATATATAAGGATTTTACGGGTTCTTGAACTATTAAAAATCCAGGTGGAACCAGTGGCGTAAACGAATAAAAAATGTATCCCTGCTGAACCTGGTTTGATTTTTCGAGATTTATTTGGTAGTTTCTATCAATAACATCACATACTAGATTTACTGCGATCACTGCGGATATATTAACATTTCCAGATGATATATGTCTTCCACAACCGTCTGGTTCATTATTACGCTTGAGGATGCCCATAAACTTGGTTTATTTTTTTTACTAACATTCGCGGACATAATTTCAGTAGACGGTAATTTTATTGGTGGTGGCTTTCGTCGTCGAACCAAGGTGGATAGTTTTTCTTTAGCTGCAGAAACGCAACATCGCCAACAACACTAATGCCTTTATCACGAATAACACCAATAGACTTCATCGATAATTATTTTGCAATTGGTGCTATTTTTGGAGTCATCCTTGCGAATAACCCTTGAATAACATCACTGAGACCATCTCCACAATATATTGTATAAACGGGCATCGTGAATTTACTACATGTGTCATAGTTGGCTTATAATGGTTAAAATGTACGATCATCTTATCCAACTATTACTTATCTAATCGTGTGACAATTAATCACTATGATAACCATCAACGAGTTCGTCGATAAATTCTCGATATACACCGATATCCATGATACCACTTTGAAATAATCGTCCTCAGGTATCAGATGCTTCATTAATTATTTCTGGTGAGTTATTTACAGCTTGTTTACTTCATATGATAATTTCTAATAGTGCTATGTGAGAGAGAATATTATTAGGACAGGAAACAAGACCACTCCCGCGAGTTACACTAAGAGAAAATCCCTCACCACTATTATAATCAGTTGCGGCTTGCACATCATTTTTCTTCAGGTCTCAATCCCAATCTTTCTAAAACATCATATATTATTCTTTCTTGTTGAGGTGGGGAAAGCTCATACATTGAAGATTTTTTTCTCTTCCTTTGTTTTCGTTTTATTAGTTCTTCTTTTCGCTGTTTTTGTTCTTCCATTTTTTGCTGATTTCGTTCTTGATTTCGCTGTTGTAGTTTCTATTTCTTGCTCTTTTAGTGTTTCATATCGATCATATAATTAATCTACCGCATTGATATATACTATATATGGTGCACTTTTTGTATCAGTTCGGCTTGGTTTAGTTCTAATTTTATAAAGTACATCAGCCCAGTGTTGTATATTTTTAATATACGTTTTATATACTGGTTTCAACTTTCCTTTATTATCTTCGTAACTCGTAGCAACAAATTTGATAAAAGCATCTGAATTACTTTTATAAATTATTGTTAAAGTATCTTCAGTAAATTTATTACGTAATTCTACTATTTCTTCATCGTTTTTTTCCAGACCAGATTGAAATCCTGCTGGACCATGAAGATTTTGCAAATGTTCTGATGTTTGTTTAGTTTCGTTTGCTTTGTTTTTCACGTTCATGAAGAACACTCTTTATTACCTTTTCTTCTCATTCGTTTCTTCCATATATAACGTCTTTAGTCGTTGTAGTAACAGGTCTGAATAATTGTTCAGCCCCTGTTGCAAAATCAACTTGAGATTCCTGTCGCTTTTGTAATTTTTGTCAGACAGAATCTCGGATGGGTGTACATGTTCTAATCTCAGCTAGTCGCTCTCGAGCCAATCTAGTTGTTAATGATTTTCCTACCATTATTGTTATATAAATAATTTAATTTGTAGCAGCTAAGGAGGGCGCGACAACAAATAGACACCTCTATAAGTGCATCCGATTCACACCCTCTCTGGTTCTGTTTTTTTTAAAAAAAATTATTTTGGTTTTCGTACGAAACAGAAACCTTTATTTTCTAGTTTGTCTGAATAGTATGTCCGATTCACCCCCTCTACTACTAAAACATCTTTCCTCTGTGTTATTATATTTTGGTTGTATAGCTGGAAAAGTTTACTTGCAAGTATCGAAACAGACCTACTGAATAATTATCTGGCATTTTTTCAAAATATATATTATTTAGTATCAAAGTCCCAAACAATTGCATCCTATCTACAGCACCATACAATGTGAAAAGTGAACAATTATTATCAGAAAAGACAGGAACATGAAACTTGCCATAATTGTTCCTGAGATGTCACTGATAAATTCTTCACTTTGAAGTGGGATGGAACAGATCAAAATCACAGGGTACAATGGGTAATGTTTGGGACGTTTTCTCATGGATTTGAACTGCTTTTCATGATTTATTTGTACATTTGTGACCTACTTTAAAGCCTTTTATCAAGTGTAGCTCTAGTCTTTGTTTTGGATGTCTTTTTGTGGAGGTTACATGTACTTTTCAGTTGACCAATAATTTTACACTGATAGTGTTCAGTCTTATAAAGTTTATCATATTTTGTTTATTTTAGTGTTTGATTATAGAGTGTACATTAGGTTATGGATTATACAACATGACCTTATTTTACTAAAATGTTTAGACATGCATTATTTGAAGAAAAAAAAACAACCTACAAGCACCTTTTGGCCATTTTTATTTACTAAACTTGAAAAGGTAAATTGGAGAAAAAAAAGGATAACTTTATTTGCTTTTTAATTTATTTTATGATTTATATCAGAAGCTGGTAATGTCTAATCTGGCCAAAAAGAATTTCCCTATTTTAATTGATCAAGGTAGTGCACTTTTGACTAGGATAACAGCCTTTTTATCATGTCTCTACTGTATATAGAACATAATTTTCATAATGGTGTTTGCGTAGGTGTAGTTGTCCCTTACCGAAGAATGCAGGAGTTACGTTCCTGGGTTACCGTAAATAGCTCTGAGTTGTAAACTTTCCTTCAAGGTAGTAAACTTGTTGTTTTCAGAAAAAAGTATCAATGAGTTTGATTCATGAAGTGGAGGCATGATTTTTGTGATCTTAATTTGGTTTTCGTATGGCTATTTAAGTCACAAAAATCCTGTCAATCTGTTTTATTGTAGGTTTTTTCTTGTTCAAGGTTTCCAGTTTTCCTCTGAATAGAGCTTTCTTGGATCAGAATGAAATCCCACTTTAAAAATTTAGTTTTATTGACGAGACAAGTGTCTGTTACAAGAGTCTCGACGTTGGCATTACCAGAGTCGATTGCCAGATGGCTCATATTGCTACGTAAGCGACAGAATATACAGTTTCAGTTCAGACATCCACAAAAACAACGAAACAATATACAAATTCATAAAAGAATCATTAGAAAATGTGCAAGTGGAAGCACTCAATTATATTTTGAGGCATGCAAAAAAAAAATATAATAAAATATGGCTACATATTCCAATGAATGGAGGATACAATAAGATTGAAGTCGTACTTATTATTTGTCTGTTAGAGCAATATACTTTGAATGACCACTGACTATAATGCTTATGTAGAAATGTATGTAATGTGAAAGTTCACTCTGGTTAGAGGCTGCATATCAAGAATAAACAGAGCAAAGGTGCAGTCTAAAGCACACTTTTGGCTGGTCTTTCTTTACTAAAAAACATTCAAATATACCCATTTAAAATCTATGTAAAGTAGTGTATTTATATAAGTAGAAAGGGATTGAGTCAATAATTGATGAATGTAACAGGTTTAAGCCTATAAGTTTGTCACTGAATGTACACACTTTGTGCCACAGTTGTATTAACTACAAGCAAGTGCCATATCTAGTTAACAATTAAAATATACATGGCAGCCAATATCAACGGTGGAGGAAGGACCCAGAAAAATCCTGGAAAGAATCACTGACCCACAAGAAGCTACCGGCAATATATTTAGCAATATTTTTATCATTTTAAATGGAATAAGTGTAACTTGATTAGATGTAAGCTTCAATTAAATTTTTTTGAGTAAACACAACCAATCAAAGGTATTGGTCTGCAAAACTAACCAAAAAGTTTAACATCATAATGCTTATCATTTTATGCAGTACATAAAACAATGTGTCACCATCTCCTGTTGATGTTGTTTCGGGGTTTCAACTCAATATCTCATCGCAAGATGGGCTTAAAAATGGTGGCCAGTATAAGTATATGACGGAGAAAGGTTGATGGAAAAGATCAGTTAGCAGCAGAGGGGGTGAATCGGACAACCTTTTTCGGATATTTTTGATTATACCCTTAAAACGGCAAATAGAACCTTCCTGCGAAAACTCATTTTTTAACCAGAAAAAAATAAGTCTCCATTTGACAAATAGACCCTTAGTGATTTTTGTCTGAAAACATGAGTTTTCGCAGGTGATACTTTATTCGCGTTTTCGTTGATTAATCATAAATGTCGCAATGATGTTGTGACTCACCCCCTCTGCTGCTAATGGTTTACGGTGAAAATCGTCCGATTTACCCTCTCTGCTGCTACTGTTTCAACCGAATATTTTATCAAGTCCTTAGGACGAAAATCACTACGACTTTACAAACAGACTAATTTGTAAAACCTCCTCTTGTAAATCAATCAGATTATTAGACTGGTCAGTGAGTTTGAAATTAATTCTGGTTAATGAATTATTATGACATCGCATATAGACTGGATTCACCGGGGACTCAATTATTAAAAATCCTGGAGGGGCTGTTGGTGCAAATGAATACAAAATATATCCTTGCTGAGCTTGATTTGATCATTCTAAATTTATTTGATAGCTTCCTTCGATAACATCACACACTAAATTGATCGCTATCACCGATGAAATATTCACATTGAACGGAGCAATATTCCTGCCGCCACCATCTGGGTCATTATTGTGTGTCAGGATAGTTGTTTGTGGTTGTGATGGTGTTTTTTTCCATTTGTCATGGATTTTTTTGAAACCTTCATCGATGGTGTCACTGAGATGTTTTGTTAGTTGTGGTGCGTTATATCCTGGTAGTTTGAATGTTGGAATATCTTCTATGCGGATCTTATAGTCTGTTGCAAATAAATCTCTTGTTTTAGGACTACTGTCACCTAATACCTGTTGAATAATTTGCGCATTAAATGTTTCCATGTCATTGATGATTTTGTTACATGTTTCTACAACGCTGATAAATTCATCTCGGGTGAGAGTGCCGGATCTAAGGGATATTAACAACAACAAAATATCTCTATTCATCTCTCCGAAATTTACAGTGATGTCATCCGGTCGAAGAATGTGGTAGATCTTCCTAGTGGGATGATCTACCAATTCAATAAAAAAATGCAATTTATCATAATCGCTATAGCTTTTTACTGGATTGTCAGATTTTATCCTGTCGGTGATATAATCAGTTTTTTGTGGTTCTGGTAATTTAACGGTTTTTTCCCGGGGTGGGATTTCAGGCCATCCTAGTACGGTCCTTATTGAGCTTTGATAGATATCTACGACATAACCCTCTGTGCTTATTTCAATGGCAGATGATAGTGTCGGCTCATGAACTGTTATAGCTATTTTTGATTCTTTTCCAGTAATCGATTTTATTCTACGCGCGAATTCATTATTGATTTGTTCGATTTGGTATGACCCTGTTGGTATGGAAACAACGTTCCAGTCTGGGGTACCGTCGTCTTTATTCTTATTTGCAAATACCAGTGAATTATTCGGTTGTTGACCACCAAATGATTTTGACCTAATATTTGGCCAGCTGTGATACACTCGTAATTTTGCTAGCGCGATTTCCTTCACTGGGACCGGAGAGGGGAAATTCACACTGAATTCTGGATTCGTTGATGTTATTGAGATCATGCTGGTTTGTACTGGGTTTGTGTTCTCCACTATTTGTTGAAGTAATTCCATCTGTGTTGTCATTGTTATTATATTCATGATGTATTTCTAATTTTGACATCGCAGAATCATATATATCTACCATCGCTGAAAACTCACTCTCTGATATAATTGTATCATCGAGAGATGACGATATCAATGAGGATAATTGCGAGCATGCAGTGGACACAACATGAAATTGAATTATGTAGTCTTGTAGTTTTCGTTGGCTGCATGATGATATTTTTTTAGTGATTATTGAAATTATTCCCGCGATTGTTGTTGCCGCAGAAATGCAAATTGGAACAGCTATCGGGGCCATCATTGTTACTGAAGACAGTATAATACCTGCTCCGGTGATTACACCACTCACTGAATACACGGTAACATCAATTGCGGTAATTCTCCTGCGATATTTTTTAATTTTCATTGCATACTCCTCAGACAGGGTTTTGAGTCTAGTTTGATACTCTCTGACCTGATCATAGCGATATTGCGATGATGAAATCATTTTTATTTTAAATACGCTAGCGTTTTCAATTGAAACCGTTAGTGAAATTGCTTTGCAATTTTCAACTTAAATCCGCTACGAATTCCACATACCATGTTGTTGAGACCCTAACCAAATTTTTATCAGTAGATGTGATTGTGAACTTTTCAGTTGTATTCTTGTCGATGATCGTTGAAATCGTATTATTGACCCCAGATGAACTGGACGATGAAATATTAAATTGAGTCAATGGTGTCACTAGTGTTAATCGATAAATACCCTTGACGGTTGCAGTGATATCTAATTTGTTGTTTGTAGGTGTCCACGCAAATGATCCGTGTTGGATCGTGTATACTACGTTATTGGTTTTCTCATGAGGGATTTTTGTTTTTTCAATAATTGTTATCATCCTCGAAAAATCATTTTTGATGGCCTCGGTGAAGATTTTCGTCTCATCGATGGATTTTTTGATATCCGGAAGTTTTAGTTCAATTTTATCGAATGTAGTTCCAATAAATTTATCAATGATATTTCTACGAAATGAGGTAAACTGTTTTATGTGTTCTTCGGTTTTAGATTGAAGTGTTGCTAGTTCCAACGCAGAATCGTTGAGAGTTTTAAATCGATCTGTAATCGTCGAAAAAAGTACACCCGGTTTGAGTTTACCCTGATCGGAAAATAACGCGATAGTATCCTCGATTGCGTGTCGTTGTTTAACTAAAATATCATCCAGAGAAATATTACTAGTTTTCAATTTACCCTGTTTGTCCTGAAATACAACTATTTCATTCGGGTCAACACTTGTTAAATTTAACGTCTCAGCGATTTCATCTTTAATTTTTTTTTTATATCACCGGTTGCAGTGTCATCGGGTTTGGGTTTCAGAAGTCTTCCCCAAATATCAATCATGATATTTTATACACCTCTCTCTAAAAAGCGATTACTAGTGTATTCATTTACGACAATATGAGGTGGTTTTCTAGATGCTGAAATAGCGTCAAGGACATTTAATACTTCACTGCCGCATATTGGTGGGTCATTGATTTGTTGTGTTGGTAGCGTAGAATACCAAGTCTTCATTGAAATTTTTTTTATATAACGCATAAATTCTTTTGGCGGGGCTAATCCATATGAATCAAAATAGACAATCCCACGTGGATCAATAGCGTATGCAACCCAGTGAGTTCCGGGTCCGGTGCTGTTATCGAGATTAATGATACCTGTTTCAGTTTTGTTTGGTTGATGTGGTAATTGATCTTTCATAAAAACACCTCTGAAATTTTTAATCGCAAGTTTTTTAGCAGCATCCATTAAATCAAAATTGGACATAGATTCCTCAATTAATAAACCGTTCCTGGTAGTCTTAGACCCCTTCCGCTGTACCATGAATACGGGGTTCCTGGTAGTCTCAGGCCTTTTCCGCTGTACCATGAATACGGGGTTCCTGGTAGTCTTAGACCCTTTCCCTTTTTTTTATATCCTTGTCCAGTTGCCTTTTTCAACGCCATTCCTGTTGCAGTACCAACGGCTCCTAACGCCGCTGCTTTAGCCACTGCTGGGGCTGCTGCTGCAATCAATGCTGGTATTGCAGCTAACAATGGAAATATACCGCCTGTTTTAATCATATTTTTGATAGCAGCCGCAGAAAGAGTAATCTGAACACCCTTTTTTGCTACAAGTGCATCATTGAAATGTTTTATTTGACGAGTTGTCAGCGATAATTTATTTGCACCACCAGTCATTTGATTAGGTTTCAACGTGATTGTGGTTCCACATTTTTTAGCCGATTCTGATTGCAATTTTTTGATTTGACCAGGAGTTAACGCAACACTAATAACACTATATGACATTATACATAATAGATTGATTCTAAATCGTTTACAATTTCAATGAAAAATCGAGAAAATCAAAGATTTTCCACTGGTGCATCAATGATTCTCATTCTTCCTCCAACACCTTCAAGTAGCATTGATTTATCACTGAGAATGACAGCAACCGCTCTATAATTAGCAATACCACCAGGACGGGTTACACGGGCTCTAAAGTGTATATCAACAACAGATTGTCTCATCAAATCAAGATGTTCCAATGAAAAGTAATAAATCGGATAGAGGCTTTTGAAATCCAATTGTGATATTTGCAAACCAGTATCCACATTTAGATCACGTGCCATAAATGACAACAGGTTATGATATACACGTGCAATATGATTTTGACCGTAATCAAGTTGTACATCTTCAGATGGTTCCTGTTGTCCGTTTATTCTCAGTGAGACCTCTCTAACACCTAACTGATCAAATATCATATGACTTCGTTGTTGATTACCAACTCGTGCATTATTCTGTAACGCCACAAATATATGACGTGGAGCTGAAACACCTTGTTTTGATGCCAGATGCCAAGTAAATATATCATCAACATTATCTAGTTTAATATCAGTGGTCACTGATAACCAACTCAACAATGATTTTCCTCCTTGGTCCATAAATGATAACAATTTTTCTTCTGCTGTGATTGATGGAGTTAACACTGGCATCCACAATGCTAGTTTTGTTAAAATGACTTTACCATCAGCAACACCAGCATCATGCCATATTGCATCATTATCAGTACCCTTTCGTACAAGCGCTACTGTGTGTTTAGCTCCATAAATAACTTTTCGGACGTTTCTACAGAATCCAAAAATATGATGCAGTGGAATCGCACATGAAAACTGTCGACGCTGTCCATGCAACGTTGCTACGCGTGTTGCAAACCCTAGGTTGTAGTTAGTAATATTATTTATGACATCAAAATCACCAGCTGGTCTTGTATATCCGGCTGGTGCTGGATTAACTGAAGAAGCATGTGTTGCCTTGACTCTAGAATACTGGTTGTGTTCAGGGTGATCAGTAATATCCTTAGAAAACATCATAGATGGACCAGCTGATCTTGTATAATCATCAGAATATATCGCTAACCCTATGATTGTTGTGGCCACATCAACATCACGATCAATGGATTCAATTTCTTTTCCATCAATGAGATATTTAGCGCTTTCAAATAACGCCATAATACCGTTATTGACAAAGCCAACTTTGATAGTTGGGCTAATGTCATATGGAGGATCATTATGAGCAGCATCATTTGTTACAAGTTCTCCTTCTACTTCAATAAATGCTTCACACGGCAAAAAGTATTTACTGGTATCATGAACTTGAAGTTCAATTCGCGATCGGAGATCGGGTTGTATTGCATGATAAGAATAAAATTGAAAATCGTGTACAGAATCATTCTTGCCAACTGGGGCATCCATATCAAACGCTGGATCAGGTGACCTTTTGAACATTTTATTCTATTTATCAGAGTCTAAATCGTGAAATCATAAAAAGATTTTCATCGTGAAAAAACGCTAGCGTGAAAATCCGTAGGATTTCATCGACGTGGTTTTTTAAAGCCACTTCCCGCTATCATGTTTGCTATCATGTTATTTTGGTCACTTGGAGTCACCAATGATGCTAGTTTTTCATCTACTGCGTTATTTATTATTTTACTAACACTTGCAGGCATTTCTGCTGTAGATGGCAATGGTACCGGTTTCTTTTTTCGTCTCACTAATGATGTTATTTTATTCTTCGCGGCTGAAAACGCTTTTCCGGTAAGATCTCCAACAGCACCAATACCCTTATCACGAATAACATCAATGGCTTTCATTGATAATTGTTTAGCTAACGGCATCACTTTTGGAGCCATTCTTGCAAATAACCCAGCAATGGTATTACCTAAACCATCTCCGTAGTATGCTCTATAAACAGGCAATCGTGAATTAACTACATAGACGAGGGTTGGTTTATCATGATTGTAGTGTATGATCATTATTATAAAAACACTAGTGTTTTCAATTGTTATTTATCTAATCAATTCAGTCATTATGATACCCACTTTCCGCTAACTCGCCAATGAAATCTCGATATGTTTTGATATCCATGATACCGCCTTGAAATAACCGTCTACAGATATCAGCTGCTTCATTAATTATTTCCGGAGAGTTATTTCCAGCTCGTTTTCCTCCGATGAGAACTTCTAACCGTGATATATCACTGAGAATGTTACCAGGACAAGTAACGCTAGCGTTTCCAACTAGACGATTTTCCCGTGAAATTCCACTCCCCAGAAATTCCTTCTCATCGTATGGCTGTCTTAAATGGAGTTGAAATTTTCTCTTGAAGTCCCTGTATTCCTTCATCCTTCTATCTAAATTCCCAGTATTTATTTCATACACTATATCAGCCCATTCATTATGTGACATTCTATAATTCGTATAATTGTCCTTGAAAAACTTCTCTTGTGAATCATAGCTGTTAGCAGCAAATTCACCTAAATTGTCTATATCCTCCTTGAGAATTCGTTTTTTAGCGCTATCGGTAAATATAATTGATATAGGTAGTTGTCCACTAACTAGTTCTTCCTGAAATCCTTCAAATTTTCGTTCTGAAGCGGTTGATATATCCTGAGGAAGTGTTTTTAATGATTTTTTTGTTTGTTTAGTTCTTTTTGCTATTTTTTCTAACACAGGGAGAAAAGTCTCTTCTTGTTTTTTTCCTTGTTCAGAGATTGTTGACACTATCTGTTTCGTTGTTGTAGTTATTGGTTTAAACAACTCTTTAGATTCCTCAGCAAAGTCAGTCTGAAGACTCTGTCGTTGTTGCAGTTTATTTCTGACAGAGTCACGAATTGGTACAAATCTCTTAATTGCATCTAATCGTTCACGAGCCAATCGGGTCGTTAATGCTTCATTGACCATTATTTGAAATCGCAAACCATTTTTCAATTGCAAAACAATTTTCCCCATCGATGATTCCACCCTAACGGTCCAATATTTTATTGCTGTGAAATATTTTTATTTTTATTGCTGTGAAATATTTTTATTTTTTATTCACTGATTTCACTGATTTTTTGACAGTTTTGGTGGTTTTTCACTGATTTTTTGACAGTTTTGGTGGTTTTTCACTGATTTTTTGACAGTTTTGGTGGTTATTCTCAAAGAAATTTAATGGTCAAGTAGTCGATTTTGCATGGGATTTTCCGTAGAGAAAAGCTGTTAGGATTGATTTTCATCGATTTTGAGCCAATTTTTGATGATTTTCAGTCATTTTTGATGATTTTTAGTCATTTTTTGATGATTTTTATCAAAAAACCACGTAGGGTCAAGTAGTCGATTTTGCATGGGATTTTCCGTAAAGAAAAGCTGTTAGGATTGATTTTGATGGTTTTTCAGTTGAGTGGTCGATTTTGCGTAAAGACATGATTGTTGCAACAGAATCTAGTGCCATTGAAATATTTTTACTACTGAAATAATTTTATTTGTAGTGCCTCTGAAATATTTTTACTACTGAAATAATTTTATTTGTAGTGCCTCTGAAATATTTTTACTTTTTTGCCTGTTTATCACTGATTTTGTGTTATTTTTGTACCATTTTGTACCATTTTGATGGTTTTTTCAGTTGAGATTTTACGGTCAAGTAGTCGATTTTGCATGGGATTTTCCGTAGAGAAAAGCTGTTAAGATTGATTTTCATCATTTTTTAGCTATTTTTCATCAATTTTTGCCTGTTTTCAGCGACTTTTGGTCATTTTTCATCGATTTTTATCAAAAAACCACGTAGGGTCAAGTAGTCGATTTTGCATGGGATTTTCCGTAGAGAAAAGCTGTTAGAATTTTATTCAGTGATTTTTTTATTCAGTGTGAAATAGTTTTTGATAATTTCAATCAAAAAGTGCTAAAAAAATATGAAAATCCCATTGAGATTTTACGGTCCCAATCAAAAAATGATAAGGGTCGGGCAATCAATTTTCTTGAATTAGTGCTCGTAGGTTTCTAATTTTAGAGTTGACTTCTTTTTTCAATTCGTATTCGTTACCTAATTCTTTTCGTATCCCCTCTACGATAGTATACAACGGGACGAACACACTGATGTCACTGGAAAATGAAAGAGAGTCTCTAATAGAATTCTGAATTCTTTTGATGAGTGCATATTTCTTTGGTAGCATATATTTATTGTTGTTAACTCCGTATTCTATATCCTGAAAATCAGACACAGTTTGATCAGGATTTAATCCATCTGATAGTTTGATATCCTGATTTTTCAATTTTGCTATTTCAACTATGATGCTATTCATGTTTTCAGAATTCATTATTCTATAACATGACATATCTCTAATTGAAAAATATGACGCATTAGACATAACTAAATTGAACTTTTTGCCCGCTCTTTTTTGAAATAGCCGATCGATAAATCCCCTCTGCAACGAATCGTACTGAGGCTCTACAAATATCGAAAAATTTACCGGCTTCATATAATGATTGAAATATTTTCTCTTCGTTAGTTATTGTATTCAAAGATTTTACGGGTCTCGCTTTATTTGAACAAGTGCCAGTCTTCCCCCTTTTCAAATTCTCACTTTGTGTGATAGCTTGCAGATTTGATAAAGAATTGTTTTTCGGATTAGAATCCTTGTGATCGATAACAAAATCATCCTCGATCAATCCATTGAAACATTCAAATACTATTCTGTGATTGAGATAAGTTTTCTTTCCAACAGTAAACCTGAAATACCCATGAATACTCACAACACCAACTGGTTTCTTTAGTCTACGGTTTCTGACAGTACCATCACTGGATGCTTCATAATTTGTAATCAAGGGATGCTGTCTGAATTCTTGGTTCATTCGTATACATAATACTATTGTTTGTCTAATTCATTGTTTGGTTCAATAATGAACCTTTCAATGTAGTCTTGAGGGGTTCTTATGATTTTGTCAAGGACGTTGTCAGCGTCAGGGTCAAAATTTCTGATTGATTGTCCATTTTTGATTCTTTTATCATAATAACGCTTCAATTCCCTGTATCGCTTACCACCGCAATTTAGACATAATCGTGATTTTCCCCTGACCCCAACCCCACATCGAATACAGGGTAACGGACCATGGCTTCCACGACGAAAGCTTTGCATATGATACCCACAGAACTCATTTCTGCATGATTTGTTACACGGGATTACTGATCCAATCATAAGCCATTTGCAGTGATTCATTATACATAAATCTTTCATTTAAATGCTTGTTTTAATTATAGTATGGAGGAGTTCGAGAGATTATCGAAAATTAAGCCCTGGAAAAGTGTTCAATTCAATCTTGATAGAGTTTCTGATACACCAAAGAATAAAATTCTTGATAGAACCTTGATTAGTAAAATCAGGGACTGTTTTAATGAATTCAAGCGTGATGGGGCAGCTCATTGTTGGTCGACATTTCGAATACAAGGCCGTGTTGACGCTACCATGAATGATGAAAAAGCAGCAGTGATAATCTCACGTCTTGGGGAAGAAAGAACTTTTTTTCGAATAAAATTCCTTATCCGTGATAATGGAAAATGGATCATTAGGGATAAATTTGAACCCATTCTTAAGGACAAAAAAACTGTCACTGTGAATCAGGATTCAAAACCAGGAATTTTGACTGGAATTGATAAACCATACTACGAAAGATCTTATCCTGTCACAGCAGTTGTTTACGGGATATATCCGCTCAATGACAAACCTGATATTGCAAAACTAGCACCCATGAAATATTCGACAGGGCTCAATTGTGTAGCAACACGAATAATGGAACACTTCACAAATGCGTCCCGGGGAAATAAACTAACTGATCTAAGACGAAAAAAAATAACCGAATGGGAACTGACAGTGAAACAGCATGGGGCAACAATTCAGGATATAGCTAAATTAGAAACATCATTGAGATTTCCAATATCAGTAACGACAATCACCGGTGAAGTATTATACGAATCGAAATATAAATCAAAAGGAGCCCCAATACAGATTATTGATCATAACGAACACGCGTGGTCATCTGCAGTAACAATATTTCCACGGGATAGAACCGTAAAATATCTGTTTGGAACAGAAGAGTTTTTTTCAGAGCAGAAATTATTTGATGCTATTTACCATTTGAGTAAAAACGATCCTGTGTCAATGTGGCTATTTCATAGTACTTCAGACGAGGAATGTAGATTTGATCAGTTTGTAAGGCCCAACGGAGAATTGTACCGTACTGAAGAGCTGCATAATCAAATGAAACAACTAGCTAGTGAGTTTTCTCCAGAGAACTCTCTGGAGGAAGACAACGATCAATTATTAGCAAACTGTTTTACACTACCATCAATTGCAGCACATTTTGCTAGAAAGAAAAACGCGTGGAAACCAACACGAAATGAGTTTTTATCAGATGTCA
Organism: Unio pictorum; assembly: GCA_030141615.1. Lineage (NCBI taxonomy): Eukaryota > Metazoa > Mollusca > Bivalvia > Unionida > Unionidae > Unio > Unio pictorum. Next base: position 2,387,917 of record JARLTB010000196.1, read on the forward strand.
GATTGTCCTGTCTTGAATACGGCCATGGAGGATTATGGAATACAAAATACGACCCTGATACCGTTATTTCAGTTGATATGATTGCGTGTTATCCAGGAAGTTTTCTTGGGTATGGAGAATGCGAGAAATATTTCAAACGATTTGGACACCCCACACACGAAATGACCCGTGTTGCTATTAATGGACCACTGCCTGAGTTTGATTTAATCGGATTCGCTTGTGTAGTATCATTTGAATTGGCTGAGGGACTTCATCCGTGTAGTTATCTTTGGATTGGTAAACACATGTCTGAAAAACACTGGATGCCAATAGTGTTATTACGGTATATGCTTGATTGTACGATGTTAAAATCATTAATTGTCAGTGAAGCAATTATATCCTATCGAGCACAGAAATCAGTCTGGTTACCACAACCTGATCTAGAAAAAATAATTAGCGAAGAGCGAAAACTGTTTCCTGATTTTAATGAACAACAAATCATGAATTGGTCCAAACAGTTATTTGAAATCAGAAACAATGAAGCAAAAGATCTTGGACGAAGAATAATCGGTAAATTCACTCAGGGTGGCAAATACGACAATACGAGATATTCTTCACGATTGATTATAGACAATGCTGAATACGATTTTGTAATCGCGGATTTAACGAATAAAGGCCTATATGTCAATCGTAAGGACGCATTTCTGTCCGATGGAACCAAATTAGGTACAATTGTTACCTACAATGATGGATACAATCCGCAGTACACACACTTAAGAGCTTCTATGCTTGGTTATGCTTCTATTAATCTGTTTTCAATGATCAATAGATTTCCTGACACCGCAGTTAGAGTTGCCACTGATTCATTTTACATAAATAGCAAAATGGCTGATTTTAAGGCTACTGGCAACGAGAATTGGGGGTCATGGAGAATTAAGAAAGAAATGCTTCATGATTATATTCCATCAGCAGATGTTACCATTGAAAATAATTATTTAGAAAGCAATCAGTGTTCAGAATTTTCTAATGCACCACCGATTTCTGATCCAATATGCCGGTATAAAACAGTTTATTTAAACGGCTGTGGTGGGTCAGGAAAAACAACCCGGGCAATTGAGTTATTTCGTGTTTCCAATCCAAATATGATTGTACTAACACCGACTCACAGACTTGCAAGAGAGATGATACAGAGAGGGGTAAATGCCTGCACTTATCACAGCTTTTTCCGATGGAAGGGAGATAAATGGACTCCTGAGCGTATGGGAGAGAAATTTATTCCTGAAATCATGATTTGGGATGAAATAGACACAGTGTCAGAAGATGTATTAAAAATATTTCTTGAGTGGTTGTTATTGAAAAATACAAAAATCGTCATGTGCGGTGATCACGGCCAACCACCACCATTTGTCGGTGCATCCCCCCATGAATGGCTAAAGGGTTTTGTAGACTATTATGAAGAAATTGATACCGATCATAGATCACTTGATGAAAAATTAAAAGAATTTAAGAAACTAATTAGATTACAACCGGATAGAATCCAGTGTGAAATAGCCCGTGAAATAATTTCGGAAACTCCAATGAATGAGTTTTGGGAAGCATGGAGACCAAACGATTTGATCATTGCAAGTAGAAAAATAGTCAGAGACACACTTCAGATGAAATTATTTGAATTGCATAAACAAAAATTTGCAACACTTCCAGTGCCTCTTTGTTATAGGCCATCGGATACACGAAAACAGAACATTGAAGTTGATATTCCAGGCTCAAAATCCGAAGGATTTCAAAAACAAATTCTGGTATTAAATGATATTGTGCTGGTTGATATCAATGTCGTTGAAGATGCATTGCGTGCTAATAAATCCCCATGGACGCTAGGATACGCAGCAACAATACACTCTTCACAGGGATTAACTATATCAGATACAATTGTTTGGATAGTAGATAATCGCATAGAATGGTCGAATTTAGTCTATCTCGCAGTATCCAGAGTACGAAAAATAAATCAACTTCGAAGAATTGTCCTCGATGATGAAATCATTGGTGATGATAATGACACCACAATAGATGATATTATTGATAAAAAAACTCTCCGGTTACAAACAACAGGACAAAAAAAACAACGAGAATTTGATATTGATGCTGAATTAATAATCACTTTGAAGAAACAACAGAATAATCACTGCGCAAGTTGCAATTGTATAATGCGTTGGCAGTATTCGGATAAGGATCCTCGCCAATTTACCGTTGACAGAAAAAATAACAATCTCGGTCATGTCAGAAATAATGTGATGTTGACTTGTCTTGAGTGCAATAGACGCAAGGGTGCTAGTTAAGACCATGCGGTGGCAATTGAGTATCCTCGGGTATCACTTGTAATTGTTGTCTAGTAAAACCCCGCTGAGGGGCAGTTGAATCCAGTTTATAGATTGGAGGTCTACCCGTAGATCGTGTTATACTAGATATCTTGTGTGCAGTAACACTCCAAATAGGATCAGTAGCCCTTTTTCTGCCACCCTCAAGCTCTCCTGGTTCGTATAAATATCTCACAATGACATTACTACCAAGAATTGGTTCTTTGAAATCTTTTTGTGGTTTTTCAGGTATTGACTTCTTTTTAATCGCATTGATGGGTTTCATGTTGATGGTTCTAGTAATCTCGTTATTCAGTGCAGTAATCACAGCTGGTAACCTTTTAACTCATTCACGGGATCTTTTTTCTTGGATGAATTCTTTTGCGTATTGATATCCAAATAACCGCTCAGCAAGGGTTTTATTAAACCGTTCTACAATTGCCTGATCACGATGCAGTGCAGTATGCCCCCGTCTGATAGTGACATTGTGATATTTCATTGTAGATAACACTGCACCCTGAAATTCCTTGCCAGGATCAATTTGTAATAGATTTGGCCAGTGCAGAGGACCCCTTCGATAAATCTTTTCAAATGCAGAAGCTACTTCAGTGGCCGATTTTGTTTTTAACGGTTCTGCTTCTTTGTATCGACTTGCAATATCAACTACGGTTAATGCGTATTTGTAACCGTGGTCATGTGGCAGAAATAATAGATCAGCCTGATGAACTTCATTAGGAAAGGTCACATCAAAATGCGAGACATTAATTTGTTTAGGCGGTGGTAAGTAAATTTGCCATAGTGCCTGTTTGGATAACCAATGAGCCGCAGTGGTTTTTTTCACTTTTGCAGCGCTAGCGAGTTTATGGATTGCTGCTTTACCCTTCCAGTATCCTCTTGGGGAATAATAAATAGATTCCATGTTGTTATTAATTACCAGCACCTAACATCAATTTACTTTTCATTGCCGACTTTATCAAAAATGAAGCCAATTTTTCTTTGAAGGATTTATCAGGAATAGCATTTAACGCATGAATTAATTTCACATCTGCTAGATGCCTGTGTTGCAAATTGCTGCTTTTATAAGCAACATCATGAAGGTGACAGGCCTTATCAATAGCGTTTATTGGTTCTTCACCGGGGTTGGGTTGGTTATGATTATTGAGTCTGATATCTAATCGTGTTCCCGGGCCACAGTAGCTATATCCTGGAAGGTGCTTTTCTCCAGGGTATTTTGCCCATGGGGTTCCAGGGAGTTTTGCTAACTTGGCAGCGATATCACCTCCTCGTTTTTTTTTAAAGGCTCTTTGGGTTTAGAAACAAATCTAAATTTCTTTGTACTACACTGTACACATTTACCAGAAAGCGCTGATCGGTTATTTTTAGTCGTAATCGTCGTCAAGTCATCTGTGCCAGTACGCGCCCTACACTTCACACAATATAGATCCATAATTTATATATAACGGCATGAATATAATTGATTATTCAGCTACCCGACGACGGGAACCTATTAAACACCATGAAATGTTGCCGAATTCAATTAGAATGATTATAATCGGACCATCTGGAAGCGGAAAGACACAATTGCTACTTAATTTGATAACGAGATGGATGAAATGGAACAAATTGTATTTAATAGCCCCGAGTGTGGACGATCAGCGATGCTATGAAGTGCTAAAAGATTTTAACGAGAAAGCAAAAGAATTTCAAATCGATGATGATATTATTGAATTTATTACTGATATAGAGGAAGCCCCGAGCATTGATGCTATTGATGGAAGTATTAACAATTTAGTGGTATACGATGATATCATGTTAGATAATCAAAAAAATCCTGCTAGAATATTTTCCCGAGGCAAGCATAAAAACACTGATGTGATATATGTCACTCAACAGTACACACAAATACCAAAAGTGATCAGAGATAATTGCAATCTGCTGTGTGTATTCAACGGCGTTGATACTCATACGCTACGAAATATTCATCAGACCTGGTGCAGCGGTGATATGAATCATAATCAGTTTAGAAATTTCTTTAGTCACGCTCAGTCAAAACCACACGGATTTGTGACAATAAATTTAGCAGACCCTAGGACACGATATCGTATAGGACTTGATAAAATATTCGGTTGAAACAGTAGCAGCAGAGAGGGTAAATCGGACGATTTTCACCGTAAACCATTAGCAGCAGAGGGGGTGAGTCACAACATCATTGCGACATTTATGATTAATCAACGAAAACGCGAATAAAGTATCACCTGCGAAAACTCATGTTTTCAGACAAAAATCACTAAGGGTCTATTTGTCAAATGGAGACTTATTTTTTTTCTGGTTAAAAAATGAGTTTTCGCAGGAAGGTTCTATTTGCCGTTTTAAGGGTATAATCAAAAATATCCGAAAAAGGTTGTCCGATTCACCCCCTCTGCTGCTCAGTAAGAACCACTAACCCAGTAATCTACTGGCCATCCCTGGCTGAGTTTAAGCGTATCATAGATAAAGTCAATAAATACACAACCATCACAAATTTAATATGGGCTGCATCGTAACATGGTGGTTGCAATTGATAAAATGGCAAAAACAAAATAATAGCCAATAGAAGCCTGAGATCATGACAAATTAATAACCAGCAGCATCTTATCTGTCAGACTGACATAAAAGAAAACTTCTTTGTTCAGGCTTATTTACAGCAAAACTTAAGCATATAAAGTGGCAAAACAAAATATGCCATTTTATAATAGAATGCCAGCACTGCCATGATTTCTGGCCAAATAAATGGTCCCATTTTTCTTATGTCGCATCACACATTCCTCTCTCCACACATACTTCATAGCAATCACAGTGTTTTATGGTCCTGCTCTTGCTATATTTCACAATGGTAAAAATATTGCTGATTAATGTTATCGATATTATTAATCTGTGAAATTAAGTATTTAAGTGTGAAGAATTGATCAGTACATGTAGTGGCAGTGTTTTGCTTGTGCAAAAGGATTTCTGTCAAAACTAAACATTAGAGGAGTTGTAGTGACAAGTACAATGACAATAGAAGCCCATTTAACAAAGTTTGTGGTGGTGGTGGTAGCTCAGTCAGCCTAAAAATATGAAGTTTTTTTTTTCCTTCATGTACCACTTAAAACACAGTTTATGACAAAACATGTAATGCTTTGAGGACTGTGAGTGATAGATTATTACAAGCAGATCATAAGAGTATATATGATGAGACAAGGAGGCGTGGTTTTCCAGTATATACCTTTATTTCTATATATACCCAGGAAGGCATGGATATGTGTGGAAAGGGGTTGTCCATATGGTCTCTAGGGACACTACCCTAAAGAAAAGTATATACCTTAAGCACACTTAATGTGTTGCTGGTAGATGGTGAGGTGGGACTTATAAAAAGAATATATTTGTGTAAGCTTTGGGAGTTTGTAATGGTGAGGATGCATCCAATGTATGGTCTAATTTCCCACTGTTGTCAAAACACTTTTCAAAGAAAATGAAGAAGCTGTGTGTTACTATTCATACATGCATGTGTGCATGTTAATATACACTTGCATATGTAATATCTTGATACTCAGTAAATAACACACAATGGCTTGTTTTTTAAAACACTAGGCTTCCTAATAATAAACTGAGCCATCAAAGATGCCGATATCTGTATTAAAAAAATAGGTCGCTTTGACCTACCCTTGGGGTTGTTCATCTATCATGATAAATCCATTGGATGAATGAGTTTGCTACCCATTGAAAATGTAGGTCACAGTAACCAGGAACAGCTGAGGATGACTCATGACAATCATCATGAACATATCATCTCCAACAGCTAGAAATTTTTCACAAATATGAAATTTCAATCCTGGAGGTTAACATGTAACATTAATAAATGGAAGACAATGCATTATGAATTGGGTGGCGGTTGTAGTGGCAGTTGTTGTACCCTTCCCCAATGAACATTTTAAAAAAATGTTGTCTAAAGTAGCAGCTATATGGTTAAAATTATGCCGTGGAAATGCTTCAGATGAAGAAGCTTCTGGGATCTTCACCGCATTGGTCCCATAACCTGGGACTAACTCTCACACACCCCTTGTCTATACCTCTTAAATGATACTCCGGGATCCCTTGTGTCACTGTCACTGATTTCCCATACATTCACCTAAAAGCAAATTTATATTCTGAGCATATATTTATTATTATTATCCCTATAATAGGTTGACCACTGGGTCGGGGAACCATCCCAAGGTTACCTTACAATCGAACATTTCTCATAATCTATAATTCTGACCATTTTATATTGAGGCAGTTCTGAATGATGTGATCCAATAGCCATTGAACATATCAAATCTATATCTGGAGAACTGCCAGTAAAATTTGGCATTCACATTTATTTAGCTTGTAAACATAAAAGAAATCAATGAAAGATATGTCACTGTAACCTACCGTTATCCTAGGGGGTGGTTTTAAGTGATACAAGCAGCACTGACTAAAGTGAATGACAGTATCATACCTATAAATTTCCATTACCTAATGCATAGGATGCTGACACTGCTGTCAAAACTCGAATATTTTTAGACTTCATGCATTCTTTTATTACAGCTGTGTTCCAAAGTTTCAGAGGCTTCAATTCCATTGAACTTTTATTGGCCATAAAAATATCTTAAGATTGCAACAATTATGAAAAACAAGTCAATACATGTCAAAGGTAAACAAATATTTATTGATGGTGAAGTGAATATGGCATAGCGGCATGACTGACTGCCACACAACACAGATATAAAAATAAACCATCTTAAAAAGAATTGAAATATTTGGTATTTTACAGTACATTAACACATGTAAGCTATTTAATAACTATTACAAATTAACAAGAACACAAAATATTGAGCAAAAAATATTTGTGTTCCTTGAATCATTGGTACTATGCAATGACATGTAAGTCTGAATCATTGCACAGTTCTATCACAGCATTTTCCATTTAAACGTTTTGATTCTTGGGAAGAAAACACTATCCTTGTAAAAACATTCACAGCAATTTCTCATTTTAAAACAGATAACAGACTCTGCACATATCATTGATATTATTATAATCATTTAAAGATGTAACTTTTCAATGACTGCATAGGGCATGGAATATTAACTGTTCAAGGTCATACAAATTGACTTTTCAAGGACATGGAATTATTGAAGGTCATGCGCAAAATAATTATCAAGTACCTATAAGAATAATATATTTATCTTTATGATAATTCCCATCATAACCTATGGAAAAATCTGTAAATACAAGTTTTAGTTTATTTTGATACATGTACTAAGAAATATCTAAAAATTCTCAAACTTATAGAATTCACTAACTAAGACGATTGGATTAATGTCTGCACATGAAACTTCACATTCATGTTTATAATACCAACGACAGTGGTTTGCTGATAGCTCATGAATGAACTTTATTGTTTTGTACAAAAGAAAACGAACACATTGCCATATGATTATATTGCAAAGACAAGGGTTTGGAAAGAAGAAGGCATAAAAGTGTTATAATAGAAAAGGCAGCTTCCTCAAATTTGCGACAGCGATGCATATTCATGACAAGAAATGTAGGAATCAGATTAAAAATGAAATTTCATACATATGCCTGCTTCAAAATCACAAGTAATAACCCTACGCACAAAGCGATGATGAATGTGGATGCTTGGCCAAGAAATGGTTTAGTTAGAGACTACTATCAAAGTCAGAATTGAACTATCACTGGACTAAATATACATAATGAATTCTTTAAGCATTTCTTTTTATGACTGTCATTCATTATCAAGAAATATACAAAATGTAAGAGCTTTATGTGATATTTCCGATATTTGTTTCTTACAAGACATGTGGCTTCTTGACAGTGAGTTAGACTGTCTCTTACCCTTACATGACGAGTTCTTTGGATCAGGGGAATCAGCGATTAAATCTTCTAACGATATTCATACCGGTAGACCTTAAAGAGGTGTCAGGGTACTTTACTGTAGATCTCTTACAAATAATATCTCAACATACAACATCTTGATGATCCCAGATTAACAGGTATTACTATCCATATGGGGGATTCCTCCTTGCTTTTATCAATATCTATTTATCTTGTGATCTTGCTGTAAATTTTTGGGTAATTTTTAGATTATTTGGCCAAAATAAATTATATGGTTGAAAATTGATAATACTCTAAATGCTTATGTAGTAGGAGATTGGAATGCTAATATGCTTAAATCCACTTCCTTTGGAGATGAACTTCGCCTATTTTGTGACGAATATGGTTAAATCATATTGGACTTAAAACTAACACTTGACCACACAACAAATTTGACTTACGTCAGTAATTCACACAATACAGTGTCTTGGTTGGATCATTGTGTCTCTACACAGTCTGCTCATTCCGTTTAAAGTGATATGAGAATAATTCACACCCTAGTAGGGTCCGACCATCATCCTACTTTAATGACTATCAAGACTGATCTACTTCACAGATTTGATTCTTGCCCCCAATGAACTCTTAAACTTGAAATACAAATGGATTCTTTACACATTTAAAAGGTCTAAAAATTATGACCCTTGCGCAACTTCCAAATGTAAACAAAATGGATCAAAATGACAATTCTGATTTATTTCACAAAGCATGAGGCATCATAATGAAATGATATTCCCATTTTAGGAAAAAGGACTGGAATTATAATGTGCATGGGTGGATTTCAGTTTGGGGTGCGGCTAAGAATGTATTATAATTATGGAAAATTAATGGAACATATGAACTGTTAAAAACCTACTAGCTAGTTTAATGGGTGCAATTATAAAATCAATTATCAGCAGTACTCATTAGACAAGTACAATTATAAAATCAATTATCAGCAGTACGCATTAGACAAGTACAGATATTTTTGCTTTTAAAACTAATTTTCTAATAACTGAAACAGTAATAATGATTTTACAATGTCAACCTAGTTCAACATTTGTAAAAATGACTCAGTAATGGTTCTATGATTTATTTTAATGCTTATTCCATTATCTTTGGCAAGTACTTTGTGTGTGTCATTTGAACTTTTAAAATAGCTTTAACAATTTTCCAGTCATACTGCTACGACGTCTGCAGTGTGACAGTTTATAGTTATGTCTTGTACTGGGGCATCATGCTGCAGACATGTAACATGATGTCACACCCAGTCACATTATCCTGACACGAGGCTAACCAGTCCTAACACTAACAGCTGCTTGTACTATATTCATAAGTCTTTGGTATGATTCAGTCAGGGTTCAAACCTGCAATCAACATCTGAGGCAGACACTCTAACCACTTAGGTCACTGGAGTGATTTTTGTCAAGTATCAGAACTAAGCATGTACCCTCCCCATATCATTTACCATGATCAGATGCTGTTACTGCCAAAAATAAAACACTGATGCTTTTTTCTCAAAGCTGACTACAGTATTGCTGTTTTTGTTGGAGGGTTTAATGCCAATTTTCAGCACAAGATAGGCTATATGTGGCAGACAGTATAAATGGTGGAAGAAGAATTGGGGAAAACCCCAGAAAGAACACTTACCCATATGAGCCTTCTGGCAAGCTTTCTCATGTACCCACATTTGCAGAGCCTGAGACTCAAATCCAAGCACATTGAGGTGAGACGGCAGTGATACATAATGGTGAGTGCCTTAGACCACTTGGGGCTCTATAGAACACTCGATCATTCAAATATGTATAAATTTATATTTAAAAATCGTTCCATTTTTATACATATTTGATGATAAATTTTCTGGAAATATTACATACCTTTCTGACTAATCATTCTTCTGTTCTATCCAGACTTTTGTGATAAATTTATGCATGGAAAATTCTGATTTTAAATGTAAACATTAGAAAATTATAAACATATCTGAAGTCATATTTCTGACAGATGTACAAACTTTGCGATTCTAATTATTTTAAAAAAAACATCTGATACCTTGACCTTCATCTCAAATGCCTTAAACACTGACATTAAAACAAATGTCTAAAAGATCTGAGCCAAAATTTACATATCAAAAGCAAACAGTTTTGAGATAAAACTCTCTCTCTCTCTCTCTCTCTCTCTCTCTCTCTCTCTCTCTCTCTCTCTCTCTCTCTCTCTCTCTATATATATATATATATATATATATAACCCCTGCACTTGTTAGTGTTGTCTTGGAAAATTTTACAAAAATGTCAAATATTTATGCAATACATGAATCATCAATCAGTGCAGCCATCTAAATATGACATTTTATTTTCTTTGTTATCTTCCTCCACTAAATTATAAAAGAAAGCATGAAGAAGACAAATATTATTGATATTACTTCAAACACAACAAGGAAAACAAAGAATGTCTGTGGTTCAGGCAAAGGAGGTAATAGAATGTGACCCAGTTTGATTCTAGAAAATTAATGTGACTTAATTCGATTCTGGATATCAATGGGACTCATTTTGATTATGGTTATTTCAACACAATGAGGAATACATAGAGCCAGTAAGTATAATCTTTTTATCTTTTTCCATATATCTTTGAAATATGTTAATTTGTCATTGCATGTTAGAATTTCTAGTTTACGCAAATACATGTATTGAAAAACTTAATTTCATTATTGCCGAATAGAGTTTCATTTATATACATTTCTAAAAGCTATTAAATATTACTGAAAAATTTGTTCAAACAAGACAGCATCTGCCATACGTATGAATGGCGATACGTTCCTTAGGAACCACTTCCGAACAGAGTCGGAAGACACTGATGAAGGTAGGCTCATTAGAGCCTACAGAGACACGTGACCCCAAGCTTTAGACCTGTCAAGCATCAATGCCCGAGACAGACATAATACGGCTGTCCTACACACCGCAAGAGATATAAAATCCTCTAACATAAGACACCTTTATTCAAATTAGGAGGGGCATCTATATTCTGTACCCAATCAAATCGAGAATTCCTACTTCTCAAGGGTAACATCGAGTGAGGTGACATAGTGGTAAAAGTCACAGCCCCGACCCCAATTAATAAACTCGTTCAGAAAAAATAATAGACATTTATGTCTACAAACATTTCCATATGCAACACCCCTCAACACAGTCCAAAAAGGATCTGAAAAACAAATGGGTATAAAAGCCCTTGATATAAGGAAAGAGACATAAAAAACAATGCCGGGCATCCACACAGAAAAAATCCGTCAAAGTGGACAAATGTGACGCACCAAAAATCCCACAAGTTTTAAACATGGTTCTACTGATGCAATCAAATGAGACCATGTGGCATCTGTAGCAAAAAAAGTACACGATAGGTGGAAGTGTCCCCTACCACCCTAACCCCCCAGCCCAAATGGGCCAACCAGAAAATAACCCAAATACACACAGTTCTTCAGAAAGGACAGCAAATACATTGATATGATATGCACAAGCTGTATCCACACTACCCCTAAACCCTATAACTACACCAAACATACTCACACCTGAATCCCCAACTCTAGCACCACCAACAGAGAACCAACCTACTCTTCTAGCAGAAGAGATCACTACAGAGCCACAATACAAAATCCAAAAAATCGATAACCGAGCACAAAACTCAGAAAAAATCTTCACCCAAGACAAACTCTCACTGATTAGCACAGATTCGAAGTGAGATTTAGAAACTGAGAAAAAATAGACTCCAAAGAAGGCCAAGAATAAATGAAAAGCACTATTACTGAAGCAAAACCAAAGCAAAGGACATCAAACCTCAAACAAACACAAAGAACAGAACCAATCTGACACCCCGAACACTCTGATGATCAAACAGATTTTAAAGGAAATGGTACCTAGGCCCATACTGACCCCGATTAAACCAACAAGCAACTCTGCTAACACTCCAACAACAACATCAACAACAACCAAACCCACCAAAAATGATGACTTACATAGAGAGGATCTTACGAACCCAACAACTACAACAACAACAATTAGGCCAACCCACACTGCAACCATTAAATCTATCAAAAACACACCATGAACAAATACAGACAGTGACTTCAAACTCCCCTCTCTAGCCCTAGCAGAAGAGATTACCACCACAGAGCCTCAATACAAAATCCAAACAATCAATAACCGAGCACAAAACTCAGAAAAAGTCTTCACCCATGACAAACTCTCACTGATGAGCACAGATTCGAAGTCAGATTTAGAAACTGAGAAAAAAAATCCACTCCAAAGAAAACCAAGAAAAAATGAAAGGCACTATTACCGAAGCAAAACCAAAGCAAAAGACACCAAACCTCGAACACAAAGAGGAGAACCAATCTGACACCCCGAACACTCTGTTGATCAAACAGATTTTAAAGGAAATGGCACCTAGGCCCATACTGACCCTGATTAAACCAACAAGCAACTCTGCTTACACTCCAACAACAACATCAACTAAACCCACCCAAAATGATCACTTACATAGAGAGGATCCTACCAACCCAACAACTATAACAGCAACAATTAAACCAACTCACACTGCAACCATTGAATCAACCGAAAACACACCATGAACAAATACAGACAGTGACTTCAAACTTCCCTCTCTAGCCCCAAAAGAAAAGGATTGAAATATGAAATCCTTAATGAAAAAAATCGTATTCCATAAAACAGTTACCCTTGAATACAAGACCCATGAAATAACTAAAAAGACATTTGAAGCTCAACAACTCCATTCTGGAACTCCCAGAACTTTTTTTTTTTACGGGATGGAAAACTTCATTGAATCCTTGGAAAATCTCAATATAGTATCCGTATGGGACCCAATTAAAGAGGAATTAAAAAGGATATGTAAAAAATACTCTAGGCTGCAAAGCAAAAATAATAGGCAAACAGAAACCGAGTGTCAGAAAATACTAAACAATACTACCTAATATTAGTGAAAAATAAAGAACCAAACCCCCAAAATTCTAGAACATATTCAATACTTCAAAACTACAGGAGAAAAATTCAAGGCAGGTCTCTTCCAAGACATATATAACATTGGCAAAAACATTTATAAACGAGAGGAAGCAAGACATGGAAATGAGAAATGCATTATCAAAACCTAAAATGAGAAATGCATTACCATACGAAAATGAGAAATGCATTACCAAACTAAAGAAATGCATTACCAAACTAAAATGAGAAATGCATTACCAACCTAAAATGAGAAATGCATTACCAAACTAAAATGAGAAATGCATAACCAAACTAAAGAAATGCATTACCAAACTAAAATGAGAAATGCATTATCAAACTAAAATGAGAAATGCATTACCAAACTAAATTGAGAAATGCATTACCAAACTAAAATGAGAAATGCATTACCAAACTAAAATGTGAAATGCGTTACCATACTAAAATGCGATAATACAAAACTTGAAGAAGAAAAAAAAGACATCCTAAATTATGTTAAAACATTATATCAGTCCCTATATAGCACAAAACATACGAGACCAAACACATTTATAAATTTATTAACAATTTAACATTCCCCGTCATCACTAATATTATCTGGGACATGTGTGAAAAGTCCATAACTAAGGATGAAATTGAGGAAACAATTGATGAGCTATCCAGAAATAAATCATCTGGCCTTGAGAGCCTACTGGCTGAGTAAACACCTAGCCTTGATGGCCTACTGGCTGAGTAAACACCTAGCCTTGATGGCCTATTGGCTGAGTAAACACCTAGCCTTGATGGCCTACTGGCTGAGTAAACACCTAGCCTTGATGGCCTATTGGCTGTGTAAACACCTAGCCTTGATGGCCTATTGGCTGAGTAAACACCTAGCCTTGAGAGCTTACTGGCTGAGTAAACACCTAGCCTTGATGGCCTATTGGCTGAGTAAACACCTAGCCTTGATGACCTACTGGCTGAGTAAACACCTAGCCTTGATGGCCTATTGGCTGTGTAAAACCTAGCCTTGATGGCCTATTGGCTGAGTAAACACCTAGCCTTGAGAGCCTACTGGCTGAGTAAACACCTAGCCTTGATGGCCTACTGGCTGTGTAAAACCTAGCCTTGATGGCCTATTGGCTGAGTAAACACCTAGCCTTGAGAGCCTACTGGCTGAGTAAACACCTGGCCTTGATGGCCTATTGGCTGAGTAAACACCTAGCCTTGATGGCTTACTGGCTGAGTAAACACCTAGCCTTGATGGCTTACTGGCTGAGTAAACACCTAGCCTTGACAGCCTATTGGCTGAGCTTTATCAAAACATTACTTAACCCCTTACTGAAAAATTGATACAATAATATCTTTAGACTACAGGAAATGACAAGTACCATGAAAATGGGACTGAGCACATTTATTTATTAAAATAAAGGTGATAGTATGGATTTAAAAAATTGGCGTCCCAATTCTCTTCTTAACATGGGATTATAAAATGTTAAGCCTAATCTGAGCTAACATGCTAAAAACAAGATTGAGGGACATTATCGTGGATACTCAATCATGCGACAAAGAAGGAATACAAATAAACAGTAACATACTATCAATAAAAACAATACTAGATTACATGGAAACAAGAGTGAAATAAATGGGGCACTAATTATATTTGACCAGGAAAAAGACTTTGATAAAACTGAAATCAATTTTGTACTAAAAACACTTAAGAATTACAATTTTGGGATTAACTTAAGAACCTGGATAAAGACATTGTATACAATATAATATACAATAGTCAGTACAAATGAATGGGGCCAAGACAGACCCTTTTCCTATCACTAGGTCAGTGAGACAAGGATGCCCCCTCTCCATGCTCCTATATATCTTGGGAATCGAAACCCTAAATAGAGCTAAACAGGAAGACACAATTGTACAAGGAGTTAACATTCCAAACTATAAAAAACAAGTTTACCTTCCTACACGCTGATGATATATCCATCTTCATCACGATTCATCAATTATACAACAACTTAAACAATTTCAGCTATTTAATGAAACATCAGGGTCACATATTAACCACAAAAAAACAGAAATTCTTTTAACTGACAACTGGAAAAAAAACTACCAAACACTACCAACTGAAAAAAATAAAACATCATATAAAGGTCCTAAGAATATAACTTGGCAAAAACAGCAAAACTCTAAAATCTTAACCAAATCTTACAAAAAATCAACAAGTACAAACTGACTTGGAATATCTGAAACTTCACATTCTTAGAAAATATTCAAATTGCTAAAACGTACTTATTCAACTCTATCAGGCATGAATTTAACATTATGGTCTATGAACTTTATTACATTAAAAAAAAAAAAACGGAAGCAGGTATTTATAGCTTCATTTGGAATAAAATCTATAAAATATCTAGATTCACTCTGCAAAAAGCAAAAGATAGGGAGGATTGAATATTTCTAACATAAAATTAAAACAAACTTCAATATATCTAGATAGAATAAAAAATCTCCAACCCCAACCAATACATGCCAACCAGTGATGAGGAAAAAGCATAATCCAAGTGGTCAAAAAGCGGAATCCAGGCAGAAAAAGTGTAATCCACATAACATGCTAAAATTTCAATAAACAATGATCTATTTGCCCCTCTCGTCTTTTAACATCCTTTACTGTTTCAAGTTTTCATTTATAGCACTCTTAGCTTTACACACACATCGACTAGAATACATCTTAAGACTTTTAGTGCCAAATATTAAAATTCTTTCCACATGGCCTGAAATAGATACTGCACTTGTGTCTTCATATTTAGAGGATTGTTATTTTTTTGTTTCATTTTTTTCTTCCTTTATTTAATCGATCTGTGACTTTTTTTTTAAAGGAGATTAGGTTTGCTCTGATGTACGAATCAACTAAAATAAAATATACTTTTTAGCGCCAAATACCTTTAGACTGGTTTTGCACTAATTATTTAATTAGAACAAAGATACCATGCGTAAAGTCTAAAATTAGAAAATCATTCTGTTTTCACCTCACTAAGCCATACAGATGCTATAAATAGAACTCGAGGTTGAAAGTAGAACAATGTCTGCTATAAATAGAACATGATCCATTTACGAAAGTGCATCGAAGTCCACATGACAAGTGTACACTTATATTGCAGTAAAGCAGTCTTTTCTAAAATATGGTCTGTGGGATAAATGAATGTTAATAAAATTGAGAAAACAAATAATTTATGTTTTGAAAGGGGGATATACTGAAAAAGCATAATCCATATATGTTTACGCGTAATTTAGTGAAAAAAGGCATAATGATTATGCCAAAAGTGTAATGGTTGGCATGTATGTCCTGGCAAGGGATTTATATTTACTGGTTCGGTTTTTTATTATCCAATAAAAAAGAAATACATAAAAACAACCAAAAACTAATAAAACCACCTCCAACAGCCTGCAGACAAACTGCAGCTATAAAAGAATACCAAAAACGGGATACGGTATAGAAGGTAAAAGATACAAATGAAACCTATGAAACAATAAGACAAAACAAACTACCCCCCAAATAAAATAGAAATCCAAAAACCAACATTTAACTGGAACACCAAATGGAAAAACAGGATAAAACTAAAAAAATTCCAAAACAATATTGTTGATCTATGAATACATACACGATGCATGGTGGACTGGAGAAAAAGCTTTTAAAAGAAAGGTCATCAGATCTATTCCCTCTTGTCCCCTCTGTAAAATATATATTGACTACAAAATTCATATAATTACAACTTGCGAAAACTTAAATGAAAAAAGAAAAGAGATTAAAGTGAAAATTCAAAACACAATAGGTCATTTCGAAAAAAATAAACTATACATGGATCAAATAAAGAACATAATGCTTTATTATGAAATAATTAACTTTATAACATGCAATTGATAAAAGGAGACAAATATCTGGATCCCTGAAGAAAAAAAAAGTATCCCCCCCCATATGAATCACCATGACGATAACAGAATGCACATCTTTATTTAACTATTGACATGACAACAGAACAACATGAAATGCGATGCCTAATAACCCCCAAGTTAATTTACATTTTAGGCCGACACACTGCACAAGTATACACAGAAGAATCTGCAATACACCAGAAAAACAATCTCACACACTGCACAAGTATACACAGAAGAACCTGCAATACACCAGAAAAACAATCTCACACTCTGCACAAGTATACACTGAAGTAGAGCTGTACCGATTAATCGCCCGTACGCGTAATCGGGCCGATTATTAGCACAATCGGTATAATCGGGTATCGGCAAAAATAATCGGTGCCGATGCAAATAATTTTTTTAAATAACCAATTTTTCCTGATAAAAGTTGTATATACAGTCGCGTTTTGACTGACCGTAACTTAATCCTTTGTAACACTAGAGCTTGGGATAAATGCAGTATGCAAACAAGTTGCTCATTAACTAACACTACTGTATAGTCGAATAACCATATATCGAGATAAACACATCGAACCATCAATTAATCTTTTGTAACAAAGAGATTGCTCTAATAAAGTATTTAAAAAGAATTTATCTTGCTGCCAGTTGTGTGAAATTTTCAACTCCAGCGTCCGGTAACATTTGTAAACTGCAGTAAACCAGACTAAAGTACATGTCGCTAACCGCCATTGTAGTGCCAAAGTCATGTGAATAGCCAGTAAGATTAACATCAAAGGGAGTAATGATGGATATATACACAGTCAATTTTGAGGTTTGTGTTTTTTCTTTATCTTTATGAAAACTCACAAAACACCAATAGTCCTTATGTCCCAATGTGAAATTGTTTGAAAGGGCTTCAGTGTAGGTTTGAGTACGTCGTCTGTCTTTCAGTTAATCCGTAATGCCTGGAGGGTGAACAAACTCATTGTCTTTAATACTAGTAAGTGAGAATCATTTCGGATTTTTTACAATTATTTTTTATTTCTTTTGTTAGTTTTTTCACCAAGCCACCATCTGGCAGAAGGGGCGGTCTCTCATAAGTCATAACAGGTTTTACTGTACCTTTGAAGCACCGACATATACTAAACAAATAAAACAATTCTATATCAATGTTTTACAATTATCTGATGTTGCCGCAGCAATAACGAGTATTTGTTGTCAAAGTAAGCCGACGACCTTTGCTCATAGAAAGTCGGCAATAAACTCAAAAGCATTGCCTCAATTTACATAGTGATTAGAACATATTTCTTGTGCCGCGAAACTTTCCTGTTTGCAAAAAAAAAAATCGCCCACCCCCACGGTCTGTGGACAACAGAGTAGTAATTTATTTGGACACATTGTTTCAAGAGCCCGAATAGATTGGATTATTAATATCGGCTCTGCATAATGTCGAACTTGAAACTATCAAGTTTAGTCTGGAATTACTTCAAAGTAAATGCAGTCAACGAGTCGACAGCACATTACACACTTTGCAAAGCATGCATTTCCAGAGGTGGAAAGGATTCTAAAAATTATACAACATCAAATCTTATCCAGCACTTGCGCTGCAAGCACATCGCCGAATATGGCCTTGTTTCTGGCAGATAAAAATGAAAAGAATGCTCCGCAGATAACCTCAGCAGCTTCAGCAATGATAATCAAATAATCGGTCTCATAATCGGTATCGGCAATTTTGATAATCGGCTATACGCGGTATCGGCATAATTGGCAAAAAGTGACATCGGTACAGCTCTACACTGAAGAACCTGTAATATACCAGAAAAACTATCTCACGTTCAGAATCTGTTACACAACCAAAAAAACCCAGTTATTGTCACACTAAAACCAGAACCTGAAAAATAACAATAACATATCTGTTGATTTAATTTCATTTGCTAAAAAATATCTACCTACGATGTTTGACATCTGCTATGATCAAGATACGCTAACTAAACCTTATAGCCCATCACCAAACCCCTTTACTTTACCTTATAGCCCATCATCAAACCCCTTTACTTTACCTTATAGCCCATCATCAAACCCCTTTACTTTACCTTATAGCCCATCATCAAACCCCTTTACTTTACCTTATAGCCCATCATCAAACCCCTTTACTTTACCTTATAGCCCATTACCAAACCCCTTTACTTTGCCTTATAGCCCATTACCAAACCCCTTTACCCTACCTTATAGCTCATTACCAAACCCCTTTACTTTACCTTATAGCCCATCACCAAACCCCTTTACTCTACCTTATAGCTCATTACCAAACCCCTTTACTTTACCTTATAGCCCATTACCAAACCCCTTTACTTTACCTTATAGCCCATTACCAAACCCCTTTACTCTACCCTACCTCACATGGCTCACACAATGCAAAGAACCTGTAACACAATAAAAAGGCTCCAACGACACAGGTTAAGAACCTGGCACACAACAGAAGAAACGAAGATTTTGCAACACTACACCATGAACCAGAAAAAAATTAAAAACACAATACTCGTTAGAAATGTTTTTAACGCAGCGTACTGTTAGAACTCAGATACCAATGCAATTATTGATTGACACATGAAATAGACAGGAAACTCGAACATGCCCTACTAGCATACCGAAAGACTAAAACAAAAAAAAGATAAAAAGATAACCTACATACACAACTAGTTACTTCTTATCTACTGAAACAATATACGGCAATAATGGAATCTTAAATGTAACTTCAGAGAGTTGAACTTAACTTTAATTGTTGCAATATAGTGTTGGACTCTCAGACACAGGGCTCTCTCAGAAGCAGTTATGTAATCCCTTAAGGATGACACCCCAAATGGAAGGCTGCACGGAGAGCCTCTTGTCCTACCAAGCATTATTATAGTAATCAATTTTGTTTTCTTTCTTCCTTTCCTTGGCATAAACAAAGGCTAAACTATCTAGCTCCCTAGCCACTATTAGAGGGCTATGGCCGTCTTAAAATCAAAACTTAAAACCCTGCATTTATCTGCCACCACTCATACCACGGACTTTTAAAAAATAATAATACTGTAAAAGACATTAATGTAAAGGTAAACAAAACTATAGAATTCATGCATTAAATATGGCTATCTAAATAAAAAATGTTTATTATGCTGTGTGGATAACAGGAATGGCGAGTCTTAGTTATAAATTGGGTCTCAAGCCAATGAGTTTGACCTCCAATGATACAAGAATTGTTTTTATTTTCCAATGCCTTCATTAAATAACAAAGTTTTAAGATCCAGAACAGATGAACAACCACTGTATCTCTTCTGGTCACAGATATTTGTGCGTGTGTTTTGGATTTTTAACGTAGCATTAAAAAAAATCAGTCCTATTGCTACGATGTCTGCAATGTGGCAGTTTATAGTGATGTCTAGCACTGGGGCTTCATGTCACAGACATGAAGCATGATGTCCCACCCAGTCACATTATCTTGACACCAGGCTGACCAGCTTAACACTAACCTATTAATGCTAAGCGCCAAGCGAGGCAGCTGTTAGTACCATTTTTGTAAGTCTTTGGCATGACCCAGGGATCAAACCAACAAGCTACCACTATGCCACCAGAAGGGTACCTGGTTACATATAATGAACATGTACAGCTATACAGCTAGCAATTATCCATTCTAAGGAATTCTTAATTTTATTACAGATAAGATTGTCAACATTCAGTCATGTCTTCAACAATTTTGTAAAATCTCTGAATGGATAAAATCCAGTTAACAAAAACATCTTAAGATGACATATTACTTTCTATTAAAAATCAAAATTTAACAAAGAAAATGTAATCTTATCAATATTTCTTTAAAAATATATAAAAATACATTTGTACAAGGAATGTTGAATATTTTAGTTGAAATACAATAAATTTTGTATTTCACAAAAGTGATGTGCTCCTTCCTCAATTTACAGAATAAAAATAAAAATAAAAATAACATTGCATCATTCATGGAAATTACTAGTAAAACTGAAGCATTCAAAATTATTAAGTAGGCCGTAACAACTCTGCTGCAGTGTGACAGTTTAAAGTGATGTCTAGTACTGTGCCATCATGCTGCAGACATGTAAAAATGTTATAATAAATGAATATTTCAAAAATGAGTATATGTACCATAGAAATACTAATACAGTGGTCTCCCTAACCCTGGTTGCATTACAAATGTGACTGCCCTTATCAGGATCCAAACTCATTGGTGTAATGGGATTCTGGCTATATAAACAACTGTCTGATGATTAGGGTGTCCACTCAAGAGGGGTTTCACTATAGCTGCCATATCTTTAATACAAACACAGATAATTTTTGCATAGCACATCCTCACTTTGACTTTCCTACATGTTAATTCACTACCTGCATGTATAATGCTGTTGTCAGTTCCATTAGAAATCCTTTCTGGCTAAACAGCATCCAAGGAATTTCCTGGTGAAGATACGTCCACGTCCAAAGATACATTCACTGCAAAAAAACATACTGAATCTGAAACTTATTAAACTTATGCTATCTAAGGGTTTCCAATCTTCATTTTCTTCTGGCCTAATTTATCTCCATTTCATTAAAGCTATTTTCAGCTTGAAATAAATATATACATGTAAAATTAAAACAATTCTAATGACGTAAAAGCCTGATCAGCTCTTCTACATATTAATAAAAACAAATCCAACCAAAATTTTGTTGCAGATTGGGGGTGGGTGGGTTAAAACAAAAACACTGTCAGGATGATCTATGCCTCCTCTGTATTGGGTTTGTTACGTGCTTAGGCTCGAATAAACAGTAACATAGAAAGAGTGAAGATAACAAGCTTGTAAAACTTAATAAACAATTTATTGAGCACAAATATTTTCCAGAAAAGAAAAATAAACTTACTGTTTTAAGAATCAATTCCAAAATTAATCCAAAAATAATTCAAAATATTATCCACTAGAGACATTGCAAAAGTTCTGGTAATAAAATGTCCAAATAATTCTAAGTTCGAATCCCAGCGAAGTATCCAATATGGAAGATGATGTTACTTGATGAAGTCAGTTCTTGTTAATAAAATTCTATGAGCACAATTCTTTTCCAGATAAATAACAAAATAAATCCTCTTGAATCCAAATGAATTGAAATAATTTCCAGTACAAGGTTAATTTAAAATAACTCGAAACGACACAACTTAATATTCTAACAGCCCAATTTCTACTCCTTAGTTTGCTCTCAAAACATAGTTTATATATCTGTTTTTAAGTAAACAAGAAAGTGTCACATGATCTTCTAGAAACTCTTAGAACAAATTTACGTTCAAAAACTCACGTATCCACCGTATGACCCAACTAAAATAGAAAGATGTTTATACAAAGATCCATAATGTCCTTGGAACATACCAATCATTTTAAAAGCTTGTTTACAACTCTGAAGCCAGGCCAGGTCAGAAATGAGGTCAACACCTGGTGTTTATTCTGTAAAGTACAAGTCACACACCCCGCTAATGAATAAATCTTTAAACTTAAAATGCCAAATTTGAATCTAACAAACAAACAATAAAAATAAATATAAATGACTTATATCAAATGTGCGTAACAGGTTCTGGATACTAAAATAAGCAATAAGTGTGCTAAGATTTTTCTCGTCAATGGCACATTTCCTGTGTCTTATGCCAGATTATATATATATATATATATATATATATATATATATATATATATATATATATATATATATATATATATATATATAAACACACACAAACTGAAATTACGTGTCTTTGTTTAGTCACCATCATAAGTATGACATGTCAGCTGTTAAGTTTGTGATTTCTGTTCTTGTTTTGGAATTGATAAATTTGTGATGAACATTGCAGACATCATAGTTACTCTGATCAATGAGAAAACAATTAACTGATTATTAATTTATTATTAAGCCTCAAAAACCCATGCTTGATGGTGGACTTATTATTTAATTGTTTAAAATTATTAATTAATTATAAATAATTATTTAGTTTTAAATTTGAAAACTCTTCATGCCAGTATGCTCTCTGCAACCAAGGTGGATGCTCTAACTACTAGGACAATGGAACAGTGAAAGCATCTCCAATAAATGCATTTCTTTTGGTCATTTCCAGGTTTAGGTACTGGTGACTCTATTGTTTCTTGCCATAAGGTCACAAATTTCAAAACTATTAATGAAAATATTCAACACTATATTTGCAGCTGTGTCAAGTAAGTATTCAGAAGTGTATTTACAGTTGTGTCGAGTAAGTAATTCAGAAGTGTATTTGTAGTTGTGTCAAGTAAGTATTTAGCAGTGTATCTGCAGTTGTGCTGAGTAAGTATTCAGCAGTGTAATTGCAATTGTCGAGTAAGTATTCAGAAGTGTATTTGCAGTTGTGTCAAGTAAGTATTCAGCAGTGTAATTGCAGTTGTGTTGAGTAAGTATTCAGCACAAAATTTAAAGCCATCAACCCCAGGATGCTGTCAAATTTGGTAAAATTTCTGCTGGGAAGTTTCTAAAGAAATAATTGAATAAATTTTCCTTTTTTTTGAGTCATGACAAATGTAAAGTCAACATAATTTGATCAAAGCTTACAGACCTTCATGTCAGTATGCTTTCTTTCAAATTGGTCAAATTTGTTTTGAGTGGTTTCAGAGATGTCATTTTAAGATTTTCTGCTCTTAGTAAAGTAACAGAGACAAATCTATATGATCTCTCTCTCTCTCTCTCTCTCTCTCTCTCTCTCATTTTAAGGTTTTCTGCTCTTAGTAAAGTAACAGAGGATATGTTTTAGGATAGGTGTCATGCCAGGATGTTTTATTCCAAACAGTTAAATTTTGAAAAGTAGTTCCTGGGAAGAAGCTGTTCAAAGGTTGTTTTTTTGTAATAATTAGTAATGGTGCTTATTTTTTATTGTGAATTGGCACAAATTTAAAACACAAATAATGAATAAATTTGAAAGACTTCATGCCAATATGGCTTCCATAAAATCAGGTCAAATTCTGTTAAACGAATTTTGTGAAGTTGTAGATAGCAATTGTAAATGGATGATGGAAGATTAATTGATACCACACCATAAACACATTTAACATTACAGTTAGATGAGTTACAAACCAACCTGTGTCCTGAGCTTGATGTGTTTCTCCGATTTCATTAGTATTCTTTTCCTCGAACTCTTCGAGCTTTTTATTTAAATGTTCTTGGCCTGCCAGGAATAGACATTCCTTAAACTTTTCATATGCAGTTTGAGGTTTTAGCTTGAGATTTTCAATTAGCATTAATATGCCTTTAGACGTTGTTGGCTGCTCCTGTAACATCATACAAAATAAAAACTGTTAAAAGTTTTTCAAAATTCAGCAATTATATAAATAAATCTAAAATGCAAAACCATGTGCAAATTTCACCAAAAAAATCTAATTATAAAATCCAGTCTGAATGACTGAAATAACATTTACATTTGACTTGAGAATGACCAATCAAATGTCTAGAAGATATATTATATTGTTGAAGCTGTGATTGGAAGCACTTGAGAACCATACATTCATTAATGAAAGTTTCATGCTTTTCTTATTGTTGTTGTTGTTGTTATAGGGTTAACACCATTTTTCAGCACATGATAGGCTATACATGGCGGCCAGTAATACTGGTGTAGGAATAACCCGGGAAAACCGCCCCGAAAGAGCCACCGACCCACGAGAAGCTACTGGGGGCCCCGGCTTTTTTTGAAAATTGAGTTAAATTTTACATCTAGATAATGTCTACACTACCTCATGATGTCTGAACATCATTTAGCTGAAACTGGTTAACAACATGGTATGATATGACAGGAGCTTGTTTTAAAACATTTTAAAACTTCTACCTAGAGCTTTTTTATAATATTCTTCCTCACATTTTGTACATGTGATATATATCTAGCATTGTGGCATCATGCCACAGACATGTAGCATGATGTCACACCCAGTCACATTACCTTAACACCAGGCCGACCAGTCCTAACAGTAACCTCAGAATGCTGAACACCAAGTGAGGCAGCTGTTAGTACCATTTTTGTTAAGTCTTTGGTATGACTCGTCTGGGCTTCGAAACCATGACCTCCCGATTCTGAGGCATATGCTCTAACTACTAGGACACCTTATTGGTCAATTGTTTTTAACAGAGGTTGTAATTTAATTCTGAGAAATAGATTCTTTATAGTAAAATGATGCCAAGATTAATCCTAGATGGCGGCTCAATAATAATAGACAAGAAGAAAGTGTACAAAAATTATCCTTTATAAAACAACTTATCTCTGTCTTTATTCAACTGCTTAATTTATTCTTGTTATTATTTACCTCTTAAAGGATTAGTCAGTATCTCACTACAGTAAAACCTAAATTGAAAGACCACTACTATTCATAAGGGATGTCATGGATTAAATACCAAAAGAGATTTCCTAACAGAGCAAGTGGTTATAAGTATACAAGTAGAATATAATTATTGAGGTGCTCTGTTTGTATAGCTATGGAAACCAAGTCAAACATGGATCCCATTGCTACAACATTTCAAAGTAGATGTTTTTCATGGAGAAAGAAATTCTGGTTCCTACACAGAAGAACATTAAACAATCCCAGGCCTGCAATGTCTGCTGACAGATGTCACTATGTAATTGGGGAGGGAAGAGGGTCAAGCTTGTTTTTCAGTACATTGGTTTAAAAAAAAATCACCAGTGTTAAAAGAAAGGCACCTGGATTGGTAAACCAGGAAAAAGAAGAAAATCTATCATGGCATATGGAAAATATTAGCAAATGAAAAAGCATGAACCAAAAGATAAAACTCAACTTATTATGACAATGACAGTTACCATAACAACATTATTATAGGGGTGCATCACAGTGAGTAAGTTATCTTAGCTTCATAATGATTCATCCTGTGCGTGAAGAAATTCTATCACGAGGTTTTAGAACTCACACAAGTGAACAAAAAAATCAAAATTTAGCAAAGGAGCTAATCTGTGATTTGTTGAATGAATTGCCTTAGCTTCAAATGATAAAGAAGAAGCAATATGAAAATCTAAGGAGGTTAATGTAATATTAGAAAATGAAGCAATTTTATTTTAAAAAAATAAATATTCCAAAATTGCTATCATGAGTTTTGGATGTTTGAAATGTTGCTGTTGTTGTTGTAGGGTTTAATGCCATTTTTCAGCACATGATAGGCTATACATGGCTACCAGTATTAATGGTGGAGGAAGAACCTGGGGAAAACACTAGGAAAGAATCACTGACCCACAAGAAGCTACTGGCAAGCTTTCTCACATACCCACAAAGGCCAAATCTGAGATTCAAACCCATAAAGACGGATGTGAGAAGGCAGTGATCCATAACAAAGAGCGCTTTAGACCACTCGGCGCCTACTGTTTGAAATGTCTGCTTTTGTATGTGCTTTTTTGATGATGTTACAGCATGGATTCAAAGTGATGCCACACAACTAGAGAAATTTTGTAGGAGATCTTGTTGCTGCCAACTTGCAGGGGACTGGTTATTTATCTAGTGTGTAAATGACCATGTTTGTGACACATCATATCATCAAAATAAAGATGAAACTGTATCCGCTATTTGAAATCATTGGTCATCTCCAATAGGATCAACCCCACTAGGAGCTAAAGTAGACAGTATTGAGTCTCTTCCTCCCCTGATGTGGAAAGTTGGCTGGTATGAAACTTATCACAAAATCATATGAAATATCCACTCTATATTTTCAATACTTATGTATCACTACACTTACCATTATGTCACGTGTTGTCAGGTCATCAAAAATTTCTTTCTGCTGAATGTGCATCATTACCACCTTAAAATTAAGATACATTAGATCTGGCAGGCATCGATTCAGAACTCTCCGACACAGTTGATCTGAAAATGATATGATGATATTTTTCTCATTCCTATTTGTTTAATTAGTTGTCAGATGAGACTTCATGTTAATATCATAACACAAGAAACTTTTTTCTCAATATTGCAGTATATTTTGCATTTTCATGATCATAATAAAAATGTCAGTGAAAAAATACTGTTTACTTTTCTGAGTCAGATTCGATTTTAAATTTTTCATTTAAATCAAACAGATTGAAGGTTTTTATTTTAAGCTGACAACTGGAGTTTATTAAATTGATGATTTTATGAATATAATTACTGAAAATGCTAACTAAATTTCATAGCATACTTTAGTAGGTTAGGTGACCAAAAATGCAAGTGAAACTAAAGGTAGAAAAATTAAATACATTACCACGAATGAATGACATGTTTACAACGGCTCTGAACTAATGACAATATCAGATTTTTTTAAAATCTGAAGTAGAGTGATACAAATGTTAAAGTGTTTTATCAAGGTAAAGATATTCCTGTTGATTTTTTTTGTTTGTCTAATTAGGATTTTAACATAGCTTTAACAATTTTTCCGTCATATTGTTACGATGTCTGCAGTGAGGCAATTTATAGTGATGTCCAGTACTAGGGCATCATACCACAGACATGTAGCATGATGTCCCACCCAGTAACATTATCCTGACACCAGGCCCACCAGTCCTAACACTAGCCTCTTAATACTGAGTGCCAAGCGAGGTAGCTGTTAGTAATATTTTTGTAAGTCTTTGGTATAACTTGGCCAGGGATCAAACCCATGACCTTCCGCTCCCACGGCAGATGCTCTAACTACTAGGCCACTGGAGCAGTTATATTCCTGTTGAAATTGTCATCATAGAGATAAAATTATATCAACAAAAATTCACTTGTAATACAAATAACATTACATATACATGTGTGTATGCTAAAGGAAACAGGTCAGGTACATGCTGAGACAGCTGTAAACCAAAATGTGTATAGAGATGACATTAAGAATTGAACTATGGAAGACTACAACTCTCGTTAATATAAAAAAAAAACATTAAGAAATCAATAAACCATAATGCCACAAAAGATGTGCCATTAAAACTGAACGATTCCATCATACTGCCATAAATGACGTGCAATTAAAAAAGAATAATTGATAGAATAAAAAAACATCAAAGATGTGCCATTAAAACTGAATGATTGAATCTTATTTCAATAAGAGATGATTAATTCAAAGGAATGACTGAATAAACCACAAAATATTCAATTAAAAAGGATGAAAAGGCCCTGTTGGCTGCAAGATTAAGAAAAAATTATTGTATAAGCACATACACCGATTCTGATGGTATTCATGCCTCTATTTGTCTAATTATTATGTACATTAGGCAAATGGAATTGCTCATATATGATGGACTGGTTCTAAAGCAGTCTGATCAGATATTTGGAATTTATAATAAGAAAATCATACTTGATAAATTATTGTTTTAACTCAAACTTGGAAGTCCTCATCCTATACTTTACATGTAGACTTGTCTTGGGACTTCTATCAAGAGTACATTGCAACAGGTGTAAAACTGCCTTGGGACTTCTATAAAGAGTACATTGCAACAGGTGTAAAACTGCCTTGGGACTTCTATAAAGAGTACATTGCAACAGGTGTAAAACTGCCTTGGGACTTCTATAAAGAGTACATTGCAACAGGTGTAAAACTGCCTTGGGACTTCTATAAAGAGTACATTGCAACAGGTGTAAAACTGCCTTGGGACTTCTATAAAGAGTACATTGCAACAGGTGTAAAACTGCCTTGGGACTTCTATAAAGAGTACATTGCAACAGGTGTAAAACTGTCTTGGGACTTCTATAAAGAGTACATAGCAACAGGTGTAAAACTGCCTTGGGACTTCTATAAAGAGTACATTGCAACAGGTGTAAAACTGTCTTGGGACTTCTATAAATAGTACATTGCAACAAGTGTAAAACTGCCTTGGGACTTCTATAAAGAGTACATTACAACAGGTGTAAAACTGCCTTGGGACTTCTATAAAGAGTACATTGCAACAGGTGTAAAACTGTCTTGGGACTTCTATAAAGAGTACATTGCAACAGGTGTAAAACTGTCTTGGGACTTCTATTGTTGTTGTTGTTGTAGGGTTAGCACCATTTTACAGCACAAGATAGGCAATATATGGTGGCCAGTATTAATGGTGGAGGAAGAACCTGGGAAAACACCCGAAAGAACCACCGACTCACAAGAAGCTACTGGCAAGCTATCTCACATACCCACTTTGGCCGAATCCGAGACTAGGAACACACACATACAGACATGAGATGGCAGTGATCCGTAATGGCGAGCGTTTTAGACCACTTGGCCACTCGAGGCCCTTGGGACTTCTATAAACAGTACATTGCAAAATGTGTAGAACTAACTTGGGGATTCTATAAATAGTACATTGCATTATGTGAAACTGTCTTGTTGCTTGTATAAAGTGTACATTGCATCAGGTGTAAAACATTCTTGTTGCTTCTATCAAGAGTACATTGCAACAGATGTAAAACTGTCTTGAGGCTTCTACAAATAGTACATTGTAACCACTGATAGATTTGATTTCATGTGTAAAACTGGATGCCACAAGTTGTCATTTCCCACCATACAGTGAAACAAAAATCGGAATCATTCCTAATGCATCCTGCGCTATAATAAAAAAACAGAGTAGCAGCTTCCTTACAAACCTACCCTAACCTTACAACTTAATTGCTCTTGTTTTAACATGTTAACAGTTCTTGTTTATTTAAATTACAAATAGGCATTCCTAGACCTACAATGTCAAACTGGTCCATGAAATTCTGAGTGACATATCTGCGTTTATGGCCGGATTGTCAAACAGAAAGCATACATAGCTATATAAAAACTTCTTAACTCAAAAAGAGGGCAAACTCTCTCTCTCTCTCTCTCTCTCTCTCTCTCTCTCTCTCTCTCTCTCTCTCTCTCTCTCTCTCTCTATATATATATATATATATACACAGATACTGGAGTTTGCTTTTAGTGGTTAAACTGGAGGTAGTGTTGAGGGTTGAGTGCACAATGTGGGATTGACTACAACTGTTCCTGATAGAACTAATGTCTACAAAAAATTGTAAAAACTTTCAAACCTCTGATGTATAATGTATAAATGTATGGAGAAATGCAATAGTACAGGGGAACATATTTTGTGTATGGAAAAATACAGTAGTACAGGTGAACAGCATTTTGCTACAGAAAAGAAAGGCAATAGTACAGGGGAACAAATTTTGTATAATTATGGAAAATGCAATAGTACAAACATTTCATCTATGCAAAATTCATTAGTACAGGTGAACATATTTTTTGGTATGAAAAACTTTAATAATAATGGGGAGCACATTATGTGTATGAAAAAATGCAGTACAATGGAACAGATTGTATATATATGGAAAAATGCAACAGCACAGTGGAATAGATTTTATGTATGGAAATATTCAATAATGCAAGGGAAACATATTTTGTGTACGGAAAAATGCAAAAAGCAAGGGAACATATTTTGTCAATGGTTCAAATAAATCTTCCAACATTGCAAGAAATAAATTATATTGAAAAAGAATAAAAATAAAGTATTTTAATTTTCTTTAAAGATTTAACCATTTGAAGTGAGATAACCATCTAAAATTAACCAAGTAAAAAATAAACTAATGATTGAACAATTTAAGGGGGGGGGGGAAAG
This sequence comes from Unio pictorum, assembly GCA_030141615.1. Classification (NCBI taxonomy): domain Eukaryota; kingdom Metazoa; phylum Mollusca; class Bivalvia; order Unionida; family Unionidae; genus Unio; species Unio pictorum. The sequence continues at coordinate 2,418,670 of JARLTB010000196.1, forward strand.
AAAACATTGCTAAAAACTAAAGTATAAACTCTATTAAGGGGAAATTCCAATATAAAATGTAAAGACTCTGATAAACAATCAGATCATGTGCTAGCAAATCTGAGTTTATGTGGATTGCAAGCAGTACTAAAGATAAGAAACACAGACACTATTCTGCATTCACTTTAATACAATAACAGATCAGGGCGTATGTTATTTACAACTGGATCAATTTAAAAGCAGCTGTAAATAGTAAAGATATTTGATTAATCTATTTTCAACGATAACACATTTATAAATAATAAAAAATGAATTTGTCTATCTTTAAATCTATGACATATTAAAAAGTTTACATTTCAGTAATCAGACATCCAAGAGTATCATGCATCTTAAATCCAATTCAAGCTTACCATTACTCATGGTCCCAGCTTCTCGATCGTCACTTTGGGCTAAATAAAGTAAAGCAAGAGAAAAAGAATATATAAAACAGAAAATCTAATATATATATATATATATATATATATATATAGTGATACAAAGACAGTGACAGTGATCCCTTTCAAGAGTGCTCTTAAAACTCACCTACTTTGACTGCAAGAACAATCTTAAAGACCAAATAGTTTCCTACTTTAATACATTTTAGCACTTTTCTATCTTTTATAATTTCATGGTGTTTGTTTTGTTTCTTGTAGTCATGTCATTATATATGTTGTAAAGCAAAGCGCTTAGAGCTTCTAAAGATTAGATATAAGTGTGTGAGTGTATATATATATATATATATATATATGAGAGAGAGAGAGAGAGAGAGAGAGAAAGAGCATGTAAAACAATGGTTACCTGGACCCATCAGGGATATAAATTTTGTCCAGATAATCAGATATTTGATTTGTACAAATTTGGTCAAATTATTATTAATTAAATCTTGCCATGTAAAAGATGAAGCAATTTCTGGTAGCATTTATGGGAGGGGGGAGAAAATTGGTTGCTAAAACCTAATGTATAAACTCTATTAAGGGGAAATTCTAATATAAAATGCACAGACTCTGATAAACAATCAGATCATGTGCTAGCAAATCTGGGTCTATGTGGATTGCAAGCAGTACTCAAGAGAAGAAATACAGACACTATTCTGCAGGCACTTTAACACAATGACAGATCAGGGCTTATGTTATTTACAACTGGATCAATTTAAAAGCAACTTTAAGTAGTAAAGATATTTGATTAATCTATTTGCAACGATAACACATTTATAAATAATAAAGAATGAATTTGTCTATCTTCATCTCTATGACATATTAATGTCCAAATGTTTCAGTTTCAGTAATCAGACAACCAAGAATATCATGCATCTTAAATTCAATTCAAGCTTACCATTACTCATGGTCCCAGCTTCTGGATCGTCAGTTTGGGCTAAATAAAGTAAATCAAGAGAAAATGGCATTATGAATTGAATTACAGAAAAATACATCTCTGTGTAATATAATGAAGCATTCAGGAATAATTGAATCAAAAAGGAAAAAAAGATTTTGAATTAAAATTTATATGAGCGCTATACTGTCTATAGCATCATCATTAGCTGGGACTGAAAAATGAGACAAAGAAAATATAAAACAAAGAATAATCTTTAAAGCATGTTCTTTTCTTTGTATAGAATAATATATTCTATTCTCTCTCTCTCTCTCTCTCTCTCTCTCTCTCTCTCTCTCTCTCTCTCTCTCTCTCTCTCTCTATATATATATATATATATAATGACAAAGTAATGTCTGACTGCAAATTACACAGACCCTGACCTGTAGGCACTCTATGAAATTACAGATCAGGGATTGTGTTCTTTGCTGTTGGGCTAAATTTGTCAATCTTTACAGCTATGATATATTAATGTCAAAAAGTTTAAATTTCATTAATCAGCTGCCAGATGACCAGGATTGTCATGCATCTTAAATAAACAAATCCAATCTTACCATTCTTCAATGGCATGAGTTCCATAGCATTATCATTAGTTGGGACTGAAAAATGAGATAAAATATAAAACAAAGAATAATCTTTTAAGCATGTTCTTTTCATTGTATAGAATAACATACTCAATTCTCTCTCTCTCTCTCTCTCTCTCTCTCTCTCTCTCTCTCTCTCTCTCTCTATACTATATATATATATATATATATATATATATATATATATATATATATACAGTAGTCCCCCTCTTGAACAACCCTCTCCCCCGACCAGTGGCTACCCACCCCTTACGACCAGAATCCGTTGCGAACGACGAGTTTCTGTTCAAAAGTAACCATCATGAAAGACCACCCTGCTAACATGACCAGCATTTCAGTGATATTATAATAAAATATTTACCCCTCAACAAGTGGCCACATTTTATTTTAATATGTATCCAGAACCAGTATTGCATTCGTAACGTGTGTTAATTAATCCAATTTCTGTTTCCCGATGTCAAGATTTTGTTATTGAAAGAAGTATTGACTAAAGTACATGTACCACTAAGGTTAATATTATACCATTTAAGCCTCACCAAAAGCCAGATTTATTCCCTAAAGCCAAGAAAAACTCAAATTTTAATCCATACAAAAGGGTAAGCACATGTAATAGATAACCATGCTGCTCTTATCACCTTTATAATTGGTAGCTATTGCTACTGAAAATAATTGTCAAGATCACAAATCCTCATGGCCATGAGGTCAAATCGGCATGGTGTTAATGGTACATATCGAAGTCGTTTTGGTTTCTCTCACAGTGTAAAGAAATGTATGAAAACAAAAAGTGTAGAAAAATTGTATAAAAACATATCAGACTGCGACCAATCAATCACATGACAAAATCGCTTCCTTTAAAAACACATGGCAATTTGTTTAAATGCAGAAGAATTGTTTTATCAGTCTTGTAGTTGGCAACATTGAAATAAGTACAGTCCAAAAGAAAGTTCTCAATTTAGAAGAGAAAGTGAAAGTAATTCAACTGAACAAAAAGGAGGGAAGAGTTCAAGGATCCTGGCAGAAAAATTTGATGTCGTTAAGACTCAGATAAACAACATCGTGAAAGATAGGGAAACATTTCTGCGGTAATGGGAAGGTGAAATGGATGGAGAAAGGAAGATTGTTAGAGTCAGGAGATGTTTGAATCCTGATTTAAATGACAAGGTTTTTGAATGGTTTTGCACTGTACATGCTAAGAAAATTCCACTCACCAGCTGAATGATAAAAGAAGCTACAATTTTGTCAGTTGAAATGGGATATGATGACTTTACTGCAAGTAACGGATGGTTGGACAGATTTAAAGTCCGACACAATATTAAGTGTTCTGTCTTTAGTGGAGAATCAGGTGATGTTAATAATAAAGTTGTTGAAGATTGGAACAAAAGACTGAACGATATATGCATGGGATATGACAGCAAAAATATTTTTAATTGCTTTAGAATTAAATGTAATTATGACTTTCTTCATATTCATTTGCATACAAATACTATTTGCATTTGTCATGCCCCTCTAGAAATACCACCCTCATTATAAGGCCACTTTCCTGCTGCAATAGGGGTGGCCTTCTAAGAGTGGGACTACCATATATATAATTATATACATATATTCTCTTAATCACCACATGTGTCTCTGTGTGTGTGTGTTTGTCTTATCTATTAAAAACAACAAACTCTTGACTCTCAGTTCTTGTAACAATGTCAAGATACTATATCTGTCCCATGGGACACAGACTAAACCCTTGTTCACTAGGAAATTCATCCCCATATATACAAAATTCAGAGGTTCATACTAGCTTTGATTTCTCTCTCTTATCTCCTAAGACCTTGAAGTGCCCATATGCATGGAATAGAAAATAACTTGCCCCATAATCTGAAGAACTCAGATATTGACAAGTGTAAGAATTCAAAGAGAAGGAAGGCCTTTGTATACATTTATGTAAAAGAAGAATGCAGAAGACAAAAACTATATAAAGATGTTTGATATGCATACTTTGAAAAGTTTGCAGAGTATAAAACTTGCAGAATACAGCGTTAGTTTTTATCTCTCCTTACTTTTGACTTGCCATAGGTAAGGACATTGCAAACTTAAACTAGGATGAGCTGAATCTGAGCTTTTACCAGGAAAGTGAACTCGTATAATCTTATTTGAATTCACGTCTAAACTAATATTTAAAAAAAGTTGACAAGATGTGTTATTTCTGAATGTCACACTACATTTTTAAAAGTGTCCTATCACTTCATGTTTTTTAAAGTGGCATTGAAAGTAAATTTGCTTACATAAAAAGATAAATTGGCATAATTATAAAACAAAAGCATGTTTGAAATTTTGAGCATCAATCTTATAATATACCATATACGAGGTTTAAATAAATTCTATCATACCTATCCCTGAAAAATCACAAGCCGAATGTGATGTAAGCCAAAAAAACATTGAAACTAACTTCTATGCATAATGAATGTTGAGAGGAAATGTGCACAAAGAAACACCTAGTGAATATTTCTGTGACAAAACACCTGCTGAATAGGACTGCAACTAAAACACCAAGGAACATGTTTGTGACTAAGTAGCATCTATCTGCTCGGGAAATGGATGAACCCGCCCATACATGAGTCTCAAGCTGCCTTGCAGGTTGGCTTTGGTTAGCCAAAGGCTAAAGGTGTAAACCCTAAAAGACAATCCAGAGCGGACATCCTTCAGCAGTTGGATGATGTACTACATCCCCTTCTGGCAACTCCTTGGTATGGACACTGGCATTGCTGGACAAATCTGAAGTTATCATACTGGATCGGTTGTTGCTGGAGTCAACAAGGACTGTGCCTGCCATTGTCCACCAGAACGGACATGACAAGTGTGCTATTGGTAATTTGCACAAAATCAGAGCAAGAGACAGCGTTACCATTGCCACCTGGAACATTAGAATGCTGGTGCAAACTGAAAGACTCCAAGAGTTGATACATGAGATGGAATACTACAGATGGCACATACTGGGACTCTGTGAATTAAGATAGAATGTCCTAGGAGAACACCAAACTGAAGATGGGCATATATTAAACTATAGTTGAGAGTTGGTCATGTCCATAAATGGAGTAGGCTTCTTTGTAAACAAATCCATCAAGGGATCTGTGCTTGAATGACACCCCATATCTAGCAGAATCATCTCCATTCATCTGAAAGCATCTCCTTTTAATATCACAATTATCCAAGACTATGCTCCAACCACATGATGATGAAGAAATAGAGAAGTTTTACAACAAACTCCAGGGTATAATAAACATGGTAAGAAAAAAAGACATCCTCATCATCCAAAGATGCTCTAAAAGACTTGGATAATCATTGTTGTCCTTCTTGCAATGAGCTTATCACTGAAAGAGGGAGACACCTGCTCGAGTTAGCAAGCTACAGCAACTTGGTACTAGCCAATACCCTGGGCCAACATAAAGCTTCACGATGCTGGATACGGCATGCACCAAATTTAACCCATCATAACCAGATCGACTACATACTGGTTCACAAGAAAGTCCTCATTAGATATATATATGAGCACTAATGAACTATCCAAAAAACAATGCAAGTGAGCAGTATAGAACTGTCCAAATAAACTCTGGATATGAGCACTATAGAACTGTCCAAATAAACTCTATGCATATGGGTACTATAGAACTGTCAAAAAAATTAATCATGTGAGCACTATGATAAATGTCCAAATATATTATGCATATGAGCGCTATACTGTAAAAATATTTAGTATTTTATATGCAGGATGTAACCTTTGTCAGACCTTTCAACTGTGTCTACATTCAGATCAGTAGAAAAATGTTTAATACATATAACACACATCCATGTATAACACACACTCATCTATTACCTGTACCATATTTTCATGTAGAATAGATGCACCCAATTATAAGATGCAGGTTTTGACGATTTGTGTAAAAAATATTTTAAATAAGATGCCCACAAATATAAGATGCACTCAGCATCGCCATTTGCCGAACTGAGCAAACCCTATAGGTATTGACTGCAGATGACATAGCATTGATTTTTATAAGTTACTTACAGTATTGATCTCATGCTAATATTATTTTGTTAAGTATTATTACATTATTGGTCCAATAAAGTTTATTAAAATCTTTTAAATATTTCTGTGCATTGTTTTGTTCAAATATGTACAAGGAAACATCCATTTTCAAACCACATGCAAAAAAATGGTTACTGATACTTTCCTTTGTCATAAATGCAAATATATCCAATGTCTCGATCACTCATCTGATGTAAACAAGGCTTCATTGACCATTTTGGCTAGAGTTCAAAGAATTGTTTGAAACAGGGCAACAACGGTTATCATTTGATTTTATCTTCCTCTAAGCCGCCAATAAAGTTTAATAAAATTAAATTGATCTCATTTTTGTCACAGACTCATGCATAATACTGAAATAGTTGCCTGGATTCTTTGCATGATTACAGACAGCTGTATGAAATACAGTGCATATTTGAAAAAGAACAAATATAAAGTATTTTTAAAAAAATGACATATTTAACGATTAGAGGTAAGATGACTATTTAAAACCATATGGAGCTATTAAAACAGAAAAGGTTACTTTGTTTTTGGGAAAACATAGTTAACTGCTATAAAAAGTCATGATTTAATGCTTATACTTTCGTGTAAGTCAAGTCTGACTGCAAATTACACAGACCCTGTCCTGTAGACACTCTATGAAATTACAAATCAGGGCATGTGTTCTTTTACTGTTGGGCTAAATTTGTCAATCTTTATATCTATGATATATTAATGTCAAAATGTTTAAATTTCATTAATCAGCTGCCAGAGGTCTAGGATTGTCATGTATCTTAAACAATGAAATCCAATCTTAACATTATTCGTGCTCACAACATCTACAGTATTAGCATCATTATTATCAGTTGGGACTGAAAAATGAGATAAAGAAACTATAAAACAAAGAATAATCCTTACAGAAATGTTCATTTCTTTGTAGATAATTATATATTCAATTCTCTCTCTCTCTCTCTCTCTCTCTCTCTCTCTCTCTCTCTCTCTATATATATATATATATATATATATATAATATATTCTCTTATTCACTCTCTGTGTGTGTGTTTGTATTATCAATATATTAGCAAAATACAGCCCCATCAACAAAGTCTTGACTCTCATTGCCTCCATCAGACACTTTAATACAATGACAGATCAGGGTCTATGTTATTTACAACTGGATCAATTTAAAAGCAACTGTAAGATTAATCTAGTTTCAACAATTACACATTTATAAATAATAAAGAATGAATTTGTCTATCTTTAAATCTATGATATATTAAAAAGTTTACATTTCAGTAATCAGACATCCAAGAGTATCATGCATCTTAAATTCAATTCAAGCTTACCATTACTAATGGTCCCAGCTTCTGGATCGTCACTTGGGACTAAATAAAGTAAATCAAGAAAAAACGAATATATAAAATAGAAGATCTAATATATATATATATATATATATATATATATATATATATATATATATATATATATATATAGTGATACAAAGACAGTGATCCCTTTCAAGAATGCTCTTAAAACTCACCTATTTTGACTGCAAGAACAATCTTAAAGACCAAATAATGTTTCCTACTTTAATACATTTTAGCACCTTTCTGTTTTATAATTTCATGGTGTTTGTTTTGTTTCTTGTAGTCATATCATTATATATGTAGTAAAGCGCTTAGAGCTTCTAAAGATTAGGTATACGTGTGTGAGTGTATATAAATATATATATATATATATATATATATATATATATATATATATATACACAGTCGACTCTGGTTAACTGCACACCCTCAGGCCTGTCACCAGACTGCGCAGTTAACCGGAGTGTGGAGTTAACCGGAGTGTGCAGTTAACCGAAGTAAGGTACAGTACGGCTTTAAATCAGCACGGCACGAATATATGTGAAGAATAAATTTAAACAAAGTTTAGAATCCAATCTTTCAACTTTTACTTAAATGTTAAGCTTGTTTTCCTTCCTCTGAACAGAACTTCACTGATTCAACCAAGAAATTCTATAGATCGCTTGTTATTTGAAAACTGCTGTCAAGTGTTTTTTGCTGTCGCTAGTGTGGTGCGGACCACACTGGGTGACACCATCTTAGAGGGGTGACATCAAAATGAAAAACTGCAAATTTTACAGAGCACACACTGCTCGATTTAGTCGGATTTCATAGCGGATAACTGATCATAGTTCAATATATGACTAGCAGGCACAGGGTGCCACCATGCAGTCTGTTGAGTGTCTGGTGTTTATTTGAATGAGATTCAGAGCTGGTCGAAGCAAAATTTGGAGTTATTTGCGAATGTGTTAATTAACGTGGGGTGACACTATGAGTTTACACACTGGGTGACACCAACCCTAGCGACGCCGCTGACTGCTGTAAAACATTAATGGGTCATCTCCCTCAGAAAAAGTGTTGAGCTCCAAAGTTGTCTGCATCCTGTTTTTCACCGTGTTGTCGTTTAAATTGAACTCCGTTGCACATTTTCCATCTTTCCAACCATTCATTTTTGGGTTGAAATCATTCAAACCTGAATGCTTTAGAGTAATGTTTCCCATGCTTTACTATTATTTTTCCCACGCTATTATTGCTTCCTAGTGGGCGCGGATATACATGTATATACCACCTAAGGCGTCCTTTACATGTCAATCATTTACCAAGTCGCATTTGCCGATTTAATTGTCGGCTTATTTGAAGCGCTACAGCAGTGGACTGGTAGTAACTGATCATGAATATACAATGTGTAGTTAACCGGAGTAAAATTGTATTGAATAATATGCCACAGGCAGAAATTTATTGTGCTATTATCCGGAGTGTGCATTATTTAAGCGAAGTGCAGTTATCCGAAGTTTGTTCCCATTGAAAAGCATTGGGAAAAAAACAGGACCGGCATGACTACGTGCAGATATCCGCCATGTGCAGTTAACCGATTAGCAGTTAAGTGGAGTCGACTGTATAAATATGTAGAGAGAGAGAGAGAGAGAGAGCATGTAAAACAATGGTTACCTGGACCCATTAGGGATATCAATTTTGTCCAGATAATCAGATATTTGATTTGTTTGTTTGTTTGTTTGTTTGTTTTTATGGTTTAACGCCATTTTTCAGCACAGTATAGGCTATACATGGCGGCCAGTATTAATGGTGGAGGAAGAAACCGGACAAACCCCGGAAAGAACCACCGACCCACGAGAAGCTACAGGCAAGCTTTCTCATATAACTACATTTGCCGAATCTTAGACTCGAACACACGCAGACAGAGGTGAGATGGCAGTGGTCCGTAACGGAAAGCGCTTTAGACCACTCGGCCACTCGGGGCCCCTTATTTGATTTGTACAAATTTGGTCAAATTATTAATAATTAAATCTTGCCATGTAAGAGATAAAGCAATTTCTTGTAGCATTTAGACCACCTTCTTATCAAAGTCAAAGAGATGTTGACTAAATTTAGAGCATTGCATTTAACAGAGGTTTTATAATTTTATAAGATTTCTCTCAAGACAGGACACTCTGATTAGAGACAACAGTACCAACAGGCATCTGTGACAATTAATATTAATACACAAGACCAGTATAATAATATCATTGTAATAATTTAATGCTATATTAAGTTTTTACACCAACTAATACCTCTTACAAGGTCATAAACAAAATACTTCTTACAATATTTTGTCTCACAAAAGGACTATAAAGAGGGAGATAAAACAAGAAAAATGTTCTACCATTAGTCCAGGCATCTGTTTTGCACAGTAGCCACATTTAGTAGTGATGCTTTGAAATATAATTTGAGTTGGAATTCAAGGTATTTTTATGACCAGTTTGAGTTATATTTTAATCTTTCTTCCAATTTGTTGGATTGTAACAGATTTTTTCCCCTGGAAATCCTTGTGCTCAGAATTCATTCTTGGACAAAGACAGCTATCAAAATTTACAAAATTTAAATACTGGAACATTATTTTATGTGGATCTACACAGAACTGGAGACACATAAGTACAACACTGACTATAACATACATCATTGCATTCCATTTGGATTTCATTGGGAATCAAAACTCAAATTAATTAGAATATTCTGTTACTAGGACTTCTAATTTTTTATTCTTGGATTATTTTTTAATATAATTCTTAAAACCACAAGTTTTTCTTTCCTTTATTTTTCTCTTTTTTCTCTAGACAAATAAATTATTTGCATAATAGTACAAAGCTTGTTTTCACTTTTTGTTTTACTGTTTAAAAGAGCATAATCACATAAGAATTATATAAATTAGCCAACAGGATATATGATGGAAATAAAATATGCAATTTGGACACTGGAAATTTGCACTAAGAAAATATATTCAGGCATGATAAATTATACATGAAATTTATATATATGATTGAAATCTACCTGTAGCAAACCAGAAAAGGGAAAACCATGCTGATGAGTATTAAAAATTTCAATAATTCCAACTTTGAGAAAATTTCAGATAAAGGTCCCGGACTAATTTTGTAAAGTATTATGATTTCAATGGAAAAGCCTTGAAACTGATGATATTTACAAATTATTAGTGAAATATCAGAATTATTTATGGAGATGACATTTTTGTAGGGTCACATATTTTACCTAACTCGCAATTATACGTAATTAATCTTAATCATGAATTTATTTTGCGGATATGTTACACATAGCAAAACACTCATATTTTAAATTCTGCATATTCTAAATTCACTGTAATCTGGAATATAATAATAAACTCTATGCGTATGAGCACCATACATGCCAATCCCTGACGAGAAAATGGCGTAATCCAAGTGGTCAAAAAGTGGAATCCTGGCAGAAAAAGCAAAATCGACATATAACATGCTAAAATTTCAATAAACAATGATTTATTTGTCCCTCTCGTCTTTTAACATCCTTTACTGTGTCAAGTTTTCATATGTAGCACTTATAGCTTTACACACACATCGACTAGAATCCATCTTAAGACATTACACGTTACTGAATCAACCTATTAATCCCTTTCTAAACTGGCAACATGGAGTTATAAGTGAGATAAGAATCTTTGCATATTAATTTGGATGATAATATTTCATCTAAACAACGAAATTTTCATGAAGCGAAATTTCAGTTTATATTTACTGAACAGTCAACTTTAGTGACAATGAGACAGAAATGTTTGGTTAGGAAACACCTGATTGCTGCCCACATAAGGCAGGTACTAGTTACTTAGAGGACATTTATACATGTCCAGCATTTGTTTAGTACTTGCAACCCAATTATATATGTCTACGCAGCACATTTTCTCAGGAAGTAGACACCTTTTCTTCTATCATACACCTGCTGCTTTTACAAAGTTTCTGAGAAGTATGTGATCCTTTAGTCTAAACACCAAAAATCTTAAAAGTAAACTAAGTATTTCTGATTTAGTTATCTGATAAATTTAATATTACCAATTAGATGAAAAAGCACAAATATTTGAATGTTTTCAGTAGGACATAAACATGTACATCCTATTTTCAGTTAACACAGATGAAAAAGTATAAATATTTGAATATTTTCAACATGACATAAACATGTATCTCCTATTTTCAGTTAACACAGATTGAATTTATTTGGGCATTACATTTTTTCTATCCACAAGGCAAATAAAGCAAAACTGTTCCCAGAATGCCAAGCGAATAGTATTACATTTGACTAAATTATCGTTTTTAAGAACTTGATCTGATACAAATAAATGATCAGTTGTCAAACAACATGAACCAAATGCTGATACCAGGTTTAGCAATCAGGCCAAAAATGTGAAATTACTAACAAGGCCATAATCACACAATGGCACTGGATTTGTTTGGAACCAAAACTAATATTGAAGTCAGATTAAGAAACTTTTGATTGAATTTTGAATGAATTAAAAGCAATAATAACTTGAAAATATACAAGAACACAGCATAGAAAGCATGTACGGTTAGTACACATGTATTTGCAGCAGATGGGAAAAAAATTGACTTTTGCTTCCATCACATCATCTTTTTGTCTAATATTATGTAAATTAAGCTAAGAATTGTGTATTTATGGTGGATATGATTGTATTTACTGTGAATTGTATATCCATGGTAGATATGTTTGTATTTACCAAGAACTGTGTATCTATGTTGGATATGATTGTATTTAGAGTGGATTTGGATATATATGTTGCATATGTTTGTATTCACTGTGAATTGGATATCTATGGTACATATAACAGTATCTACTTTGAATTGGGTATTTTGGTAGACATGATTGTATTTACTATGAATTGTGTATCTATGTTGGATATGATTGTATTTACTGTGGGTTGGGTATCTATGGTAGATATGATTGTATTTACTATGAATTGTGTATCTATGGTGGATATGATTGTATTTACTATGAATTGTGTATCTATGTTGGATATGATTGTATTTACTGTGGGTTGGGTATCTATGTTGGATATGATTGTATTTACTGTGGGTTGGGTATCTATGGTGGATATGATTGTATTTACTGTGAATTGTGTATCTGTGGTAGATATGATTGTATTTACTCTGAATTGGGTATCTATGGTGGATATGATTATATTTACTGTGAATTGTGTATCTTTGGTGGATATGATTGTATTTACTGTGAATTGTGTATCTATGTTGGATATGATTGTATTTACTGTGGGTTGGGTATCTATGTTGGATATGATTGTATTTACTGTGGGTTGGGTATCTATGGTGGATATGATTGCATTTACTGTGAATTGTGTATCTATGGTGGATATGATTGTATTTACTATGAATTGTGTATCTATGTTGGATATGATTGTATTTACTGTGGGTTGGGTATCTATGTTGGATATGATTGTATTTACTGTGGGTTGGGTATCTTTGGTAGATATGATTGCATTTACTGTGAATTGGGTATCTTTGGTAGATATGATTGTATTTACTATGAATTGTGTATCTATGGTAGATATGATTGTATTTACTATGAATTGTGCAACTATGGTAGATATGATTATATTTACTGTGAATTGGGTATCTATGGTAGATATGATTATATTTACTGTGAATTGGGTATCTATGGTGGATATGATTGCATTTACTGTGAATTGGGTATCTTTGGTAGATATGATTATATTTACTGTGAATTGTGTATCTGTGGTAGATATGATTGTATTTACTGTGAATTGTGTATCTGTGGTAGATATGATTATATTTACTGTGAATTGTGTATCTGTGGTAGATATGATTGTATTTACTGTGAATTGGGTATCTATGGTGGATATGATTGCATTTACTGTGAATTGGGTATCTTTGGTAGATATGATTATATTTACTGTGAATTGTGTATCTGTGGTAGATATGATTGTATTTACTGAATTGTGTATCTATGTTGGATATGATTGTATTTACTGTGAATTGGGTATCTAAGGTGGATATGATTATATTTACTGTGAATTGTGTATCTGTGGTAGATATGATTGTATTTACTGTGAATTGGGTATCTTTGGTGGATATGATTATATTTACTGTGAATTGTGTATCTGTGGTAGATATGATTATATTTACTGTGAATTGGGTATCTATGTTGGATATGATTGTATTTACTGTGAATTGGGTATCTATGGTGGATATGATTATATTTACTGTGAATTGTGTATCTGTGGTAGATATGATTGTATTTACTGTGAATTGGGTATCTATGGTAGATATGATTATATTTACTGTGAATTGTGTATCTGTGGTGGATATGATTGTATTTACTGTGAATTGGGTATCTATGGTGGATATGATTGCATTTACTGTGAATTGTGTATCTGTGGTAGATATGATTATATTTACTGTGAATTGTGTATCTGTGGTAGATATGATTGCATTTACTGTGAATTGTGTATCTGTGGTAGATATGATTATATTTACTGTGAATTGTGTATCTGTGGTAGATATGATTGTATTTACTGTGAATTGGGTATCTATGGTGGATATGATTGCATTTACTGTGAATTGGGTATCTATGGTGGATATGATTGCATTTACTGTGAATTGTGTATCTATGGTGGATATGATTATATTTACTATGAATTGGGTATCTGTGGTAGATATGATTGTATTTACTGTGAATTGGGTATCTGTGGTAGATATGATTATATTTACTGTGAATTGGGTATCTATGGTGGATATGATTATATTTACTGTGAATTGGGTATCTTTGGTGGATATGATTGTATTTACTATGAATTGTGTATCTATGTTGGATATGATTGTATTTACTGTGAATTGGATATGCATGGTGGATATGATTGTATTTACTGTGAATTGGATATCTAAGGTAGATTTGATTGTATTTACTGTGAATTGGATATGCATGGTGGATATGATTGTATTTACTTTGAATTGGGTATCTGTGGTAGATATAATTGTATCTACTGTGAATTGGGTATGTATGGTATATATGATTGAATTTACTGTGAATTGGTATCTATGGTGGATATGATTATATTTACTGTGAATTGGGTATATATAGTTGATACTACTGTATTTACTGTTTATTGGGTATCTACGGTGGATATGATTGCATTTACTACGAATTGGGTATATATGGTAAATATGATTGTATTTACCGTGAGTTGGTATCTATGGTAAATATGATTGTATTTACCGTGAGTTGGTATCTATGGTAAATATGATTGTATTTACTGTGAGTTAGTATCTATGGTGGATATGATTGTATTTACTGTGAATTGGGTATCTATGGTAAATATGACTGTATTTACTGTGAGTTGGTATCTATGGTGGATATGATTGTATTTACTGTGAATTGGGTATCTATGGTAGATATGATTGTATTTACTGTGAATTGTGTATCTATGGTAGATATGATTGTATTTACTGTGAATTGGGTATCTATGGTAAATATGATTGTATTTACTGTGAGTCGGTATCTATGGTGGATATGGTCTTGACTCTCAGTGCTTCCAACAGTGTCTAGATAATTTATCTGTCCCATGGGACACAGACTAAACCCTTGTTCTCTAGGAAATTCATCCCCATAAATACAAAATTCAGAGGTTGATACTATCGATTTATCTTTGTTATCTCCTAAGACCTTGAAGTGTTCATATGCATTGAATAGCAAATGAACTTACACCATACTCTAAAGAACTCTGATACTGACAAGGGTAAGAATTCAGAGAGAAGGAAGGCCTTTGAAAACATTTATGTAAATATACTGTATATATACATAAATTCTTTTAATCACCATGTGTGTGTGTGTCTGTGTGTGTGTGTGTTTGTCTTATCTATTAAAAACAAAGTCTTGACTGTCAGTGTTTCCAACAGTGTCAAGATAATATATCTGTCCTATGGGACACAGACTAAACCCTTGTTCTCTAGGAAATTCATCCCCATATATATACAAAATTCAGAGGTTCATACTAGCTTTGATTTCTTTCTGTTATCTCCATGGACCTTGAAGTGCCCATATGCATCGAATAGAAAATCAACTTACCCTGTAATCTGAAGAACTTGGATACTGACAAGTGTAAATTTTGACCATCAATCTTATAATATACCATATACAATGTTTAAATCCTGACATCCACCTAACCCTGAAAGATCAGAGTCTACAACACAAGCCGAATCTGATGTAAGCCAAAAATAATCCAAGACTAACTTCTGTGCATAATGAATGTTGAGAGAAATGTCCACAAAGAAACTAGCTTCGATTTCTTTCTGTTATCTCCTAGGACCTTGAAGTGCCCATATGCATCAAATAGCAAATCAACTGACCCTGTAATCTGAAGAACTTGGATACTGACAAGTGTAAATTTTGACAATCAGTATTATAATATACCATATACAAGGTTTAAATTCTATCCTGACATCCGAATGTTGAGAGATGTCCACAAAGAAACACCTATTTCAATAGAACATATTAAACAATTGTAATTGCATGTACCAGTCTAATTCATTAACCAATAGAACATATCATTTGACAATTATATTAAAGTGTACCAGTCTAATTCATAACCTATTTCTATAGAACATATCACCAGACAATTGTACTAGTTGGTACCAGTCTAATTTATTACAGTACTTGTTTCATATCATTATCACTAGACAATGGTACTAGTTGGTACCAGTCTAATTCATTACAGTACTTATTTCATAACATTATCACTAGACAATGGTACTATTTGGTACCTGTCTAATTCATTACAGCACTTATTTCACAACATATCACTTGACAATGGTACTAGTTGGTACCAGTCTAATTCATTACAGTACTTATTTCATAACATATCAGTAGACAATGGTACTAGTTGGTACCAGTCTAATTCATTACAGAACTTATTTCATAACTTATAATTAGACAATGGTACTAGTTGGTACCAGTATAATTCATTACAGCACTTATTTCACAACATATCACTAGACAATTGTACTAGTTGGTACCAGTCTAATTCATTACAGTACTTATTTCATAACATTATCACTAGACAATGGTACTAGTTTGTACCAGTCTAATTCATTACAGTACTTATTTCATAACATATCACTAGACAAGGGTACTAATTTGTACCAGTCTAATTCATTACAGTACTTATTTCATAACATTATCACTAGACAATGGTTACACTAGTTTGTACCAGTCTAATTCATTACAGTACTTATTTTATAACATATCACTAGACAATCTCTAC
Organism: Unio pictorum; assembly: GCA_030141615.1. NCBI lineage: Eukaryota > Metazoa > Mollusca > Bivalvia > Unionida > Unionidae > Unio > Unio pictorum. The sequence continues at coordinate 2,435,380 of JARLTB010000196.1, forward strand.
AAGACTAATTAAATAACTATTTCAAAAAACATATCATTCAACAATGGTTGTTTATCATCCTAATTCAATAATTATTTCAACAGAACATATTACTACATAACAGTACTACCGTGTACCTGACTGATTCATTTACTATTTTTTGAGAAATTAAGGCAATGTAAATTTACTACTGTAACACAAGTTTCTAATTTGAAGTACAGTGGTGAGAAGCTGTTTGAAAAATCAAGTTACCTGGGCTAAAAGGCCTGCAGCGATCTCTTCTTTTCCAACATACTGCAATGACAAAAATATTCCATTAGGAAATATATTAACTTGTTATTAAAAAAGCTCACATAATTTTCCTGTTTTCTTGAGTATATTTTTTTCCTGTTGAGGAGGTGTGGGTCTTGTCTTTTTTATAGGTAGATCTAATATTGTTGGTATTTGCATATGACTTTTGTATATATAAATGAGTGAAGTGTAGGACCTACTTTCTTTATAGAAAGATCCATTGTTGTTTTTGTATATGACTTTTGATATATTAATGAGTGAAGTGTAGGACCTACTTTCTTTATAGGTAGATCAATTCTTGTTGGTATTTGTATACGACTTTTGTATATATATAAATGAGTGAAGTGTAGGACCTACTTTCTTTATAGATAGATCCAATATTGTTGGTATTTCTATATGACTTTTGTATATATAAACGAGTGAAGTGTAGGACCTACTTTCTTTATAGATTGATCCATTGTTGTTTTTGTATATGACTTTTGATATATTAATGAGTGAAGTGTAGGACCTACTTTCTTTATAGGTAGATCAATTCTTGTTGGTATTTGTATACGACTTTTGTATATATAAATGAGTGAAGTGTAGGACCTACTTTCTTTATAGGTAGATCAATTCTTGTTGGTATTTGTATACGACTTTTGTATATATAAATGAGTGAAGTGTAGGACCTACTTTCTTTATAGATAGATCCAATATTGTTGGTATTTCTATATGACTTTTGTATATATAAACGAGTGAAGTGTAGGACCTACTTTCTTTATACTATTAGATAGATCCATTGTTGTTTTTGTATATGACTTTTGATATATTAACGAGTGAAGTGTAGGACCTACTTTCTTTATAGGTAGATCAATTCTTGTTGGTATTTGTATATGACTTTTGTATACATAAATGAATGAAGTGTAGGACCAACTTTCTTTATAGCTAGATCCATTGTTTTTGGTTTTTGCATATGACTTTTGTATATATAAATGAATGAAGTGTAGGACCTACTTTCTTTATAGGTAGATCAATTGTTGTTGGTTTTTGTATATGACTTTTGTATATATAAATGAGTGAAGTGTAGGACCTACTTTCTTTATAGCTAGATCCATTGTTGTTGGTTTTTGTATATGACTTTTGTATATATAAATGAGTGAAGTGTAGGACCTACTTTCTTTATAGGTAGATCCATTGTTGTTTTTGTATATGACTTTTGTATATATAAATGAGTGAAGTGTAGGACCTACTTCCTTTATAGGTGGAATCCATTTTGGAGGGTACTTGTATTTGTATATACTATATGGTTCACACCATTTTTGAAATACTGCATAAGGCTTTTGTAACAACTTTGTAAGGAAAATGTCTTTAATGTAATGACCATAGATTGTCACAACTTGGCAAATTCCAAACCTCAGTACTGAAAGAATCCATGGATTTTTTTTAGTAAAATCCTTGTGTCAACCCAATCAACAATTTCAGGAGAAATTTCAATATTTTCTGGATTGTCATCATGATAGCCATTTTAAGGGCTTTATTAGCAACATGATAGACATTTTAAGGGCTTTATTAGCAACATGATAGCCATTTTAAGGGCTTTATAATGATAAAAAAATAATTAAAGATGGCCACCTTGCCCATCATGTTACAGGCTTCATAAAAACCATTTTATTGAAGACAAACCAGATGTCATTATGAATATCAATTCTGGGTTTTCACAATGTCCACCAATATCAGACATGCTGGATTTTAGTTCAGGACCTTTTTTGTTTACGATGAACTCGACCATTTAAGTAGTTTCTAAGCAAAGCAGCCATACAAATATTTTCAAGCTGGTCATACAGTACATCAAACCAGTATCAATTAAATAGGGCTAACACATAAAGTCATTTGGTGTAATACCCCACAGTTTAGGATAAGTAAAAACATTTGATGTAAAACCCCACAGTTAAGGAAAATTACCAATTGAAACATTGGGTGTAGAACCCCACAGTTAAGGATAAGTAGGTATTGAAACATTTGGCATAAAAACCCATAGTTAAGGATAAGTAAAAACATTTGGTGTACAACCCCACAGTTAAGGATAAGTAAAAACATTTGGTGTAAAACCCCACAGCTAAGGATAAGTAAAAACATTTGATGCAAAATCCCACAATTAAGGACAAGTAGCCATTGAAACATTTGGTGTAAAACACCACAGGTAAAGGTAAGTAGCAATTCAAACATTTAATGTAAAACCCCACAGTTAAGAAAAAGTAGTATTTGAAACGTTTGTGTAAAACCCCACAGTTAAGGATAAGTAAAAACATTTGGTGTAAAACCCCACAGGAAAGGATAAGTAGCAAGTCAAATATTTGGTGCAAAACCCCACAGTTAAGGATAAGTAAAAACATTTGGTGCAAAACTCCACAGTTAAGGATAAGTATAAACATTTGGCGTAAAACCCCGCAGTTTAGGATAAGTAGCAATTCAAATATTTGGTGCAAAACCCCACAGTTAAGGATAAGTAAAAACATTTGGTGCAAAACTCCACAATTAAGGATTAGTAAAAACATTTGGTGTAAAACCCAGCAGTTTAGGATAAGTAGCAATTGAAACATTTGGTGTAAAACACCACAGTTAAGGACAAGTATCATTTAAATAGGACTAACACAACATACATTTACACAGTTATGGGTAAGTAGCAATTCAAACACTTGGTGGCCATGTTGGAGGTCTCATTGGCAGTAAGCACATGAGTTTTGACAACATGTTTGTTTTATAAAGCCTATGATGTTATACTATAAATCATCTATGAATAATCTCTATTAAGGCCCATGTTGTCCTTCAGACACAAAATATTATTAACTTATTTAATTAATTACAGAAAGTTGTGTAAAATGTATTATGAGCTAGCACGATCATTCTTTGAGAACGTTTGTGTGAAAATTAAAGACCACTGATAAAAAGAATATCAAACTTAACACATGTAACTAGTAAGACAATTTTTTATATAATGACATAGGTCAATATGGTAGTGTATTGGTCTGCTGATTGATAAAACTTTACATTTTGCCAAAAGAAAGGTCTAAACTAGCTTATTGTATGACTCACGGTAACATCTGAAATTTTAATTGTTTCAGAATTATGACAATGCTAAATAAGCTGCATGATTATGTCACAGCAATGCAATAAAATGAATAATCATGAAACACATGATGTCATGTAAGCCAAACAAAATGCACCTTTTAGAAGAATCATTTAATGAGTTGGACATAAGCTCTTATTTACACATATTTTACACAATTACACAAATTTGCACACATAAGTGACTCTCCAAAAAAGTTCAGATGAATGTCTTCAAACTTGGAATTAAAATTTCATTAAAGGGTCCCAAATGAAACAGAACTTAACATCTTAGACTGATATTGAAGGTAAAAAGGGCCACTACCTTGGAAATGACCTGTATGTGACTACTTATCACCTGTCTGTGAATACTTATCACCTGTCTGTGAATATTTATCACCTGTCTGCGAGTACTTATCATCACTTAGTATTATTTATTAGTTCAGAAACCACCACTTAATCTGTCCACTATTAGCCACAATGTAAAGACATGTATCTACTCCATACAAATTTATTTATAACTTCAACATATTGGGTAAAGATACATATATATATATATATATATATATATATATATATATATATATATATATATATATATATATATATATATAATTGAAGTCAAATTAAGAAAAGTTTGATTGAATTTTGAATGAATAAAAAGCAATCATAACCTGAAAATATACAAGTATACAAAGCATGTAGGTCTAGTATATACAGATAGTGGAAAAAAATTGACTTTTGTTTCCATCACATCTTTTTGTCTAATATGATGTAAATTTAGCTGTGCATTGGGTATCTATGGTGGATATGATTGTATTTACTGTACAATATAGTCTGGCTCATGAATTTCAATCTGTTATGCATATTAGGTTTTTTAAGTCCATATTTTGTTCATGCATAATGACAATGGACAAATTCCAAAATAAATACAACTTCAGCACATTTTAAAACTGTGTGCTCTCTAATAATCAGTTCCTGTTTCCAAGTTAGCAATAAAAGCTATAGGTAATGTTGACTGAAAGTTACACTGCTTAATCTCTCCCTCATTTTTGCATATAAACATTTCATTCCAAAAAAGGAAGCATTTAATTTTAAATAAGAAATATAAGCCAGAAGCATAATAGAACTTTCATCAACGTGTCATAACTATTTGCCAATATAATAGATTTATATTCATTTGCTGCATTCAAATATTTACTGCATTACTGATTTACATATTTTTTATCAAAATGGTCTTGGAAATAGTATGGAAGTTAAAGGGAAACTATTACAAATTAATTATCTGTACCCCAAGCACTTTTTATGAGAAAGAACATCAAGGCTACTAATTGATGCAGAACACTACGTAAACTTCTGTAAGTAAATGTACATGTAATCTATTATCAGAAATCCATGTATTGTATGTAGCTAGGCATTTTTTTTAATGTACACTCTGTCGAAGAAACTGAAAACTTTATATATTTGTCTACCATGATCGTATTTATCTGTATATATCTTAAGCAAGGCCACTGACAAATAAGACAAGTAATGATACTAGAGTATAGTTTGCACAAGTAAATGCATTAAATGGACACCTGCCATGGTCGAGTTTACGACATTTGGGCTTCTCCCATCAGTGCCAATGCATGGAGTGAATCCATTAAAATCAGTGAGAGGTACCATGAAACGCCCTATGACATCCATGTGCTTCTGTATGAATATCACGTTCACAATCCATATTCCATGATGTGTGTACTGTATATAATCATATGGAAACATATGGAAACGTCACACATTTTATTCCCATATTCCCATTACTTACGAACAATGGCAATAATCAAAATAATTGCCAGAGAGGGAAAAATCACACTGGTCGCAATGATGACATCATTTTCACTGATGCTTCCTTTTGAGAAATTTTCAATTGAAGCTGTCGTTGTTTGTGTTGCTTTATCTACAAATAAAAGCAACTGAGAATTTTTATATAAGACAATGAGCACTAAATTTGCCAGTAGAAAATTAATAGAAAACAAAGTATTTTCAGAGCAACATCCTGTTGAATTTTTGTAAGCCCACAAAATGTTACACACATACACACACACCTGTCAATAGCAGCCACTTACCAGGAAAAGCAAAATCGGCCTTTCATTAATATTAGTAGCATTATCATTATTAATAGTAGCATTATCAATATTAGTAGTAGAATTATCATTATCATTAGTAGCATATCATTATTACCATCATCATTACCATTAGTAGTATTATCATTATCATTAGTAGCATTATCATTATCATTAGTAGCATTATCATTATCATTAGTAGCATTATCATTAGTAGCATTACCATTATAAATAGTAGCATTACCATTTCATTAGTAGCATTATCATTATCATTAGTACCATCATTACCATTTTTAGCATTATCATTAGTAGTATCATCATTAGTAACATTATCATTTGTGTTTTATCAATTAGTTGTATTATCATTATCATTAGTAGTATTATCATTAGTAGTATAATCATTATGTTTAGTATTATCATTATTAATAATGGCATTATTCATATCACTAGTAGCACTATCATTATCATTAGTAGTATCATCATTAGTAACATTATCATTTGTGTTTTATCAATTAGTTGTATTATCATTATCATTAGTAGTATTATCATTAGTAGTAATTATTATCATTAGTAGTAGTATCATTGTCATTATTAGTATTATCATTATCATTTCACATGTATTATTATTAGGAATAGTAGCATACTACCAAGATATATGTACTTAATTTACCTATTTGGCAAAAATAAAAATGAAGAAAAATTCATTAAATAAGTTTGCCACAATGGTACTCTATCCTCGCCTGGAATTTTGGACTTGCCAAAGTCCTTTTATCTTAAATTATCAGTAGATCTGGCACTTAAAAAAATCCTAATTGACAGCTTACCTGTAATGACAAACATACAGCTCACTTTTTGTCATAACAGTTGGTATAATTAGGTTTTTTAATAAATTTATGGATTAATTAGAAGTTGCTCGTATTCATGGAGATCAAAATACAGTCAGCTTTTGTTTGTGACCATTGATGGTTACATGATAAATAGTGCTACGTTAGTAGCACATTCCATTATTGTATACTTTGACATTTAAAAAGGTGGCCATGTGGCATAGGGTAGCCACTTATTATTATTAGTAGCATTATCATTATTAGTAGCAATATCATTATTAGTAGCATTATCATTATTAGTAGCAATATCATTATTAGTAGCAATATCATTATTAGTAGCATTATCATTATTAGTAGCAATATCATTATTAGTAGCATTATCATTATTAGTAGCAATATCATTATTAGTAGCATTATCATTATTAGTAGCATTATCATTATTGTTAGTAGCTTTATCATTACCATTAGTAGCATTATTATTATTATTTCACATGTATTATTATTAGCAGTAGTATCATGTTACCAAGATATATGTACATAATTTAGCTATTTGGCAAAAACAAAAATGAAAAATATTTCATAAGTTTTGCACAAGGGAACTCTATCGGATGGAATTTTTAACCTACCAAATGTCTATTTATCTCAAATTATCAGTAGATGTGGCACCTAAATAAAATCCTAATTGACATCTTACCTGTAATTTCAAATATACAACTGACATTTTGTCAGGACAGTTGGTATAATTAGGTGTTTTAATAAATTTATGGATTATTAGGCAGTTGCTCATGTTCACAGAGATCAAAATACAGTCTGCTTTTGTTTGTGACCATTGATGATGATGCAAAAGTGCTACTGTTAATAGTACCTTCACCATTATTATTATTCCATTTTTGTATATTTTGACATCTATGTTGGAGTGTAGGGTCTGAATCAACTGCATATTAAAAAGGTGGCCATGTGGCATATGGTAGCCACTTTCTAGCAGACCTAGTAAACTTACATGATGTTTCATACATGAAATTGTTATAAAAATGATTTATTTTTTGAGAAATTGCAAGTATTATAATCATTATGTATTTAAACTCCTGAAAGGAAAGACAAAACTAGAGCACTAATGTAATTTGACCTTGTACATGCCATTTGCAATTTAATCACATGACTACACAAAGTTCAGAACCTATACGTCAATGCCATCATAGGTCCATGAGATATCAATAATAAACCCCTTTCCAATTTATTGTACAAATATAGGAAAATATTATATTAAGGTCATATACTATTTGTAAAAAAATGAAATGATAGATAATTCTCAACATATTATTCTGAGAACAACAACTAGAAACCTGTCGCTGTAGTGGCAACTTGGACAAAGTCCAGTTTGCCAAGAAAAGACCATGTGTCAATGATGCTATTGTTGCATCATGTGAATGTGCTGTCAATGATGCTTTTGTTGTATCATGTGAATGCTGTGTTGTCAATGATGCTTTTGTTGTATCATGTGACCACTGTGTTGTCACTGATGCTTTTGTTGTATCATGTGACCACTGTGTTGTCAATGATGCTTTTGTTGTATCATGTGAATGTTGTATTTTCAATGATGCTTTTGTTTTATCATGTGACTACTGTGTTGACATGTGCTCTCTGCATGAGGAATCTGGCTTTGCAAAAGTCTTTGAGTTTCAAAGAATTATGGTAAGTACAATCAAAATATAAAAAATTCAAGCAATAATTCATGTAATTTATATACACCATGCCTTGTGCATCAAACAAAAGAAGCTTAATTTGCATACTGGGAGTGGTCACTTCTGATACACTCTAGTCACTACAAAAATCAGAGCGAAAACCGCTATTTGGTTAAGAAACAACTGGCAGCTGGCTGCATAAGACAGGTGACTGCTGATTTCATGAAATTTAAACAGGAAATTTGCTGGGGGTAAATTAGAATGGCCATTGTCACCAGGTGAGTATTAGGACACCATATTGGAAATAATTTACCGTATTTTCTGGCCTATAAGTCAATGCGGAATATAAGTCGAATTCACAAATTTTGTAAATTTTCCATCCTTCGTCCATATGTAAGTTTATTCGGAGTATAAGACGAGACCAAGTCAATATCTTGGCTTTATATTTTACACTAGTAATGGTATCGTTCTATGATAATCCATATTACCGGCAATCTTGAAATTGCATTACCAATGCTAACATGCTTGTGATTTTACTTCTGAACAAATCACTGCTATATTCTGTTATCAATTGACACAGCTGAATAAACAGTCCATGCTTGTTTTATTATACCTGAAAGCACCTCCATGTTGTAGTTCATTTTATTACCTGTTGTTACGAATGTAACTTATATAAACTTTCAATGACACAATCCATATATAAGTTGATTTGGAGTATAAGACGAAGACCTGACTTTCAAGTAAAAAAGTATCGACTTATAGGCCGGAACATACCGTAAAGGGATTTCCTAGTAAGAATTTATTTCATACTTTCAAGTAAAAAAGTATCGATTTATAGACCGGAAAATACGGTAAAGGGATTTGCCAGTAAGAATTTAATTCTGAGATCTCGGTGATTTGAACAGTTCTGAAGGTCATTCATGTGGGATATTAATGTCCAAAATAACAGTTATTCTTGTTGCCATGGGCTTAACACCATTTTTCAGCATATGATTGGCTATACAAGGTGGCCAAAATAACTGCTGGAGGAAGAACTCGTATGCACGAGAAGTAATGGGCAGATTTTCTCACATATGCTGAGGCCAAGACTACAACCCATGCAGACAGAGGTAAGATGGCAGTGGTTGGTAAAAGAAAGTGCTTAAGAGTGCTAGCCATCTAGGGCCCAAAATAACAGTTCTGAAAAGATCTATCGATAGATGTTGTGCCAAGCAAGCCTGGCCAGCAAAAGTAACTAAACAGTAGGTTTAGAATAAGAAATTGTATTACTTTAAATGGCATTAAACACAAAACAACGTCAAGTTTGCCTGAACAGGACATTTTTCCCATTTATGTATTTAAAAATGATTTTTTAACATGTGAACAGCAATTCTAACCATGCAATTATCATTCTTACAAAATGGTACTTTGTCAAAGTAGAGAAAAATAATTTAGTAAATTCAAAAATAAAAACACCAAAGTAGAAAAATAATTACCTCCCTCTGTCGTTGTAATAACTGTACTTCTGTAAAGATAAAAGCAAAAATAAACAACAATGAGATTATTTATGAAATTTAACAACATGTGGCAATGTTTTCCTGCATGCAAGGACACAAAACAATTCCATATTTTAATTAACACATAGATTTTTTTAAATTTTTTTTTTTTGGGGGGGGTAAACTAATTTTAATTATGCAATACTGACCTGCCACTACTTTTGTGCCAAAACCTCACCATCCGTTTGATGTGAATACATCCACCTACAGATTAGAGAAAAGCCTGAATAACCTTTTGCAGTCCACTCTTTATGTCACAAAGACATGTGCAGAAGGTAGATACTACCTCTAATATTTTCACAGATGATTATCACACAAGACATCAGAGCTGGGTGGACATTAAGGCATTTGGCAACACCGGCAGGTGAGTATCACATTTTTAAAAATAGTTTTACCCCACCAAAAAATCAACATTTTAATATCAACCAATATTTATCCTGCCGCTATTGCATAACTGAATTTGTCAGATGGGAAGGCTGATACTCTTGTCAAACTGGTGATAAACAGAAAAATTTAGTTCTATTCACCATAGAGGAAGAGACACATTTTTAGAAGGTCGATTGTCTCTGAGTCACATATTGTGCTTGGGCCCCAGAGAGAAACAAAACATGAGATGTGTTGCAGTACTCTACTTCCCGTTGTTACAGTTATCAACCTCCTTAACAGTGCAATACATTCCTAATGGGAGGGTGCAACCCCCTGCTGCCAAGCTCAACCTCCCTAATTTATATTAAATACTCACTTTTTGACTGGTTGACATGTGTAACTTTTGCAGAATTATTGTGAACTGGAATTCAGCAATGAACATGACGATGTGCTCAGAATGCTTATTACTTTACTCTCATGTTCTTCTTTTAAAGTTTCTAACAGCGATGATTTTACTTTTTTCTGATCTCACAAGTTTTGAATTTTAACAGTTTTTAGCAAACTCTAACATTCTCCATCATATAATATCCACAACTCATGTTGTAAAGCAGCATCTGGCACCATTTTCTTTTAAAGTATAGACTGGTTGCAAACCATTCAGCCGATAAATACAATGAATCTGTAAAGCAAATTCATATTTGAAGAAACCCTTCTGTTTTCTTGGAAATGGGCCATAATCAGTATATATAAGGAAAGTATTCTTATGGAGTTGACCCAATTTAATGGACAAAGAACATTCTAGATTGAGGGATTGTCTCCAACCTAAAAGATTCCTACAAGAGAAACTGGTTGAGTAGGGAGTTATAGGCTATACATGGCAGCCAGTAATAACGGCTGAGGAAGAACCCAGGAAAACTCCTCGAAAAAACCACCAACCCACATGAAGCTACTTTCATGCTTCCTCACATAGCCACATTGGCCAAATCTAAGACAAAAAACCCACGCAGACAGGTGAGATGGCAGTGATCCGTAACGGAAAGTGCTTTAGACCACTCAGCACTCAGGGCCCTTGATTGAGAGGGGAGAGATTATGGTTCAAAATTTCCCGCATTTTATGGTGACCAGGATTATTAGGGAGCAGGAGGGAGACTGATCATTCAAGACCCTCTTGACTCCACCTTTCTAAAAGGGTGGGTTCAAGAGGTATCATTGCCACTGCTTTCTTCTAGAACTCACTGGATGTCAACAAGGATAGAGAGTGCATCATCATTACAGCCAAGGATGCTCTGAGTTAAGAAAGTGGCTGGGCATCACAATGTCTCCTGATGGAGGGGGTAAAGAAGCAACCTGCGAGACAGTCTCTGGTTATCATGAGATACAGAGGGGACACAAGAATGTCTCTCTGCCCTCGATGATGTAAAACCTTAGCTCTACAAGAGGAATCCACCTGTTGAGGAGGTGAAGGTGGGACATGAGCCACAGCATCACTTTGACTGTGAGGGCAAGATCCACTAGCCCAAGATTGCATAATATGGAGGTAGAAGGCCCTCATCCCACAAGGTTTCATAGATATAATTGGGAACTGAGGTGGTCTCCATCCCGAGCCCAAGTCCTGTGTATGGATTGCAAATCCTACAGTGTGGGGTGGGATGGCGGGGGGGGGGGGGGGGGGGGGGGAAGGGGGAGAGAGAAAATGGGGAGCTCAGTTATTGCTCCTTTGGCTGATTATCGAACCATGGGTGCAGTGTTTTGCCACCATAAGGTCACTTATTTGTGTTAAGTTACTACAGCCATACTGTCTCTGGTGATAGTTTTGTCTATACAGTATGGCACCATAATATCTATCTTCTGTCATAAAGAGTGGTGTGCAAAAGGTCATTCCGACTTTTCATCACTCTGTGGGATGATGTATTCACACTGAAAGGATGGTTGAGTTTTTGGCATGAAAATAGGATATTGCTGCTATTAAAAATTAAGGTTAGTTAGTAGTATGGAGAAGGTGAAAAAAAATGTCCTTAATAGGTATTTGGTAAAACTGGTTTATAAAGGACACTCAAAACACTTAAATATTACAATAAGGTAAATTATATAAGTAAATTTTTAGAAAGGGAAAGCTAATACATGCTGTCTTTTATCAGCAAGTGTCCTCTACAACAATGTTTCAGGTCTCACTGAAGTGACAAATAATTTCCAATTCTTCATTTATTACAAGGTTCAGGTAACACGGAATTTAATTTTTATCGAAACACGATGATATTGCAGAAGCATTGATGGAAGGTTTTGGTGTAGCAGTTCTTGGAGTGTGACCACTGGAGCCTCTAAGAATGGTTACAGTGATGCATGTCATTTTTTTTTGCTCAATAAAATTCAATATTACAAATGATTAAAGCTGTACCGATGTCACTTTTTGCCGATTATGCCGATACCATGTATGGCCGATTATTAAAATTGCTGATACCGATTAAGAGACTGATTATTTCATTATCACAGTATATACTCACATATAATCTGAATAATTTAGAAAAAAAACAGACCTGGAAGAGGGGGATGGGCTTATCCATGGGCCAATGTGTAAACATTCCCATTTTTAGGTCTTTTTGTTGACTACTTTAACAGCTGTGAATCTTGGAACATTAAACAATAATTTTTTCCAAGTCTTAAGATATAGGCATGTTAAAAAAAGTAACTTTTAGTGACCCGACAATTATTAAACTCTCATAAAGTACTATGATTGATTTTGTTAGTATTTTGCATGTGCATATTTTCTGATTTCTCCAACACAAAATTAAATAAAGGTAAATTAAGACTTCATAATTCGGGGGCCGGGAGATAATGTACTATAATGTACAGTACTTACACAGTGCAAAGTGTGCATAGCGTCACTTAAATCCTTATTTATTAGGTGCAGATTTTACTTTATTCGTTGTTTGGACCAAATTGCATTCTTCTAGATAACAGTTTAGCTAGTCCTTAATAGCTGTTTCATTTACAATGAATCACCTCTCACGAGTTACTCATTTTCAATGATATAAGCGATCCTACAAATTGAGGTAATATTTTTAAAAAGGTACGCACTTTTGATTGTACAAGGCACATAACCATCATAATTTACATGTTCATGAAGAGTGGTAATAATAAAGACTAAAATTCGCAGACAGAATGACTAAGAACAAGATCAATTTTTGTTGTCTTTTGGCTGAACATACATCATAACTTTCCACACAATGGAAAGCTTGATGTTTTGGCATCTCCATTGTTGATAGTCGGTGAATTTCTCTATCGTTTTGTGACAGCAGTACAGGCCAGTTAATCATTAAAATGCCTGAAACTGGCTTATGATAAGAGGAATTTTGAATTGTAACTATACCAGTACATTGATGCTGAGGCATAGCTAGAGTGTTTGGAGCCCGGGGAAAATACTCATTTCTACCCCACCCCCCACTGATAGACGAGACGAAAGTACATTGTTGCTGAAATTTGACCTGGATCTGGCCATTTGCATTCTTAGTTATGTGACTACACAAATCTTGCAAACTACATGTCAATGACATCAGAGGTCATACTGTCACGTTATGTCAACAATACGCCATTTCTAGTATTGCTGAAGGAAAACAAATCCAACATAAAACTGAACATCAAGTAATTTTTTTTTAGAAAAATGAAGAAACATAAAGTTCCCAAACTATTTATTGCAAAAACAACTACTGAAAAATGTAAGATAAATGTAAATGTTGCAGCAATTTGAAGATTCATTACACAGAGAGCAGTGCAAGGTGTCACATGCTACAAACAAAAACATCACTGACACTTGCTCGGTACTTCTTGAAAATAGTTTTCTACACCCATCTGCGATACTGGCAGGTATCTGGTCCTTGTTCACAGAATCAACATGTTGAGAATTAAGTGACAGTGCATTATATTTATTTTTGAATATTAAGTAGCTACTATATAATATGTCTAAATTCTACGTACAACAACTTTGGAAATTTGTTTATTGTTGATAGCACATTACTCTATGACCTCTGATGTCACTGACATGTAGGTTGCGAGATTTGTAAAGTCAGGTGACTAAGAATACAAAATGGCCAGATCCAAGTACAATGTACTTTCGTCTTGTCTATCAGCGGATTAAAGATATAATGAATGCTATGCTCACGATTTTTTACAAAATAAATCATATTCCTATCGATTTCATGCAGGTATATCTGAATGAAAGATCATTTAAGTTTGCTGGGCCCTCAAGTAAGCAGCTACCCCATACCAACACCAAATGGTGTCAGCGAATTCCAACTTTTCGATAGGGAATGCGCTCTGACCCCACACCCCAACATGAATGTCCAAATATAAGAAAATGGGGTGGCAAGGGTCAGAGGAAACTCGGAATAGTAATATCTATTATTATATTTCTTATCAGAGACTGCATTGATATAAGCACACATTCCAAGTTTGATAAGAATCAGATCAGAAATATGTCCTCCAGATGGGTAACAAGCTCAACCAATCAGATGCAAGATCATCTAATTAGTATGCATGGACACTCATTGTTGAATTTGTCTAAGAGCTTGATAAAGCATCTACATAATGTTTGATCAAAATCAGCCTGGAGTAGGTACCAAGCTCATCCAATCAAATGATATATCATTTAATTAGTAATTTATTGTGATAAGTCAAATTGCGTTGATATTTAAATGGTTTCTGTTTATTTTTAAAATTCAACTAAGTATGAACCGAAAAAATGCAATCTGTATGACCTGTGAAGCTAAAATATAGCTGGGTTTATATAGATATGATCCTCAAAAATTTAAAAGGGCCTAGCCAAACAGACTGCTGTAAATCATAATGAATAAAAACAAATTTAATTATAAACTTAAATTTCAAATCTTATCAGATCATATGGAGTCTAGAGTGGTAACAAGAAATAATTGATTGATAGATATATATCAATGCATATCAGATGCAGAACAAATCTACAGTGTGAAAAAACATGAGCCCTCTACTACCTATATAAAAAAGGTTCCAGAATTCAAGAAAGACAATTTCTTTCTTTTGCTGTTGAAACAATCATTGATATTCTTCAGTGATAGGATTTTCAACACTGTGGTGTACATACTGGATATTAATGTGGCACTGTTTTCATTTAAGACCAATGAGACACCATAAGAAGTCTTCTGGTCAAAACTCCATTTCAATATGGCATTCAGTTCTGAAGTAGTAGTGATAATCAAAATGTTTGAAATTATGGTGTGCATATCGGATGTCTAACTCAGTAGCATCTTAATCATTTAAGACTATGAGATGAATGTGTGTGAAACGTTTCATAGCAATCCACAAAGTAGTTTTAAATTAGAAGTAGGGATAATAAACCTAAAAAGACAGAAGATGGACAAAGAACATCTTAAAACCTATTCTTGTCTATGATCCAAAATACACATAACAGGAATAAGAAGCTGAAAAAAGAATTTTAAAAAGTGCCTATCAATCTAACATGGGATTACTTACTTATACTTAGGTACGCAGATATCGCTGTCATCACGCTGGAAACCCTCGTCACATCTTGGTGCACACGTGTAATCTAAAATTTGACACAATATTATTATACTTAGAATTTCTCTCACAATAAAATAATTTTTTAAAGAAAGTACTTGTAGGTTATAACTTGTTTACCGATCAGTTAATTTAACTACATATACAATTCAAATTTGTATCGATAGATCAACAAATTCCAGTATCAATCGAACTGAGGTATAACAAATGTATTTACTCAGAAACATGTTTCCCTTAATCAAACAAATCAGTATGGAGAAGTGTTCTAAATTTCAAGATACTAGAAACCCGAAGTGTTCTAAATTTCTAGATACTACAAGCCCAAAGTGTTCTAAATTTCTAGATAGTACAAACCCAAAGTGTTCCAAATTTCTAGATACTACAAACCCGTGTTCTAAATTTCTAGATAGTACAAGCCCAAAGTGTTCTAAATTTCTAGATAGTACAAGCCCAAAGTGTTCTAAATTTCTAGATACTACAAACCCAGAGTGTTCTAAATTTCTAGATACTACAAACCCAGAGTGTTCTAAATTTCTCGATAGTACAAACCCAAAGTGTTCCAAATTTCTAGATAGTACAAACCCAGTGTTCTAAATTTCTAGATAGTACAAGCCCAGAGTGTTCAAAATTTCTAGATAGTATAAACCCAAAGTGTTCTAAATTTCTAGATAGTACAAGCCCAAAGTGTTCTAAATTTCTAGATACTACAAACCCAGAGTGTTCTAAATTTCTAGATACTACAAACCTAGAGTGTTCTAAATTTCTCGATAGTACAAACCCAAAGTGTTCCAAATTTCTAGATAGTACAAACCCAAAGTGTTCTAAATTTCTGGATAGTACAAGCCCAAAGTGTTCTAAATTTCTAGATAGTACAAGCCAAAGCATTCTAAATTTCTAGATACTACAAACCCAAAGTGTTCTAAATTTCTAGATAGTACAAGCCCAAAATGTTCTAAATTTCTAGATAGTACAAGCCCAAAGCATTCTTAATTTCTAGATACTACAAACCCAAAGTGTTCTAAATTTCTAGATAGTACAAGCCCAAAGTGTTCTAAATTTCTAGATACTACAAACCCAGAGTGTTCTAAATTTCTAGATACTACAAACCCAGAGTGTTCTAAATTTCTAGATAGTACAAGCCCAAAGGGTTCTAAATTTCTAGATACTACAAACCCAGAGTGTTCTAAATTTCTAGATAGTACAAGCCCAAAGTGTTCTAAATTTCTAGACAGTATAAACCCAAAGCATTCTAAATTTCTAGATACTAATACCTTGACTGAATATGGCGCACACGTGTAATCTAAAAATTTACACAATATTATTATACTTAGATATTCCCTCACCATAAAATAATTTTGGTAAGAAATTACTTGTAGATTATAACATTATGTTGCACTTGTTTACCCATCAGTTAAATTTAACTACATATACAATTCAAATTTGTATTGATAGATCAACAAATTCCAGTATCAATCAAACTGAGGTATAACAAATGTATTTACTCAGAAACATGTTTCCCTTAATCAAACAAATTAGTATGGAAAAGTGTTCTAAATTTCAAGATACTACAAACCCAACGTGCTCCAAATTTCTAGATAGTACAAGCCTAAAGTGTTCTAAATTTCAGGATAATAATATCTACTGAATATGACATGGTATTATTAAATTGGTGTTTCCTGACTTTGAATGTTGGACGTGTCAACTCCAACAAATTAATTTATTTCAATAATATAGCCTGATAACTACATGTATAAATCAAGCCTTTGACATTTTTAAGGATTGTCCAGTAACTTTAAACAGTATCATATCTGTCAGATTGTAAACAATGTTAAAGAGCCGATTGAAATATTTTCAATCCATTTCTGCCTCTGCTAAACTAAAACTTCAAATTAATTAATGTTATTATGTATTGTACCATGAATGAAGTCCCTGTATCATTGGCATAAGCAGAAAGCTAGCAGAATGATTACAATAAAATGTAAATGTGGTTTTGAAATCACCTGACACAATTACAATCTTAAAAAATGGGAACACTCTTGACTTGGTTGAAGAATGCTGGTAATGAGATCAATGAAAATCTGTCATGCTGGTAATGAGACCAATGAAAATCTGTCATGCTGGTAATGAGACCATTGGAAATCTGTCATGCAAACTCTCAAGACCATCTGGCCTTATACTGAGCCAACTCAAAATGACAGACAATTGTTCTTTCCACAGTGGATGGAGGACATTGATCTCTAGTGTATGCAGAAACCAGTTATTACCCAAGTTAATCCCAGTGACTTCAGCACATATGTATGTGTGATTTGGATTTTTAACAAAGCTTTAACTATGATTTCTGCAGTGTGGCATCTTTTAGTGATGTCTAGCACTGGGCTGAATAGTCCTAATGTCATAATGCTGAGGGCCTAGTCAGGCAACTGCTAGTACCATTTTTATAAGTCGTTGGAATGATTTAAGCCTGCAACATCCCACATCTAAGATGGACACTCTAACCACTAGGCCATTAAAATGATCACCTTGACTGCTGAAAGATTAATAATTCTTGCTAGCCAGGCTGGTAACTTCAGCAAGTTATTTGCTTAATTCCCATTCTTAGTGTTGCTTTTGGAACCACTGGTGTTACTATGAATAAGGTACATCGCTTCACCTGAATAAAGAGAATGAAAGGTCCCAATGCTTAAACACAATCAAGTGGAATGGAGACACAGCCATTGCTGACATGTTGTTGGCATCATTGAAAACTATAACAAAAGTCTCCTAATCAAAGGTGAAGTCAGCAACACAAAACCAAACTATAGCAATGAATCTTCCATTATGACAGCTCCCAAACCAGGCCAAATCATTTTGATCAAACTTACACATTTTGTTACTATTCATATCAGGTCGGTCTGGATTCATTTCATTGCCAATGGCTAAGATCATTGGGTAATCAACCATTTAATGAACAAAAATCCAAATAGAATAAAGGTTTTCTTATTTTTAGACATAATGACCATATTCTGGATCAGATGTAATGATGAATGATCTAAACCTCCACATCACACTGTTGCGGCATTGATTACATGAAATACTAAGTCAGGTCAAGGTCACTTCTATTTCTAAGGTCAAGGTCACTTCTATTTATAAGGTCAAAGTCACTTCTATTTCTTAGTCAGGTCAAGGTTACTTATATTTCTTGAAGATATTGTGTTAACGAGCCAAGTGAAGTGTAAATTGATTGAAATTAAACTCTGCCCTTAAATCCAAGGACATGATAGGCAGGTTATTGAACTCCTTCAAGGCACTGAAAAAACAGATTTCAAATTCAATTCAAAATCAGTTTGTAGTAGTATTCATCTTTAGACATTTATGTTCCAACAGATGGATGCCAAAAAGTTGATGATGTATGGACACAGGCCATAGCATAAGCTTCATCGCTTCTAATATTTATGCTAACTGAGCTAAAAATTATTTGAAAAATATTTACTCAGCAATCTCTCCTGTCCATCTGGGCATTTCAATTCATAGCAGTCAGCAAATTTCCCTGGAACACAAATTTCTCTCCCCTCTGAAAAACTGAGAATATAATCATTGCGTGCATCACATCTGCACAATGTGTCCTGAGTCAGCTCCTTTTCAGGTTCAACTGTACACTCTATTTTGTGGTAATTGTTGTCACAACCAAACTTTACCATGCAAACTGGAGTGTTGTTTGACCAGATATCAACAGGCTGGTAATATCCTTTCGAACAATTCTTGCAAGATACCATATGTGTCCTTGGATCAAAGATAGGAACAGTCCCTAGGATACAGAAAATCATACATTAATGCATTTGAAGCAAGTTTTAGCTCTATGTGTTTGTAAAACATGTATACCCCAGCTGACATTCCCAATAATAACCAAACATGAGTGCTGCTTAGAAGGACTTATGGCCAGAATGTATTTGTCATTTTGTAAAGTCAACACAGAAAGCAGGATTTACAGAATTTAATGAAGACGATGTGTGGGTTTATGTGTGATTTAGATCTTTTATGTAGCTTTAAAAAAACAAATGAGCAATATTATTATGATGTCTGCAATGTGGCAGTTTTTAGTGATATCCAGCACTGGAGTATCATGATGCATACATGCCAACCCCTGACGAAGAAAATGGATAATCCAAGTGGTCAAAAATCATAATCCAGACAGAAAAAGCGTAATCCACATATAACATGCTATAATTTCAATAAACAATGATTTATTTGCCCCTCTCATTTTTGAACATTCTTTACTGTTTAAAGTTTTCATAGGTAGCACTTTTAGCTTTACACTAGAAATCATCTTAAGACTTTTAGTGCCAAAAACTAAAATTCTTTCCACAAAACTGGAAATAGATGTTACGTGATGCTGCACTCTAGTCTTAATAGTCAGAGGATTCTGTTATATTTTGTTTCAAGTTTTTTGGGTTGCCTTTTTCTAATGTATTGGGGAAAATTTGAAAGGAGAGATTTTTGCATACAGTAATGCATAGATTAAACAAAAAATTTGTTAGCGCCAAAATTTCATTAGACTGGTTCTGCACAAAATATGAATTAGAACATGGAAATCTGCACGCCAAGAATTGAGATTACATTTAGAAAACCAGTCTGCTCTCTCCTCCCTAAGCATACAGATGCTATAAATAGAATTTGAGGTCGACAGTAGAACTAGGTTAGCTATAAATAGAACATCATACTGTGGGAAAGTCCACGGTCAAGTATACTCTTATATTGTAGTTACAAAAAAGCCTTCTTTTCTAACAACACGGTCTTTGTGATTAAACGAATTTTAATAGTAATGAGAAAACAAATAATTGATTTTTTTGGGTGGTGGATATACCGAAAAAGCGTAATCCATATACGTTTAAGCATAATGCGTAATTTAGTGAAAAAAAGGGTAATGATTACGCCAAAAGGATAATGGTTGGCATGTATGATGATGTTGACATGTAGCATGTTGTCCCACCCAGTCACATTATCCTAACACCAGGCCGACCAGTCCTAACACTAACCTCTTAATGCTAAATACCTAGCCAAGCAGCTGTCATTAACATTTTTAAGAGCCTTTGGTAAGACTCAGATAGGGTGTGAATACTCAAGGCCACAAGAAGTCTGTAAATGAGTTGGTGATTTGTTGAAAATAATGTGTTGATAAGGAAATCTTCTGATGACAGTCAGACAAAGCTCTCATACATTCATTAAGCTACAAGACAAAAAAGGGTAATAACTCTAACAATACTTTTGCAAAAGTGGATTCATTCACCATTCAGCTGCTGACAATAATAGTGACCAAGTTTAATGGCATTCCCTCATAAACTATGCAACTAGTTGTTCTAAGAAAGACCATGTCATTCAATGAATTAAGTTTAAAAACCAAAAAGGGCACGAACTCTAATGAAAATGATTTGTTGATAAGGCCATCTTCTAATGACAGCCCCAACTATACTAAATTTCATTGCAATCCATCACAAACTGCAGGGCTAGTTAGACTAATAAGACAAACAATGTAAACTACAAGACAAATGGAGCAATAACAAAAGTTGTAGGAGCATGATAGTTCAATGATATGTCCATCTTCAGGTGATGGCTGTAGTAATATTTACCAACATTTATGACAAGCCACAAAAAAAACTGTGTTACTAAATGTACTGTTGGGATTTTGCCATGCCACAAGACAAAAAGAAAAATAACTTTAACAAACTCTGTGGGAGCAAAGTGATTTACTGCTTCCTGAGGCGATGACCATAATTACAATCAAGTTTCTGGGCAATCCATCAAAAACTGGGGGGCCTACTTGCTCTAACACGATTCTGTCAAGCACACCATTAAGATACAAAAAAAATGCAGTGACTCTACAAACTTTATGGAAAGTCACTTGCTGGTATATGTATCCTCACCTCAATTAATCTACCAACTTCCATTCAAAGCTCTGGATTCAGTTGCACAAACAAGACTGTGTTATGCTACAAGGCAAAATGGGCAGCAGAAAAGGAAAAAAAACTTACAAAAAAGGGAAATAACTAACAAAAATTGAGTGATTTGTTGACAAGTGCATGTACTTGTGATGACCATTTATAAAATATTCTCTTTTCCTACGAACTGCATATTTTAATGATTTATGAATAATCTTATTTTCATCCACAAAACAAAGTATGTCCAGTATTAACACAGAAGAATGTTTTTGTAAAAAATATTACTCCTATATCAAAGCTTAGTAGACTAAGCTGTCTCTTCGACACCCCAACCCCCATCTATTTATAACTCTGCCTCGCTTTCAATTGTATATATATATATCCCAGCCATTTAAGAGAGTAGTTGTTTTGCAATGACCTAACCTGTATAAAAAAAAATTATGTGAACTCCTTAACCTTATTAGAGTACAAAACAAGAGCAAGTCAACAAATACATCAATAAAGGTTTCAAACATGGTTGTCATGGTAGTACAGGTTTAATAAACTTTATCGAGATCTGAACAGCAATGAGTAAAAATTTCTTATGCCAAAAAAAATTTTCCTTGCATGAAACGTAATGCAGTTCTAGCTGCAAGGACAAATTCCATACATAAACACATACATAACGTATTTTCATTTGCAAAATTATATATCTTTTGTTTAAAAAAAAAAGAATTTTTAAAATTAAGAAAAATATTTTGCCATAGTCTATATTTCAAACTTAAATAAAATAATGAATTTTCCAGGTTCATGACAGTCCCTCAAAAACGGCCGCACAGTGGTTCCACTAACATGAAAGTACAAGACAAATTAGAGATGGATATATGAATGAGCATAAAAAAAATCATGATGCCCACTAGCACTTTAGACAGAGAATTATCTATCAAGAAGAATGTAAATAAAATTCTGGGCTCTGCAGACCTTTTGACACAAAAATTATTAGAGTGTTGTCTTTATCTAAGTGAAAAGCATCTAAACAAATAAAGAGATAATTACTTCAGGAAACAAGACTCAATGTGTACAAGCCACATCATGTCATCTACATATACCAACAAACATGTGTCCCAAGTTTCATTTATCTTTTTTAAATGGGCTTTGCTGAACAGTCATATTTACAAGGTGATTCTCTTAATAGCAAACAGTGTGTTATTAAAACTGAATAATTGCTGTCAGTATTGACCTGATAATAGGACATAAATGATACAAATACATAAGGATATAAATGTCTGCATGAACCAATCTTATTTGACTAAGTCAGGCCACTTTTGTTCAATCATGCAAGGCATTCTGTTATTAACAAATCCCAAAATTGCTTTAAAAGTTTTAAATATATTTGTACTTGTAAAATCTGATCTCACTTCAGACTACAGATCAATGCAATGTGATCATTAAAAGTTCATTGCAACAGCATCAAACACGATATTTAATATGCCTACAAAGTTCCATAACTCTAATTTTTCTGAAATCATGAAGAATTCATTAAAAAAATAAAAGAAAAATCACTGCAATATCCTGAAAATGTAATTAGGTCATCTACATCTTATTATAAAGATGCTTATAAAAGTTTCATTCAGCGACATGCAGTGGTATTTGTGTAATCATGCTTGCGAGCTTGCCAGGTATGATGGGTAGTGAAGACCCCAAGAATAACATGGCATCTTATGATAACAGCAACTCCGGACCTGCTTGGTGTAAAGTTTTAATTAGAAAAGTGTCAGATGGATGGACAAATAAGCTGTCCCTGCTGCATTTATATTGGGGGTATACCAACTGTTGCTCTGTCTTCACCAAACCAGTGCATAAAATTTCATGTTGAAGTGTAATGCTTGTATGCAACTCAGACTTTGAACCTTGTGCAGCAATACAGCTGGACAACAGCAAAACAGCGGGGGACATCAAAGAACTTAAAGGGAAATGAAGACCAGAAAGATCTGTCTATTGCTACTGCATCGTCAGTAGCCAAGATTTTGATAACTCTATCTATACTTTGGCGATCGAACAGCCAGCTGTATCAGTGCTTAGTCCTAGTGACATCTATTGGATTTGATGTGTTGCCTCCCTTAGTACATAATTCCAACTGACCAACAGCATGGGCATGATGCCCTAGTGCCAGACATCACTATAAACTGCAATATGCAAACATCAAAGTTACAGACTGGACATTGATAATGCTCCTTTAAAAATCCAAATCACACACTGAGTATAAGTAACAGGCTTTGTAACCCTGGAGTGAAAGCAGGTAGTACACAGTTCATGCATCAACAATTACCTTGATTATTTACTACAACTGACAAAATATATGAAAAGAATACTTTCCATTTCACACACTCATTCACATGTACAACAATGTTACCCTGTATAAGACAACTAACACAAAACACAGTGGATGTTAATATAGAGTATATGCCACTGAATAAACATTACAACATATTCAAACTTGCAATTGCCTTGGTTAAAAAGAGACATTTGTGAAGGCTATGATGTATATAGATCCAGTATGGATGAATCATTGTGATATTAAATACAAATAAAGAACCATGTTAGCAAAGAATAAAACGAAGGTCACCATGACCTTTTGTTTTAAGGTTGTAAGTAACATGATCTGATAAATGGAACATAAAAACACCATATAGATGCATTTTTAATACAAAATTGCATCAGTCTTTAAAGCTTGAAATATAGGTTAGAGAGACCTCATCTCCAAGATGCTTTTTTGTTATTGTTATAGGGTTTAACGCCATTTGTCAGCACAAGTTAGGCTATACATTGCAGTCAGTATAAATTGTAGAAGAAGAACCAGGGAAAACCCTGGGAAGAACCACCAACTCTCGAGAAGCTACTGGCAAGCTTTATCACCTACCATAATGGCTGAACCAGCGAGACAAACCCAATGAGTTTGATGAGTGCTTTAGACCACTTGGCCACTCGGGGGCCCCCTGCAAGATGCAATCACAAGTTAAATGACTCTAGATAGGATAGTATGAATGCTACATTGCATGCCAAAATTTAGGTGGTAGGGTAAATACAAAATCTTGACCAGCCAGTGATATATGAAATACATGTCACATTGACCTCTTTTCATAATAGTGTATTACTAAGAGAGATGTATACAATAATTTTTTTAATTTATGATTAAGCTTTAAAAAAAATATAGATACAAATCAAAGTAACAAAAAAAATTGAGACAGAGGTCATGGTGACCTACTTTAATAAAGATGTGATATTCATCAAGATGCATGACTGTAGATATAATAAGTATTGTTTTTGTTTGTTTTTGTTGGGTTTAACACCATTTTACCAGCACACAATAGGCTATATGTGGCAGACAGTATTAATGGTGGAGGAAAAACCCGGAAAGAACCACTGACCCTCAAGAAGCTACTGGCAAGCTTTCTCACATACCCACATTGGTCGAATCTGAGACTTGAACCAATGCAGACAGAGGTGACATGGTAGTGATCCGTAACAGACAGCGCTTTAGACCACTCGGCCACTTGGGGACCCCAAATAATAATTATTTGCAGTGTAACACTAAAACACAGGAGAAAACTATACACTGTGAGCTAAATGGACAAAATTAAACTAACCCAGTAAGCTGTTAAATGTATGTCACAATAACCATTTGTTGTGAAAGTGTGCTACAAATAGAGATGCAGATGATTGATGACATTAACATTGACACTGATTGACATTAACAGTGCTTGTTTGAAACTCATCAGTAAAGCATGAAATATGAATCAATGTGACCTATTTTTGTAGCAAAGGTGTAGTACTCACAACAGGGTTTGAAACTAACGTATGTATGTTAGTCCGCGACTAATAGTTTTCCTCACAGACTAATAAATAGATTCCAATACAAGTCCGCCTGACTAATAAAAACTGAATGCATATAATTATTTTAAAGTTTGTTCTACTGGTATATTTTAATGAATTTCATAACAGAAATGCGGGCAAATAACTTGCTCTTTTTGCTAAATTTGTTGTAACTCCTGTATATAAATCCAGATCACCCAGGTGCTTTATATTAAGCTTTAGAAATGGTGTGCAAAGCATTATTGTCGCACTGACTAGGATCATAGTTAAACAAAAAAGTAGCAAAGAGAACATTGTGCCAATTTGTTCAAGGAAAATCCAGCCAAAAGACAGAATGTTTTGCAGTATCTGCAAAGAGCATTCAAAAACGGAAGATGAAGAAAAAGCTCATTTGTAGTTGGATGTTCCAATTTACGGACTAATGGATTTTGCTGTGGACTAGTATGTCTTTTGTCCTGTTAGTCTGCTTGACTAGTTAATAAAAAAAGTTAGTTTCAAACCCTGCACAAAGATGCATCCAATCACCCCAATCACCAAGTTTTATATATACTGGTATACAAATATGTATACAGTGCTTGTTGCAAAATAAACACAAAACCTAACCTAAAGCCAACAGAATATTGGTCTATATGACCTTTTTGTTTTAATGATGTGGTGCTAAGAAAAATGTACACATTCATCAAATCTGATACCATAAATATATAAACTGAAGGAGAAAAAATACTAAAACACAAAAACATTGAAGCACATAATATGGGTTAGTGTCCTGCTTGGAAGATGCCGAGTTTCATGAATCAAAAAACTCTATTTGGTCATGAGCTAAATTTACCCAAAGTCAGAAAAATGTCAAATGTAGGTCACATAGACTTTCTTTAATAATAAGCGTAGTATACACTTATGCTAAGTCAGAAAAATGTCAAATGTAGGTCACATAGACTTTCTTTAATAATAAGCATAGTATACACTTATGCTAAGTCAGAAAAATGTCAAATGTAGGTCACATAGACTTTCTTTAATAATAAGCGTAGTATACACTTATGCTAAGTCAGAAAAATGTCAAATGTAGGTCACATAGACTTTCTTTAATAATAAGCGTAGTATACACTTATGCTAAGTCAGAAAAATGTCAAATGTAGGTCACATAACAAGTGTAGTACAGGCTGTGATTTGATCCAGTGATATCAACCTTTGATTAGTT
This sequence comes from Unio pictorum, assembly GCA_030141615.1. NCBI lineage: Eukaryota > Metazoa > Mollusca > Bivalvia > Unionida > Unionidae > Unio > Unio pictorum. The sequence goes on from JARLTB010000196.1 coordinate 2,461,749, forward strand.
ACTGAACTAAAACCAGAGTGCTGCCCCTATATATGTGCAATCCAACAAGCGAGACTGAAAAACAAATGGCTGCGGGAAACTTTGGTCTGATAAACCGCAATCAAACCCGAACATAATTTCAGTTCCAGCTACCATGAATTTCAATTTATCTTCCAAACAACCAAATTGCCTCAGTTTAAAATGTATCCATCAATGAGTTTTCAGATAAACAAGTGTCCTTTATAAAGGGATTGATGTTCAAATGGCCAATTTTCATGGTAATATTGCTATATCCATGCAAATGTTTGGTTGGGGCACCTTAAAATCTACGAGTCACTGTAAATTGGCCACTTTTCATAGGCTACCAATTTTCAGGAATTTTTTCAGTAATTTTAACATTGGTTCAAACCAATATTTTAAAGACTAAGAGAACAATGGATTTTCTGCTGAAGTAATAAACACGTCTTCCATTCACAGCGGTGAATTCAAAGACTCAAGGAACAATGGATTCTAAAACAACAGGCTTGGAGCACTTACTCAATTCATAAAAATTAGGTATTAATGAACACTACTTGAAAAATCCATACATTCATATAAAAATTAAAAAAATCCAAAGAATTTTGAGCCATAAATAGGATAAATATGTCAAATTATAATACTTTTAGGTAATAATTTATCCTAAGGGAAGAAATATGTCAAATTATAATATTTTTTGGTAATAATTTATCCCAAGGGAAGAAATATGTCAAATTATAATATTTTTGGGTAATAATTTATCCCAAGGGAAGAAATATGTCAAATTAAAATTCTTTTTGGTAACAATTTATCCCAAGGGAAGAAATATGTCAAATTATAACTTTTTTGGTAATAATTTATCCTAAGGGAAGAATGATGAATCATGCAATACTTTCAGTTTTTAGTTTCTTGACACATAAAACTTACTAACCTTTCAGACAGATTTGAGCCGCTGCACAAACATGGACAACCTTTCCAGCTGTATTCAGTACACAGTGATACGGGTAATCTGGACTTGTACAATTGGTTAAGATTTTTGAACAAAGCCATGAATCATGGTCATGAACAGGACAGTCTTTAGAGAAATAGTGTTGACATTGCCTCTCATAGTAAGCCACATCAAACTGACTTACATATGATACTGCCCCAGTAGCTAATGTCTGTAATTAAAAATCAATAATAATAATAATGAAAATAATAATAATAATAACAACAATAATAATAATGAAAATAATAATAATAATAACAATAATAATAATGAAAATAATAATAATAATAATAATAACAATAATAATAATGAAAATAATAATAACAACAATAATAATAATGAAAATAATAATAATAACAACAACAATAATAATAATAATAATAATAATAATAATAATAATAATAATAATAATAATAAATGCTTTCTTAAGAAGTTTATTTGGTCCACAAACCAATGATAATATTTATGTAATGCCATAATTCAGTTGATCATAATTATTCAGCAGATGAAAGACAATCAATGCCAGCCTGTATATTTTGGTAAATGAAGAAATGGGGAAAATTTGATCAATAAACCAATCTTCCAACAGACCTTTTATAATGCACATGATTTAATTCTTACAAGTTGTGGTGTCTTAAGACAAACAAGCTATTGCAGCATTAAACTAGATAGCTGATCTACTATTATGTAAAAACTTGTACAAGGCATTACAGACAAGTACATTATCCAGCATTCATGTACACAATAGTAGTGAACCTGTATATGGCATTACAAACAAGTACATTATACAGGATTCATATACACAATATAGTTAATCTGTACAAGGCATCACAGGTGCAAACATGGAAGTGTATTGCTATAAATAACATTAGTGAATTACTTAAATTCATATACTGAATGTTTCGGTTTCTTTTCGCAATCAGTTTAGTTAAATATAGATTGATGTTTGACACAGATCTTTGTCCACACACATTCTGCACCAATTTATAAAGTTACTTGAAAAACAATCAGGTACCAACCCATGCAAATCCCTGTAGTCTTTTGAAGTTGAGTATTGTGTGAAAGTGGAAGTCAATAAAGGTTTTTTAAATTGATTTCTTGATGGTGTATTGACCACTTTTGACCTTTTTGTGTGTGACTATCTTGATGTTATGCAACACTATTACCCCAAATAGAACACCAATAAATTCTAGACACATACCATCCTAAATAAAACATGAATGAATTCTAGATATGATATGACCCCTGATATAGAACAATGATTAATTATAGATGTGATATGTCACCCTAAATAGTACATTGATGAATTACAGATGTGATATATCAACCTGAATTGAACATTGATGAATTACAGATGTGATATGTCACCAATAATAATAATAATAATAATAATAATAATGAGGAATTTGTATAGTGCCTAATCTTTAGAAGCTGTAAGCGCTTTACAACATATATAATGATATGACTACAAAAAACAAAACAAACACCATGAAATTATAAAACATTAAAAAAATGATGAAAATATTTAAGGTAGGAAACATTAGGTCTTTAAGTTTGTTCTTGCAGTCAAAAAATATGAATTTTTAAGGGCACTCTTGAAAGGGATCACTGTCTTTGTTTCTAATTTCAATGGGCAATTCTTCTACATTGTTGGGCCCTGGTTTGCAAAAGAACATTGTCCATATGACTTCGTTTTCACAGTGGGAATAATGAGTATACCATTGTCAGAAGAGGAGTGCAACTATCTTGCTGGAGTATACACATAGGAGAGGCCAGATAGGTATATTGGACTGAAGTCTGTCAGTGAAATATAGCACAGAGAACACATTTTGTGTTTGATTCTGGATTGAATGGATAGCCAGTGTAGGGTGCAGAGCAGTGGGGAGGTGTGCTCTTATCGTGGTACTCTAAGGATGATCCGAGCAGCTGTTTTTAACTTTCTGAAATTTCTGAAGTAGATATTGAGACTAACCAGACAAATTTGAGTTACAATAGTCCAGTTTGAAAGTTCTAATGAAATACAATTGTTTTTGTGGCATCAATTTAAAGATATTTGCAAATGGAGCTGATGCGTCCCAGCTCAAGACATTAAAGTCTTGCACATGTTCATGATATATTGGTGAAATGTCAGAGTAATGTCCAGAGTAACACCTAGCCTTCATACTGACTGTATGAATATAATGTTGGTGTTGCTGATATTTATTGTCTGAGGTAAAGGATGTGGATGAGAAAGCCTTTGTGTTGTGATCAGAATAGCCTCAGTTTTATCA